>VZTG01000486.1:1536513-1611114 GCA_013397845.1 Melanocharis versteri
GGGCGGGGGCGGGGCAGGCCCAGCGAGCCGGCGGCGGCGGCAGCGCCCCGAGCTTCGCCCGCGCTGGGTGCCTGTGGGAAAACGCTGCGCCGCCCTCTGGCTGGAATAGGCACGCACTCTCCTCTCCCTCTCTCTCCTCCCCGCCTTCCCCCTTCTCCTCTCCCTCTCCTTCTCCGTGTTCCTCTCCTCGTCTGCTCCTTCCCCGTGGCCACTGAAGCATTTTCTCACAGGCGCTTCCCAGCCCAGCCCTCCTTTCTGCATGGCAGCTTTCTTGTGTCCAGCCATAAAGGTTTGCCGGCTGTCGTGGCACTGGCCGAAGGAAACGTGTCTTTGTCACCTAAAAAGAAGCAGGTGTGAAACAACAGTAATTCCAGAGGGACCTTACAGGGTTGGCATGGGAACCTCATGGCTTTCAACGAGGCCAAGTGCAAGGTCCTGCATGTGGCTCAGGGCAGTCCTAAGCACAAGTACAGGCTGGGTGAAAAATGGGTTGAGAGCAGCCCCGAGGAGGACTTGGGGGTGTTGTTGGATGAAAAGCTTGATACGACCTGGCAATGTGCATGTGCAGCCCAGAAAGCCAAACGTGTCCTGGACTGTGCCAAAAGCAGCATGGCCAGCAAGGCCAGAGAGGAGATTCTTCCCCTCTACTCCACAGCGCACCTGGAGTACTGCATCCAGCCCTGGAGCCCGCAACATAAGAAGGGCATGGACCTGTTTTAGTGAGTTCAGAGAAGGGCACAAAGAGGATCAGAGGGATGGAGCCTCTCTTCTGTGGAGATAGGATAAGAGGGTTGGGGTTGTTCAGCCAAAAGAAGAAAGAGAAGGCTCTTAGGTGACCTTACAGCAGCCTTCCAGTACNGCAAGGGCATGGGGAATGGCTTCAAATGGAAAGTAGGTTTAGGTTAGATATAGAGAAGAAATTCTTTATGTTGAGGGTGGTGAGGCACTGGCACAGTTTGCCCAGAGTTGTAGATGACCCATCCCTGGAAGTGTTCAAGGCCACGTTGCATGGGGCTTTGAACAATCTGATCTCCTGGAAAGTGTCCCTGCCCATGGCAGGGGGGTTGGAACTAGATGATCTTTAAGGTCGCTTCCAACCCAAACCATTCTGTGATCTTACATCAAAAAAACCATGTCATTTTGCATGGCAAATCTCCCCGTGGTAACTATTTCCACAGAAGCTGAAAGTGGCACTTGCTGCAGTCTGTGACGCCTTCAAAGGGCAGGTCACCATTTAAGTGCCTCACTGCGATGGCTTGGAGTCACTGTGGGTTTGACACTATCACATAAGTTCACAACCCTTCAGTATATTTATGCCTGCAATTTGCTCGTAAATATTCTCTGCACTTTTGTATGAGAACTAGCGTCAAGGACTCTGAGCTGGGAGCCTGAAGTAATTATTTCCCTAACAAACATAATAATCAGAATTAAGTCTGTAGAGGATACTGTCCTAAAGCAGACAAGGCCTTGCATGGGAAAAATTATTCAAATTAATTTGGTGAATGACTGATTTAACCATATTAGGAAGATCATGGCTTTTCATGCAGTGTAAGCCCTTAGGGTCACCATCATGTATTTCTTCAGGCGAAGGAAATAATCCGGGTTTTTTGTCAAATTCCAATCTGAGTTACTTCATCCAGTGTACTGGAAGTTCCCCTGCAGGTTCAACCACCCTTGTTGCTCCTAATGCAGCACATAGGTACTTTCCCACTTCTCCCACTGCTAGGGTACGCTGTAAATCAACTCCTTTATTATAACCTGCAGTGTGGAGAGACGAGAAATAAATCCCTGTACATACTGGTGATACTGGATTCTTTTTGAAAGAGAGCTGCTACAGTGGACACACTTCTGTAAATCTTTTCCAAAGAGATGTGTAGGTACAAAATTAATCCCCAGTGCCAAATCCAGGCCACCTTGTTCTTTTGCCAAGTCTGGCCTAACTCCAGAGTTAGGGCAGTGGAGTGTGACTGGCAGAAAAGTAAGATGAGGAAACAGTATTTCAGTGTGGCGTTGCAACTCTTTGTATGGATCCCTTTGATCTTGTTCTCCCTCCTGCACAGGGGCGAGGCAGTGTGCCGTGAATATGACTCCAACAAAGGGAGGCAGAAACTAATCTCAAATCACTGAGCCACTTTATCTTTTCTTCAACCTGTGAACATGCCTAACCAATTTGAGGAGACATCAGCTTCCATCAAGGATATAATCATGGGCAATTGCCTCAGTGCAGAGGAGCTTAGGAGTTGGAAAGCTGTTCATGATTTCTGCTTTCTGTGCATGCGGCAAGGTAGGATGGGCGGATTGACAGGTGCTTTCTGTCTGAAACTGCCCCAGTTTGGGTGGAGCAGGCTTCACACGGCTTCGGTTGGCAGACTCACTCTGTAACTAAGCCAGTGGAAGCGAATTAAACTGCCTGGTGTCGCTACAATTAGATATTAATCTCTGCCTCGATTATGATTAACTCCTTAATGCCGTGCTGCCTTACCAAACAATTTGTTAATCAGCTGTAAACATGGTCTCTAACAGCTCACTGCCCCTCCTGCAAGGACGCAAGCAGTGACTCTTCTTCCCAAGTTAGTGGCTTTTGTTGGGGACTTGACAGAAATGGTACCATCTCCTTGCCCCAGGACTAGCACAGAGCTCCGGGGCAGAGGCAGGAGCTGAAAAAGACACCTGCTCCAGGAGAAAGGATGTATCCAATAGAGATGGAGATCTCCATCACAGTTCTTAAAGTGCTTTTAGAATAAAGGCAGTGCCTGACAGTGTTTGCTCATGCTTCTTTTGTGCCTTTGAGAGGCCTGAAGCTGATTCCCAAGCAACAGATAATCAAAATGGGGTTATGACATGGCTAAGATTTTCTGTAACTGGGCGGGAGCCAGAATGTGTCTATACAAGCTGAAATTGTATAGTTGGATGTGATTAATGTTGTTCTTGCCTTGGTTGGAAAGGAATCACTTAGGTAACTACTTTATCCCTGCACCTTGTCCTAGCACTACATGCCCACGTAAAAAGTTGCTTCCTCTCTTTTTCACAAGCTTCCTTTAACTACTGGAAAGCCTCAGTGAGGTGTCCCTGAAGCCTTCTCCAGGCTGAACAACCCTAGCTCTCTCAGCCTTTCCTCCAAGGAGAGGTGCTCCAGCCTTCTGATCACCTTCATGGCCCTCTCCTGGACCT
Source organism: Melanocharis versteri (assembly GCA_013397845.1). NCBI lineage: Eukaryota > Metazoa > Chordata > Aves > Passeriformes > Melanocharitidae > Melanocharis > Melanocharis versteri. The sequence continues at coordinate 1,539,685 of VZTG01000486.1, forward strand.
GCTCCAACAGATCTATGTCAAACCACTCTATGATTCTATGATTTTACTTCTGTTAAAGTACTTTCTGCACTTATTTCATCTCAGCAACACCAAACTACATAAACCACGTTTCTTCCTCTGATAAATAGTGCAGACAGCACTCCTATTGAGCATGACTCCCTTCCAGCACCTAATGCCACCCTGCTCATTAGCAGCACCAGTCTGACCACATCACTCTTTGCGTGTTTGTATCCTTACAGGTCACTCTCCCTCACACACGAACACGCGGCATGTTCTGCGTCAGCAGGTTTGGAAAATTCAATCTTCCTTTCTCTAATCTGCTGAATAAAAGTGGATTGTAGAATGGCTCTGTAACTTCCCTTACCTGCAAGAGCTTAATAGCTCTAAATGTCCAAACGGTGTCAGTTTAATGTGACATGAAAGAGGGAAACAGTGCTCTCACCTGTTGCAAATGTGTAATCTTGTAAACAATGTGGACACGTGCCCACCAAGTGGCACATGATGACAAGACTTGGTCAGTCCATTAAATGATTCACTGTCAAGCACTCAAAACCAGAATTGAGAAATTGAGCCTTAGTTTCAGCCTGAGGGTCTAGCACTTTTGATCAGGATCCTACTCTGGAAAATGTGTCAGAGAATATATGGATAAGGAGATTTCTGTACATTTGTCTGTCTAAACAGTTGATTGATAATATCACAGCTCTGTGTGTGTGGTCTGCTTCTGGCTCGAATCAACTGAGGTTTTGCTGTGTGTTGGAGTGTGGACAACATGAGACCAAATTTAGACATATTACTCCCAACAGCTCTGTTTGCAGGTTTTAGGCCTCTGGGAGCTTTCAACCTTCTTGATCACCATGTCCAAGTCCAGAAAATACTCAGATAATGCGACCTGCAACCTGGGCACAGACACCAAAAACAATCTGCTACCAAAGGAGGCAGAGAAGCCAATGCTGTCAATACAACATTTTCTTGATCCCTTCCTATATGGGGGAAGAAGTAATTTTGTTTACACACAAGGAATTAATTCCATGTTATAAAACAATGAAATCTGAACTGTTTACCAAATTTGCTTCTTAACTTCAAACTCATCATACAATTGAGTCTTCTACGTTTCTTATTAAAAACTCCGAGTAAGCTGTTTCAGGCATATGTCCATTGAAAAAGGCTAAAACTTTCTATTAGTGCCAGTAAGGTTTGGTAGCCTTTCTCAATGCTGTAGTTAATTCTTTCTCTTGTGTGCACTGTCCCCTACTAACTGTAATGTCTATGGCAGGGGGGACTGAGTGGGTTTTGGGGGATTTTTTTTGTGGAATGAACAGGAAATTCCATCCATAAGATTGGTTAAGCTCAATGGGGTATAAAGCAAAGAATGAAAGTAAAGAGCTCCTGTACTGTGTTTGTGGCTGCAGGATTAATTTCAGTTACATTATGGAGTTCTGGCTACAGAAGGCAGGATCACATAATCTCTGGAGAAGGACATTTTAATGAACCATTGAGCTGCCGTCCATAAAATGTAGTCAGAGGGGATTTTGCAATTCACTTTCACTGGGAAGAGGCCTGCAAGAAGCTGTAGGGGCCATAAATGCAGAACCATTTACATGCTAACCCACAGGAGTTAGCACTGCTGTGCTTCCTGGCAGCATGGTTGAAGTAGGCTTCCTCAGCTGCTGGGGAGCACTGTAGAGATGGCTGTGCTGGAATCCAGCAATGTCACCAGCTCTCAGGGATACAAGCCTAGAAATTCAGGCAAGAAGGCTTCAGTCCTTTGCTTTACACCGCATTGAGCTCAGTCTTTTCATCTCCTAGAGAAAAAAATTATTCCAGTCTTGTGGCTTATGACTTTAGATGACAGAGGACAAGTCTGTGACTTGTTAAAATTTTCCCAGTGAAGGCACTGAAACCAAATCTTTTCAGTTCTTCCTTTGTTTTACAGGCCTTCTGTGCCCAAGGTCTGCTGGAGGCTAATGACTGAGCCCCTTCCCTACAGAATAAATGGAGACATCCCTCCTTCCTGGCAATTCCTGATCCTCAGAGTGTCACCCCCAGCTTTTTCTAGGAGAGGAAATCCCGGGCCTATGTGGGCTTCTCTGGGTCAAGAGGTCTCAGCAAAGCATTGGATCGTAAGGCTCAGATCTCTGTGAGAGCTCGGTCTCAAGCTGATCCCAGCTCAGCAGTATGGAAAAAAAGCTGTGAAGTCTGAGCAGCATTTTCTTCCCACTTTAAGATGATCCAGGGATTAGAACAAGCAAAGAGGGTTTGCTTGGTTTTGTTTTGGTTTATTTTGTCCTATTAATTCTTCAGAAGAGTAAGCATTTAGAAAGTTGAAAAAGTGTTCTCACTATAAAGGCTGAGTATTGACATTTTACTCATTAAAAAATAGCATTATTTGTTGTGTCATGCAAGAGGCAAGACTGTAGTGATGAGTCCCTTACAGCCTTGAGATCTGAGATCACTAACATTGATACATGAACTAAGAGAAAATGATACAGACATACATATTGGTTAGCCTCTCTCAGATATCTATGCCAAAGTTGCTCAAGCAGGGCTCACCCCCTCAGGGGAGATGATTTTCCTCAGACTCTGATGACTAGAAAATTATTGACTGTCATAGGAGGCTGCACTGCACCTGTCTAAATTTTTGTCTCAGATCCATGTCAAAGGTCTCTTCTTAACTTTCCTTATTTTTGTGTTTCCTCACACTTATTTCACGTGAAACGCACCCAATTGACAGTGGTGGTGGAAGACATAATCCTGCCTTTGTTTACCAGCAGGTACAGCATAAGAAGCAATGATGCAGTCTTCTCAACACTGCTTTAGTAATGTGTTTCAACTCCTGATTTAACAAAGGGGAAAGGTAGAAAGGTTGCTTCAGCTCAGTCAAGTCCTTCCTCCTAATAGTGCCAATCAATTAACTCCATTTGTGGTTTTGGGACTCATAGAAATCAATTTTGATTTTGGCTTTCTGCATCAAAGGAGAGTTTTTCTTAGAATGATAGAGTCCCAAAACCAAATACAGATCTGTTATACTCAACATATGACTTAGAATATTAATATAGACCAAAGGTCTTGGTTTTGCTTTGTTAGTTTGGGTTATCTGTTATGAATACTGATAAAGCCAGAAGACCCTGAGCTCCTGTAGATAACTTACGTGTCCACTTGAAAATATCTTGACCATTTATCTGTTCTTGTATCTTTATTCTTCCCCAGGGTTCAATGGATTTTTGCTTTGAAACCAGAGAAAACATTGATGGAGAATGAGCTGCGTGTGTGGGCTACAGAGAATTGCTTTATATTGTCACTTTATAGAAGTGTTTCTGAGAGAGGTCTGTGGGATTTTGAAGGAATCAGATAAAGAATTAAGTGTCATTTGAAAAATATAATCACATTCACATACTCCTAAAGAAGGGCTTGCCAAAGACCTTGATGAAAACATGGTAGGGCCCAGCTAGAGAAGCTTTCAGAGATGCACTTTATAATGCAACAAGAGGGGTTCTCTTCTCTGTCCAGTGACAGCAAAAAAAGTGATTCTCAGCTACTTTTTCCTTTCACAGCTCTTCTGTTAACATCACAATTGCAGAAACATTTTCTAATTCATGTCACTGTTAATCAACAAAGCTAATTCATGTAAATCAGAGGCAATTAAAGACTTGGTGGAAAAAAGTTTGAAATATTTCAACTGTCTGTGTTTGAAACAAGGTAAGGAGCACTAAGAAAAGTCACTCTGCTGGCACATCGGTGAGGTGTTACCTATGGCAGGAGACAGTGACAATTAGAGACAGGCGTAAGAAGAAATTTAACTGGAAGGAAATCCATCTCTGCAGGTGTGAAAGACTGTCACAGCCACTGCCAGGTTCTGGGAGAGCAAGAGCTCTAGTCTCATCTCATTTTTATGATGCAAAGTATTTTTCTAATACTGACAAATGAGAACATTTGTGAATCAGAGAGCTTCTGATATGAACAGAAATCCTTATGGTTCAAGCAAGCTCAGTTTAGAACAGGGATTTCTAAATGTCTGGGCTCAAACTCGGTCAAGATTGATTTATGTTTAAAAAGCAACAATAAAATTAGTGGTTTGAGATATAGCCCCATGATACCTGGTGTAAAGGACAAGTTTTCAGTCAGCTACTTTTACGTTCTCACCTGGAGGCTCCATGGTGAAGAGGTTTGCTGCAGCTCACATATAACCCAAACCAAATATATTGCTATTTGCACAGCTTCCCATTAGTGAAATTATAGATTTACACACATAATCACTCAAAAATTACATTTCGTGGGTTGATTTGCTTGTTTATCTGCCAGACTTACCAAGCTGTGTAACTGAGACAGCCTCACCATTCATTATTTCCTGTTTTATTAGCAGGGAATGGGAATATTTGCATAATGTTTACTATGGTATATCAAACTCATAAATCTGTTTAAAGTTAAAAGAGAAAATTATTAAAAGAATCCGTTCTTTAAATCTGCATATGTTTGTCAAATTGGTACTAAATTTCAAAGCTTCTAATTCTTGCAGGAGCCCTAAAACCATTAAAGACACTGTTCTGCCAAAAGCTGTTGGCTGGATCCTGTTAGGTCTCTCTGTGTTCATCTCCACACACACACAAAATAGAATTTGTTTTCTGGTCACTACCTGGCTACCTGGCACCTCTGGCTCTGAAGCCAGGGGATTTTTCCTGCAAATAGACTGCAATTTATTGCACAGGCCAGTCCCTGACCTGGACAATGACAACAACTAGTGCTTTATTGGATTTGTTCAAGATTTGTTAGGCTTCCTTGTTTAGTGCTTTCCCCAAGCCAAACCCTGCTAAGCCTGAACAACACCCTCATGATTCATCATCTCCCCGTGCAGCAGCAACGTGTTGCTCAGTTACCAGAACAAACCAACATCTGCCACGCCACAACTTCCAAGACAGCCGGGGTGATCACTGCTGTGCCATAAACTGGGAGGGGAATGACAACACTAGCACTGCTGATGGCACAAGAATTGTTATTCTGGCGTCCTTGGGGCACTGCACTGCTGCGGCTGATCACAGAGGGGTAGGCTTCAACCTCTCTGGCATAAAGAGCTTGAACTCTTAACCAGGTCTGCAAAAAAAAGCGATGCTGGTTTCTGCTAGAACATATTCAACTCCCAAACAGTTTGCAGGCTGCTCAGAATCCACCAGAAAAGTCGAAATATTGAAAATATTCTTGCTATTTTGACTATGCTTCTAATGGAGTTATTTTGAGCTGTCACAATTGCTCTCTCTAAAACATGGGAAAGGACATAAAAGGCTGTATTGCTTCGCCTGCTTCAGTTGGTGTCTGACATAAGCAAATTGGGATGTGAGGACAGAGAGGACTAAGAGGAAGGAAAGCAGCTTCTTCCTTTCTTTTCAAATCAGGGTGTTGGTTTTGTTGCCTTGGGTGTTGCATTTGAGGAGTGGCTGCATTGGCATCCTGAGGAACAGCAGGCTCAGATTGTTTGCCATCTTAAGAAATAAGTTGAATTCAAAAACATCCACAGTTTCAGTGTACCTTTCTTAGATGCATCCTTTTAACAACTCTGCAAGAGGTGGTTATCCCTATTTTACATAGAAACACATGTTTGGAGGAGGTAAGTGGCAGTGGAGGACTCCAGCACTGTTCCTGCACTCACTGGGTTGTTGGACATACTTTTCTGTTCATCCCTCATATCCCTGTGCAGGCAAAATAACAGCTACGGTCAATCTGCTGTAGGTTCCCTTTCCTCCTAAACCCTCACCGCAACAAACTGCTGAAAGATGATGACTTTTCTGAAGGAAACGATAACATTGAAAGTTTGCACATGCAGCTCACTGAAATCTTTCCCTGGAGTACACCGACATGAATTACTAGCTGCAGCAGTAACAAGATGCAACTGAAAAATAACATTAAGTGCAAACCCTTGCGGTACTTGCAATTTTGGCATTTCAAATCAGGATTAGCTGCCATTTCAAACTCTTCTTGAGCTGCTCCCTCACTGTCACATTTTTCTTGCAAAAGACTCTCAGTATGGCCTCGTCATCAGCATCACTCGCTTCTTCTGTAGTTCGCTTACTGGCCTGACCAGTCACAGTCACACTGCATTTTCTGGAGGAAAGGAAAAGTAAAAAAAAAAGCAACTCCTGATACTTTTTATCATTTCTGTGTGGTTTCAGGGTTTTCTTCACTAGGATACTTTCCATTTTTTTGGAAGGACAAGTTGTCCTGAGTTTCTGCTCTCAGAGGATTTCAAGTGTAATCAGACAAGAACAGATAAAAATGTGGGTTAATATTAACTCATTGAACTGGAATGATTTCTTGTCTTGAGCATGTGCATTTGTCTTTTGCTCCCACATCTTTCTTGATTGATGGCTGAAAGATTTCCAATTAGAGCAGCTGATAATTACTCAGTCCACTTTTTAGTCCGGGGTAGCTTGAAAAAGCTTTACTATTAATAACTCCTGAAGAGCTACAAGCAAAAACGTTGCCTTTTATGTGAGAAATGGGTCCTTGTTTGTGCTGCTATAATAGCTGTTACTAAATTAGTAACATTTCAACATATGTAATTTGCTAATTGTACAATTAATAGTCTTCCCTTTGCTTGTAATCCATCTTGTACTACACAGGGAGCAAAGGAAACGTCATGGATACCACCCTGGACTGAAGAAGAAGCCAGTACTTCACAACATATTATCTTCAGCAATAGCAGCCGCGTCAGTCATAAACTGATTGTGTTGCAACACCTCCCACTCCAAAGAAAGTAGTAGGATCCGGATTCAGCTTTGTCTCTGGATCCAGCTGTGTGTCCCCCACAGCCTTGTCCCAAGACTTTTCCTCATATAGACCTAAGGAGGCTGATGTGCCAGGTGCAAGCAGTGCAGATGGTGCTGAGCACGGCTTTGCTTTAAGGCAGTGTCTGACCTACACAAAGAGGCTGCAGCCCCTCTGACAGAGCTCGAGGTTTGGTCCTCTCTCTTCAAATGGACGGGACATTCACAGTCCCTCCAGGATGGACATTTCCTTTATCTTTTCATTTCATTACATCTAGCTGCAAGAACATTTATCTTTTCCACATTTACCCACTTTTCTTTTTTCTCTGTAGAGAAGTTCCTTAACGAAAACTAAGTCATGGTTATTCACCAAAATCAAAACTTCCATAAAACTGATCCCTGAAAATTCAATTTATTGGCAATGGTCAATAAAGAAATTTCTTTCTTACTACTTATGTTTTAATGTTTTTATATTTCCATCTGTTGTGAGTTAGATCTAAAAAATCTGTAGGAAAAGTTATTTAGAAACATAAACTAAGGATTTACTGAAGTGATTTTCATAAATCCTTCTGTTTTGATAAGATTAAAAATTTCATCTCATTAGGTGTTGCTTTTGTGGTTCTACAAGAATAAAATGAATATTATAATTAAGTGCCTAAGTCTGCAAATGAAGTGTTACAGTCTTATTTTGTCCAGATCTGCTTTTTCTAGTGGGAAAGGTTCTATATGATTTTTTTTCATTTTCAGTTTTAGTGGCCATGCAGGCTTGTATCAGCTGCAAAAACAAACAAGAAAACTACAATGTCTAGAAATGAAAGCAGGCTGGTAAAGGGTTCAAAATAAGCCCATAAATCTCTAATTATATAAATTATATTTGTTGATAATAACACATTCTGCTAGTCACAGATGATGGAACAAGGACTATTAAAGTTAAAAGGAAACTCTTTATTACACAGAGGAAGAAAGAAACATCTTTTTAACATCCTATAGGAGATATTAAATTATTATTATTATTACAATGGGCAAAGTTGTTGCTTTAAATGGCACTCAGGAGATTATGGTCTTTCCTTAATTTAAACCCACATGGAAAGAATGGATGCTGCAGAGTTGTGAGCACATGAGGAGGTAAATGAGGAGGAGGAGGAGGAGAGAATGTCAGAGGAAGGTCTGTGTGTTGGGTAAGAGATGTTTCCTGCACAACTGCAACCTACTGACTGAGTAACATAACCCATGAGGGGAAGAAGACCAATTCAGATGTGGTAAAACAGAGGGTTCTTAGCAGCTGCATGCATCTTTCTTCCTCGTTAAAGCAGGTGCTGCCAGCCTCCATCACAAGTCTAACCACAGGTTTCCTCTGTGCCATTTGGCATTTAAGAGCAGTTTACGAGTCATTTAAAGCCACCAGGAAATTTCTCTTGACAAACTTTTGGAGATGAAAACATAGGTCTTACGCATTCTGAATCTGAATCAGAAGTTGCAAACACTTGAAAAAAAAAAAACAAACCTGCAGTGGTTTATAAAAACTAGGAGACTGCTCACAAAACTTAAGTGAAAAACTATTTTAAAATACTATTAGTTGTATAGTTTTGATGTTGTACCTTTCAAAAGATCGAGATTGCTGGACAACATTGGTTTCTAGGTGCAGTGTCTGGGTCACCTAGGATGAGGTAGGGGTAAAGAGAGGAGTCCTACGGAGAAGATACTGTCTAACATCTAGGTATGGTTAGGAAAACAAACTAGTAAAAGAATATCTCTTGCTGATACATCCAGCCTAGCACTTCACTCTAGACAGTCACAGTTGGCTGACAATAGGAATAGCATCCCGACTGAAGCACTGCAGTTTTTCCACTGCTTTGCTGCCTTGTCTGTTTCCCCTCTCCTTTTGTTCCCACCATATTTCCATCCCACTCGTTGTCCATTTTTCCTTTTGGCTTTAAATACACCGTCAGTAAGTCTAGAAGAGAAAATTAATTAGGTGATGAGGCTGAGTAGCTGCTGGTTGTGGCACAAAGTAATTTCTCCAGGTTGCTGTCTACTACTGATCTATACAGAATGGTCCTTCCTGGCCTCCTCCCGCTGTTTGTAGGATGTTTGCAATCTCTACTGGGAAGGGTACAACTTTAATTGGAAATTAGGGCAAGAGGGCGGAGGCTCCTAAAACATAATTATAAAGCACCCTGCTATGTCCCAGCACAGCCATGGGAAAGCAGCCTGTAAATTTAATTTCGGTGCCGTTGTGGCTTCTCTGCCAGCTGTCTCACTGCCCTCAAGCAATTGCAGAGGAGCTGCTCCCCGGCACCAAGTGCTGGATGACTGTGCCTCCTGTCTCCGCGCCAAGGAGGTTTGGAGCAGCCCAGCCCTAGCCCGAGGGGCATTTTCTACCCAAGAACTGATACTGAATGTCTCATCACCAGCGTCTCAGCCCAGGGTTTTCTGCCGATTCAGCTCCTTAGGACAGCACAGTGTATTTCTTAATCTCTTGTGACAGTAGAAATACACTGGCTGCCCTAAAGCTGGAAGAGAGGCTTTCTGTTGCCCAGACCAGCTGCTTCATGCTGAGCTTAATTTCATGTGAGTAGATGTTCTAGATGCCTACTATTTGCATCTATATAGTATTTTGTCAGTCCCAAAGCCTGATGGGAATTGCCCTTTGAGGGATAATAATTCATATATTTTTTGCTTGGAAGAGGTGGATAATAGTCCTACTTACCGTAGCCAGGGGAAGGAAGTACGATGATAAAGCTCTCTGAGACTGACAACACAAGCACTCCCTTTTTGAACATCCCCTGCATGTTAGTTCATTCATTTTTTTTACTGCTAGGCCAGCCTACATTTTCATTTTATTAATACAGATAAAATGAAGTGCCCTTACATTAGAAAACTAAAACACCTGTAGAGCTATAGCAAGACACAAAATCACATTTTTACTGGCAGGAGCATTAGGCGGAGGCACTGTGTTATTTGGCATTTCTCTGCCTTCAAAACATTTTTCACAGGCTGTCAGAAAGTCTTTATGTTTGTGTTTGACTTGGCAGGGAGTCTCAAAACCAGGAGGAGGAGCGGAGTACAAGCCCAGTCATCTGTAACTTGGCTTAGTCCTGTATGATCTCTCATCTGATAACCTTCAAAGCCGGCCTTTCTGTTTGGAGGGTGACTTGAAAGAATCTCTTTGGATTACATTAGCTTTACATTAGCTGTACTACTGTTTTTAATAGCAAAGCAGATAGTGTATTTACAATAGAACCAGGCCAGTTCTGGGGCAGATAGATTACTCACTACAAAGCAAATCAGATCTCAGCTTCTCAGATCTCTTTAAACTCTCAAATGTGTCATTTATGAATATTTTAATGCACTAGAAAATTAAAACTAAATACCTAAAATGTCATGCCTATGTGCTTTGGAAGAAAGTTCAAATTTTTCATTTCACAGTTCTATTATCCTAAAATCTGGGAAAAAATACACCAGGAAAAGGAAGCTGAAATAGGTATTTTGTTTTGGGATGATGTTCGTGAAAGTAAGCCAAATTTTAAAAAAATGCCCTAAAGAATCAATGATTTAGGCAAAATTAATATCAGACTTCTGAGGATTTTTATGCAGTAAGCTACAAACACAGTTCAGACTGAAGCTGTTTTGATGACACAAGGTTGATGAATATCAAGCCAAATTTCCAATATTACTCCAAGCTGGAGCACCCCCTGTAGCGATGTTTACTATAACAGGACAAACCATCCTTTTCCAAAACATACACTGTCTATGATCTGTGTAATATTCTGTGTAAACTAATATTAAATATAGGAGGTGATGGTCCGCTACGATGCCTGAAGCCACCTTTCCTCCTCAGAACTATTCTGGTTTGATTCTTTGTGTTAGGTACACTCCTGTTGCAGTGTTGCAGATTCCAGAGCAAGGTTTGAGTTGCTTCACCAGGAGGAGGTGGAAATGTATGTGGAGAAGGATTCTTTCCACTTTCTTTGAACCTTTAAAGGACTCATTCCTGCAAGCACCACGGTTCCCAAGTGCCCTCAGGAGCTTGGAAGGTGAAGGCAGAACATGTCATTTCAAGTCCACCACTGCAAAGAGCTTTAGCAAATAGTTCTTGTGTCCTTACTTGTCTTTACTGTGCAAATGGAGAACCAAAGAAGTTTGTTTCAACCTTCTTCTTTTTTTTTTCTTTTTGTTTTTGCAATGCTCCCTCATGCTGCCCTAGATGGTCTTTAAGCATGCACTGCCACAGAGATGAGCAAGGCTCCCCTCCAGCCTGCTCACACAGCCAGGGTGAGGAGTGCTCCAAATCTGGCTGCTGCATGGTCAGCTCAGAATAATTGTGCTCTAGGCTAGGCAAGAGAAAGGAGAGACTTAAAGGATGTCCAAGACACTACTGGGGATGACAGTAATTACCCCTTGTAGCAGTCATGGAAAATTAGGCAGCAGCTGAGACAGAAGCACGGATTTGGAATGCAGTGTGCTGCTTGGGGAAGGATGGTTTGAAAGGTATAGAGCAGACAAAATGCAAGTTTTTGCAGTGGAAACAAGTTGTGCTGGAGGACACTCAGCATTGTCACTCAGAGGTGACAATGGTGCCCCTCGGTATTGCCGTAGGCAGTGCCAGAAGTGTAGGTGCTCTTGTTGTCTGGCTAGTGGTACATGTTGGATGGAAATCAGAGGCCGACCCTCAGACTGTTTTTCAAATCATCCTCCTATGACAGATGGATGGCAAAGCAGAGCTGGGATAAGATAATGAACAAGATGAGAAGCAATTTCCTCTGGTAGCCAGAGACAGCACGTGGTGACTCAGGAGATCCTCACCCGTGCTGTGACTCAGGGCAAGGTGTAAAGTTTCAGCTCTTTGTACTCATCCTCCTGTTACTAACCCAAAGAGTATTTTGTGGTGTCAAAGCATCAGGCCTAACAATTATGAAGATAAATAGGTGTGTCTGTTCCCTCCCTTTTTCTGTGTATTGTACATGGGGTATTTTAAGGAAGGTTGTAAATATTGACACGGTGAATCCTTGATTAACAAAATTCTTGGGCTAACCACTGTGAGTCTCCAAATCTCTAACCTTCCTCTGCCCCCACACAAAAACCTCTCAGATGAATAAAATGGCAGTTTCAACTTGCTAGTAACTTGTTTGGGACTGCAGGCTAAAACAGAGGGAAACTTTCCACTTGGGTGGGCAACCATCCCGTCCTGCCGTGAAGACACCAGCTATGTCATGCAAGATCCAAATGAGTCCTTTGGGTTTCTGCCTTAAAACTCCCTTCCCTGGGCACTGTATGATGCAGAAGTGATGGGTAGCTCCTCTTTCTGCATACTGTGGATTCAGAAACCAGTGCCAGGAGATTTGTTGATGCTAGTGAAAAACTGCAAGGCAACACAGAGTGCACACTAACATGAAGTAGGAGGCTGCAAAGATAATTTGGCTGCTAATCACCCCAAGCCATTTTACTGTCAGGACTGCAAATAGATTTTGGAATACTGTTTTTGTACTGGACTGGGTTTTTCTCTTGAACCTCAGTTCTTGCTTCTCTCTTCTTTTGAGGGTTAATTCTAAAATAGCCTGAGAAAATCTCCATTCTTCTCATTTTCCTATTGTCAGCAGGATTTTATGACTCCAAGCCCTTTTATTTAAGCAGAAGAGAAGGAGGGTTAAGGGATAAAAGCCTAGTTGCATTAATATTTTGTATAAGCTTCAGATATGAGCATGACAAGCGCGTGTGTGCTTGTCAAGACAGGGTGTGGTAAAATCGGGACAGCTTACGAAAAAGGCAGTAAGGCTTTACAGAAGAGATGTGAGAAAAATTCCATATAGGAGAAAAACAGAATGAAAAACTGGAAATAACAGCACAATCCCAACTGTGATTTACACAACTTTGGTCCATCCTCATTCACATTGAGGTCAACTATGGACTAAATGGTGATACTATGGATGTGTACCTGTAAATACTTTTTGTAATATTTTTCCTTCATTTTTCTTGTTTGCATTTTACTTGTTTGATATTTTCCTGAGGGCAAAGTTCTAGGGCGCCTGTTAGTTTGTAGGAAATGGGGGAGATGGGCATGTAAGCCAGGTCTACAGTCAGTAAGTAAATCTTCTGGGTTTACACTGTCTGTGGAAAAATCCTACAGACAACATCTGCCTCTCTGTTTGATCTGCATTTGAAAAATCAAGGGCAATTTAAAGTGCTTTATGATGGATTCTCCATGGATACCTAATATAATTTCTTTTCATTATGATACTAGAGTAGGTTTTCACAAAACATTTTACAAAAAAACAGATGGCTTGGGCAAACTAGGGCACAAGTAAAAGGATGTATCATAAAAGCTCCCCAAGAGAGGAGAGTTTGATCTAATCTCACCACATTTATCTTAAAAAGGAAAACTATTTTGAAAGTTGGTCCTGTAAATTTTCCTCACTCCCAGTAGTCACGTGCAAAATCCTATGATACATCCACATTTTCACTTTGATCATGAAAAATGAAAAGCAAAATTGGAAAAAAAAATTGCTGCATCACTTCACATGCAGGAGATCTGTGGAACTAACCACTGTGTGCAGATGGGCATATAAGCCCTAATATATCAAGTCATTTAAGGAACCTCCTATGAAAACAGCTCTGATGGCCCCGTCAGAACCATCTGCAGCCTTAAGGTTGTTCAGGTGCTTGTTTGGATTTTGGCACTTAGCACTGAAGAATTTTGCAGATAAAATTGGGGCCCAGACATTCCTGTGGAGCTGCACCAAAGTAACAATTTTTTTCTTGAAAACAAGATTTCTGGCAAAAGCAGTATTTTGACAGTGTGGAAAAAGATGAAGGAAGACCCAACTGATCTCTCTTGCCCCATTATTATCAGTCTTTTAAATCTCAGGTTGGAATTTCCAATATGATTCAGAAAGAACTCTTTGTTCAGATCACTGTCCTTCTAGCAAGATGGTTTGATTCCTGCTTTCTAACAGAGTGTGCAAATGGGCCAACCTGTTTTTCCCTTATCATGAGCTTGATTGTTTCATTCTTTTCTTAAATCTATTTATCTTCAGAACACAGAGAAATCCACTGGATATAGAAATGTGCGAGGAAGTGTTCCAAGAGATTGAACTATGAGAAGTAATAACTGTCACACAACTGAGATGTGTCAAAAGGAAAGATAAATCTTTTTAATTCCACCATGTTGTGCATCTAGCAAAATGTGATTTAATTATGACCCAGATTCTGCTAATCTTACACACATTGAATTGTCCTTTATTTTGGAAATGGTATGTCAGCTGTAACTCTTGTTTCTTACCTTATACATACCAAACAGCTGCTGAATGGAGCATCCATTAGAGATATTATTGATTCTGAACACATATACAATAAAGGGTTTGCACTTCAATAATGAAATGTCACACTCAAGAAAACAAATTAATGTTTTGCAAGTGATGTCAATGGGGTCAAAACTTCAGTCTTGTTAGTAGTTAATACAACAAAATGTGCACAACAAATACAATTGCAAACTAGATTGCATTTGAATTATTGATTAAGCAGGATGTATTTTAAGACCAAATGGCAGGTGCCTGAGAAATGTAAAGTGAAACATGGACATATTTGCACAGAAAATTGAAAAGACCAAGATGTTCAAGCTCTGGCAGAAACATCAGAAATTAAATTGAACATGTTAACTTACCAGCAGGAAGTTTTCATTATTTCTTTTGTTTCAGTTTGTACCTGTAGGGCTGCTTGACATTCCACTTGTTTTCAGCACAATTCTTCATCGCTTTTCAGTCATAAAGTTGAATTAGATTAAACATGGTTTTTGGAGGATGTTTCCCTAATTCTTAATTTGACAGGAATAGTAGCAATGCCTTTGGCAGTCATCTTTATTTCTGTTGTTGTAGCAGGCCTAATGTTCCCAAAAGCTTCAGACATCTGTTCTTCCCTGCTCTTTCTTTAGCGTTGCCGTTGGGCACAATGAAACTTTAAGTCCTTTATTGTGCTGCTCTTAGTGTTTCAGTGTCCTTTTTTCTTATAGACAGGACTTGGATCAAGAACCTTGGCTAACAGAGATGAAGGACTAAGGAGATGTCTTCTCTTCCTCTAATTTCTCCTTTGCTTGAAAATCCGAGCTTTCTGATTGTGACTTAGCTCAAATTAATCTAACACTTTGGTTAGTTAGTAGTGTACTTGACCTTAAGTTGTAGACTAGTTTAACAATTTAGTTCATAACCTAGCAGCTGATAGTTAGTTAATAATCTAAGAAATTGAGGCATATCCTTGGCTCATGGATTCAGCTTCCTTTTCTGCCAGAACTGATTATATTTTGCGTGCTGTTTTTGACATGCACCCCTGTTGCAGCAGTCACAGGAAAAAACACTGGCATCTGTAAAACAGTTTTACCCTTCTTCTCACTGTTTTTCTGCTGCAGGGTTTAGGATGTGTTTTTCTAGGAATCTGTGTTGAACTGGCCTAGCATGACTGGAAGCAAACTACCCTAAAGGCAGGATTTCACTTGAGCACTAATACCTGTGATACTTCTGCTTGTTGGATACCCACCCACCCACCTTGTTCTTGAATGGAAAGCCTTTCCAGCGAGGGCCTGGGGCAGGGGGCCAGGCTACAGTCCCTGATGCTGTGCTGGGGTCAGCAAGTTGCTTCATTCCTCCTCTCTCCAAAGAATGAAAAGTGGCAGTGGGGAATGGGGACTGGGACTGTGTCCTGCAGAGTCACCAGCCCTGTCACTGCTCAGACACCTTTAGGGAGGAAGAGGAAGAGGAGGAGGAGAAGGGAAGAGAGGAGGTGGTGAAACTGCTGAGATCAGCAAGGGAGAGGAGAAAGGAAGGGGGATGATCACTGGAGATTTTCTTTGATTTTTAATTATGCTCTGCTCTCTCATCAAGGTTGGAGTCACACTCCCAAACCTTCTTTCGTGCACCTTTCCCCGCCTCCAGGGGTTTTGTCAGTGTCCAGCTAACGCAGAAGAAACTGTAAATACAAGCAGTGGTTGCTTAAGTTCCCTTTAGCTTCCTCAGGGGATTGCCACATCTCTTGGAGGAAAAGCACTGAGCAGGACCGAGCTGTTTTCCTATTTGGTGAACATGAGAGACTCATTTTTGAAACAACACATAGATACCATCTTTTATTAGGTGTAATAAGCATAATGAAAATATTTATGATAAGTTTTTTTCCTGAATGGATAGCATTACACAAAGAATTGCAAGTCATTTTATACAAACTGTGTTCTCAACTGTATTTCACTTTGATTTTCTTCCAGTTAGGAAATATTTTTTAAAAGTATTTACATGTTCTTGTCTAACTATTCCTTGCTGCATATACTCTTCCCATTGTTTATTCTTTCCCCACCTCTCACACTTACTGATCAAAGTTAGGAGACACTCCATGAAAGTGAATGGAGTTAACTGCTTAAAAAAACCCAACCAACCAACCAACCAAAAAACTCCAAACAACCCAAGTGAAGCCCTGTGCCTTTGTTAATTTTATCTACCAAGAAGTTTTAACTAAAAAATTTTGCATCTCTTATTCGTTGAAACAAAGAACACTTGGCAGGGCTTTTCATAGTACACAAAATTGCAGACGTGTTAGAAGCTAATAAACCTCAGTAGTTACGGATTTAGATGAGACTCCTTTTCCACATCACATATTATCCATTTTTTTCACTTGAGAGAATAAATGGAATGTTATAAAGTTAGGTTTAACAAGGCAGAAAACAGCCAAGTCTTGAGTATACTTCATTGCTTACAGTATATTGAGGCTTGAGGCACTGTGGAGTATAAGATGCTGGAAGATGTTTTATGATGTGATTTTCTCTATGAGAGCTTTAGTATGAGATGGTAAGAGGTATTTATGAATTTTACAGTTACATATGACAGTATACACTTTCCACTTTTAAAATACTTAAGAACAGCAAATGAACAAAAAAGGGGCCTCTTAGCGACTGCGTAATACTTACACTCACACTGCTCCAGCTCAACTCTTGAGGTGCAGGGAAATCATACCTGACTTTTCTATGCTGGATAAAAAAGGTGGACCACTCTTAACAGAGCATTTTAAAGTCATAGGTTTTGATACAGCAGAAAAAAGTGTCAGACACCCAAGAAGAAAGCCACACCAGGAGCTTTATCAAACCAGGTCTGCAGGCTGCATGGGTGGCTTGGAATCCCCTCTGCCTCTGCCCGCTCTGTACTGACACCAGCAATGGCACACCAGGATTCTCAAGGGTGTAGTGGTGGTCCTTGCTTACTCTTGCAAATATTTAGAAATAAATACATTCCACATGAATGAGGAAAAGTCAAGATGCTGGCTCTGGTAGGGAGCTTTAATCCCTTCTTTACTCTGTCCTTATGGCTTAAGTGAATGAATGAAAAATAGAAGCAAAGCTATGAAGTGCTGGCTGACTAATTTACTACTTTGGCAGTCAGTGGGTAAAGGTATTTGACTTCTTGAAAAATGTGCAAAATCTTCGGGTTAAAGATGATATATACAAAATGGGATTTTTTTGGGTTGCTTTCCTTCAGGAAGATGATACATGTTGTTTTGTTTATTGCCAGTTTAATAAGTTTTTCTGAATTTAATTACAGTTATGAATGTATTTAAAATTCAATGGAATCCACATAAACCCCACTCATGGGAATGAATGAGGAAAACTAGGGGTTTTAACATTTGCGCTTTATCTAGCCAACCCACATCAGATATGAAGGTCCAAAATAGAGTAGATAACTTTATTGAAGATGCCAGTGCCATTTTTCTACACACATTAGAAAAGTTTCCAGCCTTTTCTACTAACATCTGATGACAACATTCAGAAAAACGTAGCTAGTCTGTCAGGTATCTCTGGAATATGAACACATTTTTCCTGGTGCTTATGGAGAAGAGTAAAAATATGTGGGCTTGACATTACCCAAGATCTGATCTTCGTAGTTAGGAAGGCAGCAGAAGAAGAATCCCAAGCATATTTCCATAATGGCAGTGGTCCAGCCAAAGCCGTAGGCCCAGCTGAACATATTGACTCCTGTCATTTCAATTTCAGATGAGAACTTTACCGGGTAAATAACCAGGCCCATGATGGAGAACACAGCTGAAGAAACAGGAGAAAACAAAAAAAAGTTTAGCACCCAGCACCACTGCTTTCCTCCATAATCCCCATAGCTAAACTCATCCATGTTTTGGAGGATCTGAAAATCGACCCAGTGCCATGACAGACTTTGATTTTTCACAGAGAGCTCAATTGCGCGCAGGCAGAGACTTGGGTATCGAATCAGCTGAGGGAAATATCAGTTCTAGTATGGGTATATCTGCACAAGCTAAACTTGACTCCACGTGCTGCCTTACCAGCCACGAAAAGCAGGCCTCCAATCCCACGAATGAAGTTGAACCGAAGTGTGTCAATGGCAAATGCTATGATGGCCAGTGCAAAACAGATGACTAGAAGTAGAAAGCCGACCAGGTATGTGGCAGCAGCGGCTCTTCCCCAGGCTGAAATCAGAAGGAAGATACATCAGAAAGGAACAAAAAGAAAACAAAACAAAAAAAAAACCAAACAAAACAAACAAAAAAAAAGAAACAAAAACAAAAAAACAAAAACAAAAAACAAAAACAAACAAAAACCCCCCAAAAACGAAAGCTGTTTTTCTCTGGTTGGTAATTGAAGGTTAATTTTAAAACCTGTGAAAAGAGGATCATCTCCCAAGAAAGAAAGCATGGGAGCTTCCTCTCCCCTTATAGGTGAACATTTCAGTTCCACAAGAAATCATGCACTAAGTGCAGAATGCCTAAAAATTCCAACTTTGTCTTCTCATGCAGAATGAAATGGGGGCTTGGGTGCAAGCCTACTCTTTAGTTTTAACAATTAAGAATCAGGATAGAAATGTCTTTAAAGATGTAAGAATGGACACTGTCGTTTAGTAGCAAATGTTACCTCAGCAGATACCATAAAACCAGCTTCATTTTACACAGACAAGGAGAATTAAACTGATCCTGGAACTAATAAAAATCTTCCTTTGAAACAAAGTGTTTGTAAAAGCACTACCCATCTGGCAAACTTAAAGGTATGGAAATAGCCCATAAATGTCAAAATTCAGTGATTTCTGTCTTTCAGCCTCAGTTTAGCTTTGTGTCCTAAATGGAGCTAAGGATTTGGAATCTGTTTTGTAGGGAAATTGGATCTCTGATTTTCATCCAAATTTAGAACCGCTTCAATTCAAAAAGCTTGTTAAGGATATTAATTCTTTAATTTTCAAATTATAAAATTTTATGTTATAACATGTTAAAGCAGAGCATATTGTATTGGCATAACAACTGGAAAAATAATATTTATTTGATATTTCAAGACTTGAGGAGCAACTACTGCTCAAAGAGATCAAAGTGTCTCTTCTTCTGGATGTAAAAAAGCCACTTTGACACATTTGAAATTGTGTATTAAATTGAGTCAGCAGTTAAAGTCTACCAACTTCTAGCAGTTAAAGTCTACAGGCATCTGCAGACTTCATCCCCTCACTAGCCACTATGCCTTTGTCAAGTGTTGGCTTCTAACCAAATATATGCGACAGCAGTGCCAAAAAATTATCACAGCCCAAACAACCCTGGCAATAATTACAATTCAACTTAAATGCAGTGCATGCTGTTCAGTAAAAGTTCCCTCTGAAACTAAGTAACCTATCAATTTGTTTGCTTGAAGCATGGAAGTAATAAAATGCAAAGTGTCCTGCCTTTCGCTTGACCAGGGTTGGGTGAGCATGAAAGCAATTGTCCTGTCCCCAGTGAGTGACAGCTTGGTGTTTAATCTGTGTCTCCCCAGGGCCCACACCACCACTACTATTAGGCAAGAAAAACCGATCAGGATTTTCCAGCTATCCTATTCTACCCCTCACTCCATCAAAACCAATTTCCTTTTTGTTTGCTTTTCAACATTCTCCCTGCTTTAGGATCCCTGCTCCGTTCTAGCTATCGCACTATATCTTCAGTTTTATGCTATGTCCATTGTCTTTCTCATGCCATTAAGTTTCTGTCAGCTTAGGGGGCTTTTCAATTGGACTGTTTTCCCAGTAAACATGCAGCTGCCTGAGAAGACTGGAAGGGACAGCAAAGGTGTTCTTACATCTCATTTTCTAGCCCAGTGTTTTAGCTCAAACTCTTCTCTCCGAGAGTTTACAGGGGGCTCAGAGGGAGAGTATGCAGTGTGGAGGCACAGGTGGGAGGACAGCACCTCAGGCAGAGTATCAGAAGAAACAGTCAAGGAGAGGAATTTCTTACACTGCTTTCTTATACCCCATTGAAGATGTTCCTACTCCCAGCCTCTCTGTTACCCCTTTAAAACAGCAAGAAAAGGGGCACCTGGCCACAAGAGAAGTTTCTCAGCAATGGCGACCTCACTGCTCTTGGATACAAGAGTTTTGGATACTTCTGGCAAAAGGGTGAAATGACAAGAACATCTAGAGGTGATGCTTTTTCTTAGGTGCTCAACTGCTTGTGGTTAGGTACAAAACTCCTAGGCAAAGGCGTGTCCTTTCCCAGAGCAGACTCAGAGCACAGCTGCCTGTCCAGCAAGTTCTGAGACACCAGGAGTCCTGGGGGTTCCACCTCCCCCGCTGCCAGAGTGTCTGCCAAAACTCAGCCGTGCTTCCCAAGGGCAGCTGATGGTAGAGCACCAACCCCTGGGGTGGGGGCAGCACCTGGGCTGGGGGCTCAGGGAGCTGTGCCTGGTGGCTGCAGCCATGTGCCGTGGCACCTCGCCCATGCCAGCACCTCCCTCCTCCGCCAGGCTCATCCAGGTGTTTTTCCTGAAGTAGTGTTCCAAGTGCTGTGATTGTATGGAAGCAGATTGGGTGCACACCCAGCCCGCTGGGCACTGGCCATATGGCAAGAAGAGACATGCTTGTTGCAGGATGCTTACACCATTTGGAGGCATTGCTCAATCACCTAACAGCCAATTTTGTGGCTCTCAGTTCTACAGAAAAGAAAAAAAAACTCCTTCGACGCTGGAAGAAAAACAATACACAGCTCCAAGGCAGTAGAGCTGTATGGAAGAGTGAGTCTCTACGGGGGTTTTTTTCGAGGAAAAGTATTCTGAGTCCATCTGTCCTTTACAAAAAGCAGCAGCTATCAGTAGTCTAAGACCACAGTGCGTAAACACCTTACCTTTCTAGAGTAAAAGGTAACAAAGGCTTTGTGAAGCAATAATTGCAACTGTTTCTATATTCAAGATGCTTATTTTATCTTGCGCCAGCCAGGACTACTAGAGTAGCTTAGTTCTTTATGAATAGAACTAAGACTTAAAATTCCCTGAGAATGTCGGAATTAGAAGAATTAAATTTATCAAAAAACACTGAAAAACAAGTGGCTAATTTGGTCCCAAATATTTTCTTATCTTCCAATGTTGTGAGGTTTTTTTTTCTTTAACATTGAGTAAAAATATAAATAAATTGTTCTATCTGCAAAGCTTTTTCTTAAAAATGTGAACTCCAGGCCAAAGAATCCTCACAGGTGCAACACCAGCTCAAAGTATTCTTGGCTGTAAAGAGAGGGCAGTTAAAAGCTGAAAGGGCCCAGTCCACCTGTCACCAAATCAAAAATTGAAACAGAGGGAGCAGCAGGTTACAGGATATCAAACTGAGTCTCTAAAAATATTCAGCAGTTTTTGAGATGTTTTCTCAGCACCAAAAATGGCGGTGATCTTTTCGCTGTTTAAGAGTTAAAATGTGCTTTTGGGAAAAGAAATGTGTGTTTGTACAAAAGTGTCCTTGAAAACCAGAAGGATCCTGTAACCCTTTGGTGCCAGTCCGATTTCTCCCTTTTTCAGTTCCTCCATCAGCTGAAAGAACACCAGTGAACACTATGAAAGAGTTTGTGTGCAGCTACACACCATCCACTCTTCAAAACTCCTTCTAACTGGCAATTTTGTCTTAAACAACACCTTTCTATCCCAAACAGACAAGAGGAACCCACGTTTTCACTACTGTCTCAAGCAGAGCAAGGACAGTGCTTCTGATAACAGTGTTTTGTATGTCAATCAGCAATGATTTGTGAGAGTCTGGCCTATCCAAACTGAATACAGTAATATGTAACCACTGGAAAATGAAAATAAGTGCCTGACTTCTATAACTCCCTGCTGTGTGAGAAGACCCGAGCTAATTTAGAGACCAGAAAGAGCCCATCCATGCCAGGACAGAGCTCATGATATCTTATGAGCAACATAATTAGCTGAAACAGAATTCAATAATAACACAGATTACTCTGCTATTAAAACTAACTCAGATTGGAGGCAGCATGACTACCTCTTGTATTGCACCATATAAACACATTCTGATTATCCTATGTCTGGCTGCAGCCATAGGGAAGCTGATGGACTTCATTAGACATCCAGGACTAAGAATATCTCCAGTTTCCTGCCTTCCTGATTTTACTCCCTCACACACTTTACAGTTCACGAAAGCGCAAACACTCTCTGTGCTTCACACAAAAAGAAACAAACTTTCTTGCTCAGCAGTGAGTTGAGCCAAAACTTTGTGCCACCAAACCTAGTATTTCCTTAGCCTGCCATTTTCATGGTGCAAATGGTGCCTTCAAAAAGGAGCTATTGGGTCTTGGAAACAGCGTGTGACCTCTGCTTTCTCCATGACAAATACAAATGCCTATGTTCCTGGTGTATGTGTTTCAAAACATGAGAAAATATCCACAATAACATTTTCATGTTTTTCTTGATCTGGTGCTCCCTCACCACATAAACAGCTGAGTCTCTCTTTGGGTGACATTTTCTGAAAGCACCCCCAGAGAGTTCAGAAGTACTTGCTCCTTGTATAACCAATAAGAACATACTTCTCCAAATTTTCCTCTTGGCTTGAAGCTAAATACACAGCTAGCATTGGAAAAAAACCCAAATATTTATTTCCAGCTCAAAGACACCAACAATTATCTAGAGGTTATTGCTGACTGATCATTTTCACACTGCAGTGAATTGTGCAGCAATTTGAGGAAGGGTAGCTTTAATTCACAAGAACCAGGGAGGGGTAAAGGAAAATGTAACAGACTAATATTTTGCTCTGTTATCCTTCATACCACCGAGGGAAAGAAACACAAACCCTGCAGTTCTGGCTGCAGTCTTTCAAAGCAATTCTTACGAGAACTAAAATCTGCCGTGGTAGCGATTCATCTCTGTGTTGTACGTAATGAGAATGTTTCTAGGCTGAGTTTGCAGAGCTCAACCTGTTTAACATCTCTCTGATTAAAGGGAAAGAGTATTATTTTGGAAACAAAGCTGAACTCACTTGAGTCTCCCAACCTGACGTTCTTTGTCAGGGTGTGGCGAACACTGCAAAGCACATGCTTCACTTTGAAAAGGAACTGCTTTGGCCAGGTTTTGCCCATTTCCCTTTGATTTGCTCTCCTCAAGAAAGTTTCCGTGTGAAAGTGCACGTTTGCAGCAGAACTTGCGTTCCTTTAGCTTGAATCTTAAGGTGGTCCATCAGACTCATCAACCCACGTCTCTACCAGCCGAAGGGTTACAAGCTGCTGGTGTACATGCACACCACTATCATCAGGGCTCTGGATTTCCTGTGCTGCCTGTGCAACACTACACAGTGCAAAATCCTGTCTTCTGGAAATACCGACGCTGTAACATGCCAACTACAGGAAATTTCTGTACTGTCTCTGAAAACAAATGCACACTATAATCTCTGCAATTGTTTGCTGATCATGTGAGCTGGCATTGAAATATCAGTGTGCATGTGTTTGTATACAGCCAGGATAAATCAAAAACTATCAAAAGCAGCTTCTTATGAATAAACCGCATGTGCAGACTGAAAGCCATTGACTGAAAATGATTTTAAAGGAAGTTTGTACAAATGAGAAAAAAATCACATATTAGTCATGGATAATTTAAGAACAGAATAAAACGAGGAAAATAATATCAAAGGTATGAGTGGATGCGTACTATTTTCTGGGTTTCTGTTTTCATTGCATCTGGATCATTCTTGAAACAACTTCATTCTCTGTATATCTTTCCCATGGGTAGTCAATACTGGAGGTTTTTCTTTGGATTTTTTTTTTTGTGTGAATTTATATCTTTTGGAGTGGAATACGGAATTTTTAGTCTTTCTATATGGTATCCTCTTTGGTAATTCTGTTCTTTTCCCCCTAGCATTACTTTTTTAGAATTCATTGGCTGTTACTATGTATTTCTCATTTAATAACAGAGTATTATCTCATAACACAAAAGTAATTTTTTTGTGAGCCAGAACCAGCTTTTAGCTTGCCACTATTTAAAAGACAGCCATGGAAACAGAGAATGACCTATTTAGGTTCACGCTAGGATAATGTCATTGCCAAAGTTTCTCAATGATTAGGAACAGCTCCCATATAAATGAGAAAGGATTAGGACTTTAGGAAAATTACCCCATAATAATGATTTTAGATGACAACATTAAAGAGAAGAATCTTTATTGGTAGGTCTTCTATCAATAAAACACAGTACATATTAGCAGAAGGCACTGTTTTGTCCATGCATGCTAAAGTGATAGCTCAGTGTGGCTTGGTGGGCTTTAACTCCTTTAAAGGAAAAACCTATTAATTCCTCACCACTGACTTCACCCACAAACAACTACAGGCAAAGCCTTTATGTAATCTGCAACCCTCCTTTCTTATTGAGGTAAGCAATTAAACTTAGAAGCTATTCCGACTTGAATTTGAGGGGAGGAGCAGTTACGTCTTGAGGGAGTGGTTCAAATTCATCTCATCATAAGCTCAGGCATGTACAAGCTTGACTTAGAAGCTGGCTTCTGCAAATCTTGTATTAATGAGGGCTGCTCCCTGATGCTTGCTTCGTGCTGGGAAGGCAGAAGGGGCAGAGGATGTAGAGCCATCATCAAAGGGAGCACCAAGGGAGTAAGTCAGCTATTAAAAATAATGCACACACAGTGCCTCAAAATTAAAGGTTTGCTCATGAGAGAGTCAGAGAGTACCCCTATCTCACACTATCTTCAGAAGCAGTTGCGTACACTGAGAAAATCTCAGGATTAAAGCTTAGCCTCATACACTTTAATGCTATAACATTTTTCCCTCCTATTTTTTCCTATTTATTTTAAATTAAAGCAGGATTACTTATACTTGGATGTGTACATGGGGTTTGGGAGGGTCAGGTAAATAAAACAGGTAAGGTATTGATTAATCGGTTCATTTACATAAGCTCAGTTAATAAGAATAGCAAGATGTACCTGCTCCCTAATTACCCCTGAGTGGGTTGAAATATTTAATGTGAATTAAACAGAATCAATTTCCATGATAACACAGGCTATGAACTAGGACTTTTAACCAAAACAGTAGAATGGAACCTTTCCAAAAAAAGTTCTTTTTAAGTTTTATATTCCCAGAGTCGTTTGGGACTAATGAACATTGAATTTACATCTTATTTCCATGTGCACCAAGAATTGTTGTCACTCTTGATCTACAGTTTTCATGCTGTGAGCAAACTTTGTTCTGAAACCTTGCTGAAAATCACCTTTTGCACTAGGGAATTTCCCACCAACAGACAGCAGCTGTGAACCTGGATCTGATTTTCTGATAGAAGCGACATTTTACCATTTGCAAAACAAAAACCGAACATATAAGCAGAAGTCAGGCTTTGTGTTCATAAAAATATATTGAATTTATTTACTCTTCTTGTTAATGAAACAGCTTTTACAATGCATCTTGAAAATCTTTGTCGCTTGCTGCTTACTGCTGATGAGGTTGTTAAATGAACTGCACAGTGACTTCCTATTTTTTTGGGGCCTGATTTGGGCACAGCGTGCGTATGTCAGCACAGTAGGTGACATTAGATGTATTCAGTTTCATATTAGTAATTCAGCAGGACTGACGTGATGTGAAGTGTTATTTAGTACTAGTAGAAGGAAGCCAGATACCTCTGGAACACAGGCTAATGTCAGCGCTCCACAAACTGCTTTGAAATCCTGGGAATTTTTGAGCAATGAGTTATTTTGTAATGGTACTTGACAAAGAAGAAACGTGGCATTACAATGCTCACTGAGCCAGTGTGTTTGAGGTTTCTCAGAACAACACAAGCTGCCAGTGAGAAGTGATACAGAAATGTGAAAAAACATTCTGAGAGTTTTGTTTCTTTTCCTGTGTAACACCTTCCCCCTTAAGTAATCTGTTTAAACCTACAGTGGAATTTGAAATGCATCTTGCAGCCCTTATCACTGTTCAGACTATGGAGATGTTATTATAGCCCTGCTGTATCAGATTACCTCAATAAACTAGAGGAGCAGATGAGGTGAAGAGGGTTGAGCGTTTGGCCACAAGTTTCCACATGCTCTCAGCAGAGATGCCTCCTGTGTAAGTGAATAGAATCCTCTCTCCAGGACTTCAGGTCCTGACAGTGCAAACTGTTGAGGATCTGCTCAAAATCCCCATCACCAGCAGTTCATATCTCCTGATGGGCAGATGAGAATGCTCCATATGATTGCTATTTTTCCATATAATCTAACAGTAATTATTAAGAGAAGGCTGGATAATAAACAGTGGGATTACCTGTGCAATTCCTCGCTGGAGAGTTAATTGCTCAAGAGCATTACTTTATTTAGAAAAGAATCTGATTAAATGAATCTGCCACTGAAATTATAAGAGCACAAACTCTAAAACTACAAGGGAAAGCACACTAGAAATTGCAGATAAGGAATAAAAATTGCCATGGTAATTAAATGCTCTGACTTTTATTCCCTTCTCTTACACTTGTTTAGAAACAATGGAGTGTCTCCTACAAACCGGGGAAAAATCAAATTTTTTCTTTCCTTTTTCCGTCATTCCTTACATACATTGTTGTGATTTTTTCATTAGCTCTATGTTTGAGACTGTATTTATTCTCATTCTAAACTTTGAATAATTATTGAGTATTCTACATTATTCAGTAACTAATCTTGTAATCTCATTTCTCACTGGTTGGTCCCAGGTAACATTACACTTTCAGGAGAACGATGTCTTAGGAAATTCTGTGCTTTTCTACGCACTGTCATTAAAACTACAGACAAACATTTGGTATAAATATAACCATTTCATGCTACAATACGGCAGGAGCAGCAGCAGGCTTTTGTTTTCAGTTCACCCTGTGTCAAAGGAGTCAAGGTTTGCCCTTTAATCCAGGCCATGCACAGAGCAGAGCCGGGCTCCATCCAGGGCTCTCCCACAGGCTTCTCGAACTGCTCAGAAACCTCTTCAGCCTCTTTCCCAGCCGCAAAGACACTTTTGCAAATCTGCTCGGATTTTATCAAATTCTGAAAGCTGTTAAGTGCAGAACCTTGACTTCAGGAAAAATCTGCAATAAAGGCCCCGTGGCTTGAGCTGGTCCCTACTTCAACAGCCCAGTTACTTGTTTACTTCATTTCTATTCTGATGTACAGACAGCCTCAGATGCCAAAGAGCCACTGGGACATCTTGTTCCTCCTCCCAGGCTCTGCTGTATCCCATCCCATCCCTCTGGATATATCCCTGTGTCACTCTGCTCAGGGTGCTGGCTTTATCTTGGGGCGACTAAGGATTTCCCCATGCTGGGATAAGGCACTGGTTGTCAGATGTGATGGGAATGTGGGGGAAGGAAAAACAGTTTTATGTAGGTAGCGTGGCAGTGGCAAAACTTGGCGCCTGGTCTGTCCTGTGCCCCGGGTGCGATGAGTCACTGCTGTGATGGAGAAGGGAATTTTCCAGAGGGAGAGCTGTGTGGCCAGCAGTGCAAGGCCAGTGGTAGGTGTAGTACCAAGAGAGGGACTTTGCCGCTTGGAAACTGGTCCCAACCACACCATGTAACCTTGCTGTTGTATCATCACTTGGGAATTTTTAGTAAGTGATTTCCGTTTTGTTCTTCTTCCAGAATAATAAATTGTATTATTATTCATTGTAGCAGAAGATTCCCCGAGAAAAAAAAGTCTGATACAGGCAAAGCAGGGAAGAAAATCTACTCATCAATGGGGATGCATAGTATTTCTTTTCTCAAAACGATATTTCTTTGGCAACATTTCCTTCTTCCACTTATCCTGTAGCCATACTTATCTGCTGCCATATTTGAAGTAGTTTTTGTTCATTATAATCATACTATACTGGCCTTCTTATCTTGTAGGATTGCGTTCATATTCATAGACCAAAATAAAACTGGATAGCTAGAACATAGTTGCCCATTATTTGCCAGGAAGACAAGCTGCAGGAAGGTGTCCTTTCCAGATGGCAAAATTATTCATCCCTCCACTAATCCCCACAGCCACAAAACCCTCCACACATCCCAGGAAAAAGCTATAATAGAATATTACGATGTGAAAATAACTGAAGATGTGGATTCCACTTGCTATGTGGAAATGCCTTTTCCTGATTTTTTCCTCCAAGATCTCTCTTTGCACTCTGCAAATAAGATGATCTCTTCAACATACACTTAGAGCTTTAAACTTTCGGTTGTTTTGATGGCAGCATCTGCAAATGGAAGAACTGCAAGGCTGGGTGGAAGATAAGACAGGACAAGTGTAGTCACAGGTTTTTCACCCTTTGTGCATCACATTCAGACTAATAAAATCAGTTATTTCCCCTCACATTATTTATGTTTGTTATGTATTTACCTACACATGTTTAAACATCTTCAAAGCCTGCAGTGGAATAAATTACATACTGAAGAAGTGTTTCAGGTCTGCAAGACGCACCTTGTTCAAGACAGGTAATATAGCCAAAGAACAAGAAAAACAAAGGAGTGCTGTGCCAGCGTCATGATGGGATTTAACCTGTGCATTTTCTTTGTAAACTCAGCCACCTCCCACAGAGATACATTCCATATTGCTCATTATCTATCAAAGTTGTCTTCATTCCTCTTTGTAAATGTTCAAGCACGTCGTAAGATTGAGCCCTTTGTTTTTTCAAGTGCAAGAACAATGAAGAGCAAGAGCAATGAATCTCTCAGTCCCTCATCCTAAAGTCCATGCATGTTGATTAAATGTTCTAATGCACTGGATATTTTTTCCTAGAAAGTTCTATTTATTTGAACTAAATATGCTTGAAAAGCGAAAGTCTTTGATAAAGTCTGCATGTGTGTCATATGGTTAAAGCAGATGATCTGAAGTTTTAGAGAAGTAAACAAAGTGTATAAACTCTACATTCTCACTTTCCACAGAGGTCATAAACTTTGCAAAAGACCACGGGTGAGCAGATGCTTTCATAGAAGATAAGTGCACCAATGGAGTTACTCTACTGTCTTTCCAAAAAGAAAAAAAAAACAAAACAAAGAAAAAGGAAAAAAAAACAAAAACCCAAACAAAAACACAAACAAACAAACAAAAAACCCCAAAACCTCCAAACTCCACTGGTGCAGCCAATGAAATATTCAACCTTCTTCCCTTCCAATATGATCAACCACAGTGAAGTTGGATTTTTGTCTTCTGACTGTATAAACATATCTTAAGCCAAACAGCCGAGATTCAAGGGGAATTATAAACATTGCACGTGCAGAATTTGATTTGAATTTGCACATTATAATTAACAACTTGCAAGGATGTTGCAATTATATCTAATTATGATAGGACGAAGATGGCTGTAGCGGATTAAGATAACTACACTGTCCAAGTCATGTTGACAATATTTGCTGGCAGCTGCTGGGGAACACATACGTATCATGTTTATCAGTGAAACCACCTCTGCAGGAGGAACAAATTTCAGAACCTACCCTGCCAATGGCAGATTAGGCAGGGAAGCTGAGAGTAAAGGTCGGAAGAAACAAGATGGAAACTGTGGAACAGAGGGGGGAAAAGAGATCTCATCTCAGGAAGGATGTAAAACATTTCTGTCCTTTATGTTTACATCACATCTTCTGTCTCTGCACTCAGGAAGGCGTGTAATTACACTTTGTTTAACCAGCACTGTGTTTAGCTTGGCACAAGGTTAAACATCCCACAGACCATGATGCTGAATGCTTGTTTTCCATGACCTTTCTGGAGCACGGTAGATAAATGTAATCTCAGAATTACTAAAACCCTTTATTTCGTCACTAAGGCAGGTACAATCAGGCTCAACACAAGACCTGGGTGCTCACAAGTGAGATGCTCTCATGGCCTGGTCTTTCAGGTGGAACCCAAGACCAGCATCAGCCACCTCTGCTCTGCATGAGAAAAGGTGGGAGTCACAAAAGAAAAATCCCAACCCCACATCACTGAGCAAGAAAAAATGGAGAACGGGATTGGATCTGAGCACATCCTGCCTCTGGAGAGAAGGTGTCTGAGGGAAAGGTCTGGAAAGGATCAGGACAGTGACCTGAGTTTGTATCCTTCATGGCCAGGTCTACAGTCCTTTCCTGGGTCAGGGATAAGTCACCCCCATGAAGGGCAAGCTCTGCATTTTAATGGCATCATCTGGCAAAGGCAGAAGCCTGGCAGCGTACCCCACTGTTACCTGGCCTTTGCACACATTGTTTACATACAGCCTTCACCTATTCTCCCGCTGGCTAAGAGACTCCATTGTGCCAGACGCACCCTGGAAATTTTGTCCAGGAGGATTCTGACAATTTGCTTAGTGTTCCTGGGTATTTAATCACCTTGATGAGGTCAAGTGATAGATGTGAGCCTGCTGAGGGCATAACGCAGTCATGCAGCTCACGAACAGCATTTCTGATGCTTTCAGAAGCATCAGTGGGCTCTCCAGTGTACCTGCTGGATAATGTTCTGCATGTGGGTACCAAGTCCAACATGCTTGTGCTGAAAGTGCTGGACTTATTGTGGATGTGATTCATGGTAACCCCAGACGTTGCAGGACAGTCTGCACAGAGGATGACCTCCCTGGTTTGTCTGTAGATGCTGTCCAGTTTCCAGGGAAACTGCACACAGCTGCAGAATTTAGAGCCATCAGAGTGAGGCAGGATAAGGAAGGAAGTGAAATTCCAAACACCTATCTAGGTCCTGGAAGTAAGGAGAAATTTCTCTTGTATTATCAAGAGAAGCAAGGCGAAACATCTCAGTGTTTTCTGTCCAGTTAAAGCTGGCATCTGTGGCATTCTCCAGGGCCTAACCTGGAGATCAAGTGGAGGGCTCGCTTTTCAGAAAACTTACGAGGAAACTCAGGACTGAGAAGCCCGCTACTAAGCCCCATGTTCTTTCTCCTGCTCTCAAGTGCCATGCAGCAGAGGCCAATTTGCTGGCTTGGCTTACGCCCAGTCACAGATGCTGGAGCCCTGAGAGCGGGACTGGAGGGTGATGCTCGCTGGAGCTGGTCATGCCTGGAGCCCTACACTCACAGAGGCCTGCTACAATTAACTCGTTACAGCTGGATTTTGTGCATAGAAGGTAGAGTTTCATGACATGCAATAGACCTTCAGGAACAATTTTGAAACGCGGTAATAAATGATGCCTGAGATTGCTTCGGCAAGTGTTTTTACACTTATTTTTAGCAAAAACAGCTGAGATTTTGAGCCCTAGAGAAAAGGTTCTTCCTGGCAATTTGAATTAGCATAAATTGTAACAACTCTTGAGCTTTCTTCCTTGCTCAGGCTAACAGCCCTTCATTAACAATTACTTGTTTCAGACCATGGGCAATAGCAAATATACAGAAAGAAAAAAGAAGGAAAAATAAAAAAGAAGCAGAGCACATCCAGAGTGACCCGTCTCTGGGGCTATTCTCCTACACTTGTGGTTTACATCTTTTCAAGCTGAAGATTGCACCTGGGTCAAGCTGTTTAATATCATTCTTCACCAAAACTTAGTAGGAACAAGAAAACCTTTCATCTTTTAAAGCTTTCTTTCATAATCACCAGGAGACTCTTTCACACGACCCACCTACCGGAGCAGTTTCAGGGCAGCATTCTGTAGCCTGACACTCCCTGGGAATATCTTGCTACCATCTCACATTTTTACCTCCCTTTTTCTGGCACTCGGACCTGCTTGTCACACTAATGCCAGGCTTACCCACACAACTTGTTGTTTAGATGTTTGATCACCAGTAGCTGTTAAGTTTTGAAAAGTAGTGGTTAGTAAGAAGAGGTTACCAGCTTCTTCTAAGAGAGGAAGAAAATCCTGTATTATTTTCTGCACCAGTACGATACCATGTGTGAGTTTTTATGTATTATGTAATCCTCTAGGGTTTTTTTTCTGCACAGGGGTGTGAGGGCATTTTATTTCTTCACCCCGTTAGTCCAAAGCCTTGGTGTATTTAGTGGCAGTCCCTATTGCCCAAGGCTTCATTCATAAATGCCAGCTATGGGGTGATACAGTCAGGAGACCTGCGGGAAGGGGATCCGGGGGATGTGACCCTCTGCTCCAGAGCCGGCTCCCCGCCACCCCTGCGGGCGCTTACCGTAGCCCATGAGGGACTCGCAGCTCCAGTCCCCGCCCTGGTCGGACCTCCTGCAGTTCTGCCACAGCGACGCCCGCTGCACGTAGGGCAAGGTCTGCGACTCCAGCCAGCCCCTGCCCGCCAGCGCGATGATCCCGAAGATGACTCCTATGCCCAGGAGCAGCGGCAGGATCCACCTGCAGCGCGTGTAGTCGAGGCCGTACTTGACCATGGCTCAGGGCGGGTGGCTGGCGGGACCAGGACCAGGACGAGGAGGAGGAGGAGGAGGAGGACGAGGAGAGCCCCGTGTGCCACAGGCTCGGCGGCGCAGAGCGATGCGTGCCTCTGCAGGGCTCCTGGAAAGGCCGTGCCGTACCCAGGGGCTCGTGTGCAGGTGTTGGAGAAAAGCTTTTCGGCCAGGACACACGCAGCAGGGAGGGAGGGAGGGAGGCAGGGAGGGAGGGAAGGAGCTCCACCTAGAATCAGATGAGTAAGAGCTGCCGCTGAGCAATAACCAGTTGAGCTGGGGAGAAGCTTCCAGGCTGGGTTTATCTGTGGGATCTTCTCTGCTGACTAGGTAACAAATCAGGAGATGTTTACCCTCAGCATTTAACACATTCCTTCCTGACATCCCCACAGCAGCAGCATCTCGCAGCCGTGCTTACGCCCTTCTGTCTTCTAAGGGGTTTGCATTATGGCAGGGGAAAGCAGAGANCATAAATGCCAGCTATGGGGTGATACAGTCAGGAGACCTGCGGGAAGGGGATCCGGGGGATGTGACCCTCTGCTCCAGAGCCGGCTCCCCGCCACCCCTGCGGGCGCTTACCGTAGCCCATGAGGGACTCGCAGCTCCAGTCCCCGCCCTGGTCGGACCTCCTGCAGTTCTGCCACAGCGACGCCCGCTGCACGTAGGGCAAGGTCTGCGACTCCAGCCAGCCCCTGCCCGCCAGCGCGATGATCCCGAAGATGACTCCTATGCCCAGGAGCAGCGGCAGGATCCACCTGCAGCGCGTGTAGTCGAGGCCGTACTTGACCATGGCTCAGGGCGGGTGGCTGGCGGGACCAGGACCAGGACGAGGAGGAGGAGGAGGAGGAGGACGAGGAGAGCCCCGTGTGCCACAGGCTCGGCGGCGCAGAGCGATGCGTGCCTCTGCAGGGCTCCTGGAAAGGCCGTGCCGTACCCAGGGGCTCGTGTGCAGGTGTTGGAGAAAAGCTTTTCGGCCAGGACACACGCAGCAGGGAGGGAGGGAGGGAGGNACATGGTGGATGCTTCTGAAACTTGCCACCTGGAGGCTGTAAGCTGCCTTTCTAGGACTCCATTTAAAAATAAAATCATACCTTATTTTTTACGATTGAAGAAATTCCCATAGCTGCTATAAAGCTAAGACAACAAAGAATGTGACTGTCCTCTGTTCCCCTTCTGGAGCATAGGTACGGAGGAAAACAAAACCAAGGTTTATTGTTAAAAATACAGTATGATCTGGACGTAGCCTTATTGGGAGAACGAAACCCGAGTTTTGATTTGACTGAGCCTCACAAACACTCCCCGAGTGTGGATCTGGCTGTACACGCACTGCCTGGGGCCTGTCAGAGCCTGTCTGCGGCTGCCAAGAGAGCAGTGCAGAGACGAGCCATCACCCCTCTGTGCCCTGCGAGGACACCCAGCCGAGTGCGGGGCAGAGTTTTCTGTCTGGCGGCTCAGAAGCGATATTGCTGTGTTCCCTGCACATGCTGCAACCTAGTATTTTGGTAAGGCCCATTGCATTTACATCTGGAAGCAGCTGCAGCCCTCAATCAAAGCTGGTTTGTGTGAAACACAGTTAAGCCCAGAGGATGCAAAACGTCCTTTGCTCTCATGGTGGATTTTGTCAGGTGAGGCTGCATCCAAGTACTGACCTCATTTACTCAAAGAAATTTTCTATTGTATTGCAGCTCTCATGGTGCAATGTGACAGCCATGAACTGTTTGTGAACTGCAAACTCCACAGCATTTTTCTGAATTAATATTCATAAATCAATAATGGCCTAAATAAAGGAAATTAATAATTTACATTGCACCGATACACTGTGCCTGAAGAGGCATTGAGCTTGCAGAGAACCAAGCTGGAACATCCACAGCAATGAGCTGCAGCACAGTGAAGAAGTAGTAACTCCATGAAGAGTTTGGTTTGAAGAAGTGGATTTGACACCGTGCCATATCTCTCATCAGATACCTTATTAGCCTGGTGGTAGGTTTGCAGTGGTGTGGCTGCATTATCTCTCATTCTGGCCAGCTGAAGCATCCTGCCAGCAGCTGCCCTGCGACACAGACAGTCCAGTATCCCTGTGGCTGTGAGAGGTCCATCAGGGGTATCCAACAGGCCTCTGTGAGAGCAGAAGACATTTTTACTGTTTTGGCCGTTGAGTTTGAATGTTGCTGAAAGCTACAGCCAACTATGAAGACTCCTCAGCTGCTGTTTTGAGTTTGAAATAAGGGACAATCTCACTTTTTTTTTGTAAAGTAAACTTTAGGGAACAACCACTCCCTTAGAATAGAATGTATCTTCCATTGTAGTCCATGCTTGTGCTATCCACAAATTCAGTTATCATTAACCTAAAGTTTAAAATATCCTTTACCTGTTCTATAAAACTGCAATATATAATTATTTTATGCACGATTTAAAAAAGTATTTACATTAAAGCCAATATCATTTGAAGCTCAACCTTAGTACGCTATGCTGTCACCTGCAAGCTATCCCAGTCTGTATATGTATGTTCTTTATGTTGCCACAGCTGAGGTAGAAGTGGGCCCAATAGAATCCAAAAGTTTGAGAGAGCACAGGTTTGGATATTAGATATTCTTTAAAAGATGGCTTCAGAAATACCCATGAATGTGGCAGTAGAGTGTAGACAAGCCTTCACTCAGCTGTCTATATCTAGTCTCTTGCCAAGTTTCAACCTTTCACAAAATTACAGCTTTATAAGGAAATAGGCAAATCAAATTAAAGCAACTTTGTACCTGAAATCTAGTATGAAGACAGGTACTGTCATGCATTTGAGAGCCAATGTCTGTAAAGGACTAAAACAGTCCTCCCTGAATTTAGAGTGCTCAGCCATGTTTCAGGTAGGCACTTACTGAAGGATTTGTCATCAGTTTCTATTACAGCTCACCTGTGGATGAATGTAAACTGTCGCAAATGTTAGCACTTGCAAGGTGATACCACAGAGAGCATTATCATGTTGTGAAAGAAAGGTGAGTAGTGTTCAGTCACCACAAATGTTCTGCGTCTTGCCCACCTTTGTCATCCTTAAGTAATTTAGAATTACAAGCAATCTTCACATTCAGTATAAGGGTAATTTGAGATGTCCTGAACAGTAGAGAGGGAGATACATCCAAAGGTAACAAAATGATGCATCTATCTCATGTAATTCTGATACTCCTATGGCAAACAGGGAAAAATGATTGGAAACTTTAAGTGAAGTGATGACACCTTCACCATGCTTCGTCTTTTACAGTGTATAAGCTGGGTGTTTACATGAAAGCCAGTGCTTCTTCTCCTTCTCCAATATCTGAGAATAGACCCTCCTAGCTAACACCAGCTGTCGAAAATGAAGATATATTATCAATGCTAAAACTTTTAGATTGTAGTGCACTTTCTGCACCTAAAAATATTGCTAATGAATCGTCATTATTACTTGAGGTAACCAAGTAAGCAGGAGGCTATTGATAAAACAAACAACTCTACAGCAACAGGGTTAGAAATAAAAATATGCCTTTTTCAGCCAAGACACAAATTCTTTTTTTAGTGGAAGAAGAAGCTAACAAATCACTGGCAGCATATTTTCATTCACCTTTAGTCTCTGACCTGATCAGCTAAACTGTATAGATGACTGGATTCGCATAAGCTGACTGGCTGTGGCACATGTTCATGACTTTTGCATCAAGCACATTTTCATTCTCTGATATTCACACTGCTTATAAACAAGAAGTCCCCAGAATCTGGATTTTATAAGTTTTGCTAAGATTATTTTATGATCTGTTCTCTTGTATGCTACCTTACATGTGACAAGTCACACTGAGCATAAATCTCGTAACTATTATTACCATCTTTATTAACCTATTTACAACCATAGGTCCTTTTCTTTTTCTGGTAATGCCAATCTACTCTTTCCCTTTGGAAAGGGCTGCACTGAAGTTGTTGTTACAACTGCAGCCCAAACAGTGATGCAACTCAGTCAGCCAAATTGTACCTTGTGGTGACTCCCTGCACCCTGCATCCCCTGGGCAGTAAGGCAATAATGTTCTCTATTTGACTAGTATTTCATCTGTAGCAAGCACATGTAGAAAAAGACCTTTAGACATCAGGAGTATTCACAGGGTAATCCAAGCTGCAATTCCTTGATGTTGATTAGAAGGACACTTGAAATACATTCTGAACAGGACCTGACTTTACTTCTTTGCAAAATAAAAACACCTACAAAAATGCACACAGCTGAGATCCTGCAGTTTTGCCCACACCAACTCTTTCTGAGGAACTCTCTCGTGGTGGCCAGGCACTGTGACTTCTCCATGATGCTTATGATGACCTGGGGGATGGTGGGTGCTCAGTCCTGCTGCTGTGCATTTGGGAAAGCTTTCCTTATCTGTCCCACAGAGCACAGGAAGGCACTGCAGATGCTGGATACTTTCTCTGTTCACTGACTGCTGAGCTTAGAGGAAAATTCCCACAGGGTTTTGTTAAAATTTTTAGCAAGAGTCATCCAGGACCAGCTTGCTGCTGGACCTCCGAAGCCTGCCCCACTTGCAGTGCTGGCTGGCTCTTGTCAGTAAAGCAGGCTTGCCTTGACAGGACAAAGGCTTAGGCTTAAAAGGGCTTTTTTCCTCTCCTTAGCAAGGCTACACGTGCAAACCAATAAGTTTTAATACCCGAGATACAAACATGGGGCAGCATCCAGGACTGTCATTTATGTGAGCAGTTCAAGACTGTATTAGGAAAACACAAATAAGGAAACAGAAGATTAGGAAAGTACAAAGACTCTGTATGCCTGAGCATGGATTTAATTTTCAACTAGTTTTTGCTAAAGGACATGATAAGCTCTATACTGGAACAAGGGTTAATCCCCAGGTATTTCCTACAGATGCTCTGTAGAAGTTTAATCAGTTCAGTCACTCTCCCTTCTCCAGACAAAAGACAGAAATCAAGGGTGTCCTGTAAATCAACTACTCAGGTAAGAGCTGAGATGGCCTCTGGACACTTGTATTCATTGTGAGTGTCTGTATCTTCCTTGAGTGTCTGTCGGGAGCACAAGCTCTCTGGTGAGCACACAGAATCATAGAATGAAAGAATCATAACAGGATGCGTACCAGGATTTTAAGAACCCGTGCGTAAGCAATTAGAGTGGTACAGCACAGTCCTGTTCTACATATGGGATAATTTTACTTAAGCTACTTGCTTTGGGCTCCAGAACTTCTCTGTGGCATAGGTAAGATAACTAAATTCTTGTCCTGTTGTAGTGGATCGTAACAGTAACTCCTTGTAAAGCATAAAGCTCAGTTGCCTTAGGAGAGGAATAAAATCAGCTTCACTTAGGTAATTCCCAGGTGCCACAGCCTTGCTACTTACAGTTCTCTGTCAAAGAAATGGCTTTTATCTGCTCTGCCTTATGGGTCAGTTGGGAATAGCTACTTGTTTAAACACTTTGAGATTTACAGATATGACATGCACACCAAGCATATCTTAAAGGCTTTCAGCCAGGAATTTTCACTCTGATATTCTCCAGCCAAAAGAAGGATTTTGCTGAAACTAGCATGTTACATGGAAATGACGTCTTCAGTTTTAAATGTCTGATATGAAATTGATTTGACAAGAGGGCCAAAATTAAAACAGAAGTCTCCTAGCAACAGTTTCAACTTATTGTCTTGATACCAAATGTCAATTATGATTTTCCCAAGTTTTGTTTTCCAAGTTGTTTTGTCTTTCTATTTCAAGTCAGAAGCTAATTTTCATGTATAACAGTTCACCTAGACTATTTTTTTCATAATAAGTTCTGCTTATTTCCTGTTGTAAGAGATTGCTAACACAAAGAGAGCTTAAAAATAGGCTATTTCCTGAAAAGGGGCTGTAGTGGCCACAGGTCAGCTCCTGCCCCAGTCATATGCCTCCATGTGTATTCAGGACTGTGATCATCAAACCAACCTACTTCAATCTGTGATCATTTCCCAGGGCAGCACACTGTAGGACAGGACTTGCCTGGCTTTTATGTTCAATTTCTTCTGAGTGCTCACTCCAAACCTTTCTGGGCCCTCTCAAACTCAGTGAACAGTGATTTCCAATGTATAAGCTTGAGTATTAGCAAGTTTTGATGCTTATAAAATATTCTGTATTCACAAAGACCTCTGTGAAAAATAGTATGTGCTGTTCCCATTCCCATAGAAAAATAAAAAGCAGCAGCCATACCAACTCGTCTAGTGTTATCCAATCCTGCAAAGATGAACCCATGAGGAATATAATTAATTTCTATTTATTAATTACATTATATAATGCATAGTTCTAGTCACAAATTATTATTTATCTTGTTTATAGCTGTAATGTTTATATTATAAAGCTCCGGGCAGGTCTGTTTGTTTTCTTCTACAGTCTTTATTGTAAATACAGCCTTATTAAATTTATGCATTCAAAAATCCTAATGAAAAAACCCTTTGGATTATTCTAACAATTCTCAAGTAATTTAAATGTAATTTTATATAGGCAAAATTTGAGGGCATTGGATTTTTGCCTGGCATTTCTAGACATCAAGCTTCATGGCTGGTGCAGCTTTGCCCATACCTTAGGACACCAGGAAATCCCAGACAAAAGGCTGCCTACTGTACCAGTGCAGACCTGCACCACGGAGTCATTGGAGTTATCTCATAAATACACAGCACACGTGCAGGAAATGGGATCTACACATACAAACTGCTGCACCTGTGCAGCAACGCCGGCATTTACCAGGTTCTGTGAACCCACTGCACACGGATTTTGCTATTCCTGTACGACACCTGTTACAGGAATCTAATTCAGAAACTCAGCATCCCAATTTTTGACAAATGCATCCTCCAGATTTGATTAAACTTTATTCTGGTTGTGAGTATCATCTCCCAAGTCCTTTTGAAAACCTGTGCAACTTCACCTACTGGCACAGATTAACCTGGTTTTTCCAGGGTGCTGTTCCATATTGCAAGCACCCCCACTGCTCTGAGTTGTGGGACCAGTACCTCACCTCTCTCAAATGTTGTGCATCTCCTAAAGCATTTTGGTTTCCATATATATATATGCTTGGTTCATCATTAGTTTGTAAGTGCTCAGTGATCTCAGCAACTCTCTTTGTGTGTGTGTGTGTGTGTGTGCAACATTTTCTTTTAGCACGCGGCTGTTTTTGTTTCTGGAGCGCTTATCACCATAACAACCCTCCCCCCTCCTGAATGATCTGTTACTACACTCCCTTGATTTATGTATGTATTCTACATCCAAAAGCCCTTGTATGCAGGATGTAAAGGTCAGGTGAATAATCTTTTAGCATTCTATCTTGTCAATGAATTGTCTAAAAAATTAGTCACTCGTTATGTCAACTAAAAATACAAAATCCCAGTGGGGTGTGGCAGCTGTTTCCCATATCCATGAGATTTAAGCATTAATCATCCCATTCAGGTCAATTAGCCTTCCCTAGCACTCAGTCATGCACATTTTTGATTGCTCATAACTCCCCCTGAGACAAGGGCCAAGTGTGCTCAGATTCTCCTGAACTGCTCTCTCTTCTCCCGAGTTGGATTAGAAGAAGCAACCCTGCAGCCTCAACCTCACTGGAGATGTCCAGGCGACTTTAGTGAGCACAGATTCAGGTTGCAGCTTAATACAGACTGGTAGGTAAACAGCAGTACAAATTTTCTTCCTGTCGAAAG
Source organism: Melanocharis versteri (assembly GCA_013397845.1). Lineage (NCBI taxonomy): Eukaryota > Metazoa > Chordata > Aves > Passeriformes > Melanocharitidae > Melanocharis > Melanocharis versteri. The sequence continues at coordinate 1,579,617 of VZTG01000486.1, forward strand.
AAGGGCATTATAGAAACCCTGCAATTATCTTCAGAGCATTTAGGAAAATCTAAAAGGAACCAAAATATTTTCCTATTTGTCTATTTGAAATTAAAAGTAATTAAAAAGGGGGAGACATGGAGCCAAAACCCAAAAAGAAACAAATGCAAGGCATCAGAATCCAGGATAGTAAATTAATTTTAAAATTAAGACATTTAGGGAAGAGGACAGATTAAAAAAAAACCGAACAGCAGAATGATGAACCTGTCTTTCCAGAAATCAGAAGCCACAGGCTGGTGTAAGACAGCAGCAACTGTCTGATCTGCTCTCTTTAAAAACTCCACTAGGACAGGGCTAAAATATGGGCCATGCATAACCTGGGGTTAGAAGTGGGACGGTTTCTAACCGTGGGAGAAGTGCAGCATTCCACTGAAAATAGCGGGTGAGTACACCATTTTTTTCACTCTTTAAATTTCTTGATCAGTGTAGGAAAGGTCCTTGGAACACTTTTGATAAAGAACAGACTTCCCACACATGAGACCTCCTGTAGACTGTTGTGTATTTAAAATGTTTAGAGTTCCACCTTAAGCTGTGATGCGCTTAAGAGGTTTTGGCTTAGCAAAGAACATTCTATGCCTGGCACTTCAATGAAGGTGCACAGACGTGTTTTGCATTGTATACTGAAGCTAATTTGACTGGAAAATGAAGTCACTGCCTCCTGGACATGAGGTCTTTAACTTCATTTTATTGACCTGACTCTTTATGGGTACTGATATTCAAGTTAAGAGAAGAAAAGAATGGCTTATTTGTTTGATTTTATGAAATTAATCCATGAACCACAAACGCCATCAAGTTTCTACAACCGTCAGTTAAAACATTTTTAATTAAGCCACCACATTTGAAACGAGTGTCACATACATTAATATCACTTGAAAGTAATTAATAACTATTTGCAATAGCTTTCTCTGGAACATTTTAGTTGTGTAACATGCTGGTTATGCTTCTACCCTTCCCAGTACATTCAGAGCCAAGTTTATTTTACATTTGCGCTTTTTTGACAAGTTATACCAATGCTTATAAAAAAGCATACAAAAGACTTAAATTATGGTAGACCCAATTACCATATTACCATACCATCCCCCCTGACATCAGGAAAGGTGTCCATTTTCTTACATTTTTTTCTCCTTTTCAGCTTTAGTTGTGCAAGGATTTTCCTGACTTGAGATTCTCTGCTGTGTTTTGAATTCACTAGAAGTAGGTACTATAATTACTTATGATACAAGTAAGTGTACACAGTGTTCCCCACCAGCCAGTACTGTACAGAAAAGGGAAAAAAAGATTTTAAAAGGACACCTTTGTCACAGAACTCTCTTATTCAGCAAGAATCATAAATACAATTGATTGTGTACACCACAACTGAGCTTGTAACACAAGTCTGAAGTCTGCAGACATTTATGCTCTGTAAAGTTATAAAATACAGGCCTAGAAGGGACCTTCAGGAATCACCTGGCCTCTCTAAAACAGGATCACATGCAATATATAGCATTATCAAATTGAAAAAGGTGTTACAAAATGGAAAGCTATACAATATATAATACAAGAAATACAGGGCATTGCAAAAGATCAGTTGTAAATTACTTTAGCTTTACAGTCTGCTGGTTAATGCTTTCTAAGTTCTATTTTGTACATGTGCATGAATACACATACCCACACACTTACCCCCTCCTAAGTACTAGGTTCATGAGAGTAAGAAATAACAGAGCAACATGCAGGATTTGCTTTCCACCCCACCTGTACCATCAGTCTGTCTTTGCTAAAGCTACTTCTCCCACAGCTGGAAGAGGAGTTCAAAAATGGACTTCTTCCTTCTTCCCCAGCTGAACAAAGCCCTGACAAAGATTATAGACCATAATTAAATCTGCTGTAAGATGCTGCAGGTCCATGACCAACACAGACACGGCTACGCCTCGCTGGAATATTTATTTGGAATTGCTGGCTGCAGAAACACAAATGAGGAGCCAGCCAGATTACTCCGACATCGACGTCTGTATGAAGTTTGCATATATAAATTGCTCACAGAACTGCCTTTCTATTTCTGCCTGTTGCCCCTTCTAACTCACAAAGCAGCCCAAGTTTACTAAACTCTGAGGTACTTACAGTGTTAGAAACTTTTGGAGGTTTTTAAATACCTTATGCTAAGATTTCCCTCCAAAGCACACTGATAATTAAACCACTGCAGTTTTACAAAGATAGACAAATAGAATAGTTTATGTTTCTGCTAAAAGATACTTTCTGAATCGGCACCCCTCATATACCATGTAAAAATTACGTAGTTTAACATCTGAATCCATGACAACATATATATGTGATTCCATCACAAGTCCTGCTGTGGCCACAAACCCACCGATGTTACATTAGCCACTGTTATGTTATACACACCAGCTCCATGCTTTGGGAGGGACTTTGTCCAACAGCACCAATTGGCAGAAAATAAATTTTAATTTTATTTTCCCCTTAATTCAAATAGCTGACAGTCAACAACAGTCCAGTAACAGGAATGAGAAAATATTTTTAGGCAGCTGGTGACTGATAGTATCACAGAAGTTTCTTCCTTTGACGGAATAAAAAATATTCTTTGGAAGGCTGTGTTTTTTCCTAGCTCCATTCAAAGCAATTTTGTCAGAGGTGAAAAAAACAACCTATCTCACAGGACCCACTAATGGGTAGTTTAAAATCTATCCTTTTCCTTTCTACACTTGAAACACTATCATCTTTATTCATAAGCATATGTTTGAATAAAATAAGGATGACTCAATTAATTGGGAGGGGAAGGAGCAAGTACACCACCCAAACTGAATTGACATGAGAATATGTAAATTATACTTTGAGTAAAAGCTATTTGGTTTAAGATGCCAATGTTTTTCCTAATTTATTGCCAGGGACAGTAAGAAATACTCTGGCAAAATAGGGTGAGTTTTTTCAGTCTCCTACAATCACACCAAATGTACATCAGAGGTGCTCCTCTGTTTTGACAGTTGTCTGTACTTGGACTTAATCTTTCAATTTAAGTATGGTGCTCTCTCTGGGGAGGAGTAGTAATAGGTAGGCTTGATGTTTCCCAGGACTTCATCTTCCCAGTTGGGGAGGCAGCAGAAGAAGAAAGCACAACCTATTACAACAACAGTGCTGGCCCAGCCAAAGCCATAGGCCCAGCTGAACATGTTATCTCCCGTCAGTGGAATTTCTTCTGTGAATTTCACCGGGTAAATGACCAAGCCAATGATCTGGAATGCAGCTAGGGAGAGAAAAGAAAGAAAACCAGGAGTAAATTACAGTGAACATATTACGGTTCCCACTAAAACGAAGTACCTGGAGATAAGTGCATACTTTAGATATGTAAGGATTAGCTTCAGACCTGCAATCGAATCTGCATTGTTTCAGAGGTATGTGACTTCTGTCCCAGGCAGGTCCCCACGCCTCTGTGGCTGCAGCATCTCAGCTGCCATTGCCAGGTTGCTAAGGCACACACCTGCATGCCGTGACCAGCCCTGTCCCACAGCCAGCACCGGGAACCCTGCCGAGCCAGTTACCTCCCAGAGCCCCGGTCCTGCCCCACCCATCAGAAAGGTGGGAAGAACCCGGGGCTCTCAGCTCTTAAGTCTCAGCATGTGACGTGCAGGGTCAAAGGTGTTGGGTGTCCCCATAAAGTCCTTTTAGGAAAGTGAGAACTGACAAGGGCCACTGGAGCTTCCCCACCCATTATGCTTTCAGAGCACAACTCAACCTCCCCTTGTTCCCCACGAAAATGAGTCATAAACCAGACAAAGACAGCTAATTTCATAAGGGAGGCTCCATCTAGCATGTTTTTCTGCTGATGCCTGTTTCACATCTAAAATAACCCTGTCTTGGTGCCCAGCCTTACCAACAACAAAGAGCAGGCCTCCAATTCCTCGCACGAAGTTGAACCGGAGGATCTCGATCGAGAACGCGATGACTGCAAGGGCGAAACAGATGACCAGGATCACAAAGCCAACAAGGTATGTGGCAGCTGCTGCTCTCCCCCACCCTTGAACAGAAAACAAGAAAGATATTACACACAGCAGTACTCTCCTCTAGGTCCTTGCAACTCTTTGGTCTTCTTTAATCATTTTTTTTTTTAAATCCTTTACTGTAAGAAGCATGCCCTTATGTCAAAGCAATACAGAATGCCTGCAAAGCACACAGCTGCGGAGCAGGGCGGCACCGTCACTGCTGGAGCAGCACAGAACTCCCTGCCTGCTAACTTGTCTTCCTGAAAAGGGGGATAGAGTGCAGCATAGAATAGAGATAACACCTTCAAACTCCGTATCTGTAAGACACCCACAGACATCTGAGCAGATAGGGCACACAACGGCTGACAATGCCCTTTATCATTACAGCTCCTGTTCGATATGCATGTTTACAAAACCACTTCCATACACAGGGGAGTGTGAAAGCAGACAAGAGGGTACCACCACAGGAGATAACTGCTGGGAAATAACAGTGCTGTCTGCATGAAACTTCTGTTTGTTTATGGCAAGAATAGAGCATGTGGAGCAAAATCAGTATGATCAAAAAGAAATAAACTTGGAATAGCTGAAAAGATGACAAAAAGAATGTTATTGAAAATAAGTATCTATTCACACTAAAATGTAGCAGGTGGAGGAGAAACAACAAAATCTGAGTTAAAAGTTAATGAGTCCTCTTTGAATCATTACTTTGACATTTGCTGGAACAGGGTGTATCAAGCTACTTAGTATCAAGCTACTGCACGCAGGAGAGGCTCAGGCATGAAGCAAGCGGCAGAGCAGCACTAGCATCCAGAACTCGCCCACCACAGGCCAGGGCCAAGGCAACAATGGCAGGAAAACCTCCTAGAAAAACAGCTGGCAATTTTTCTTCAGCAGTAACACAGCCTTGTGAGAAGGCCCTCACACACCTTGTCCTCTTCAGAAACCAAGCAATTTAGGGGAGCCCAGTGCAAACAACTACAAGCAAAGGTGTTCCTGCCCTGGAGCCAGGATACTGCCCACAAGGGCTAAACCATACCGGCTAGTGCTTTGTTTTCTGGTCAGCTGTCATCACAGTTCAATTCCCACATCTACATATTGTGGGTTTCTACTTTCACACACTCAGACAGAGGTAGGGCCAGATCCTGAGCTCCCTCTAATGTAGGAATAAAGAGGGCAGTGAGATCTAGGTCAGAACATTAAAAAAAAAAGAATCTCTTTCATCATAGTGTCCATTCCAGCACAGTTAAAGTGACTTTGGAGATATCCTGCGTCCAATGTAGTCTCCATTCCTTCTCTGCAATTTGCTATCTGAAAGCAAAGCATTGTTTTACAGCTATTTTAATTAGATCTGTTTGAACTGGTTTCTTTCTCCTCTAATCCAACAGCAAAAGTAAAATACAGCAGGTATCCATCAGCCAAATCACTGCCAAAACTCCCAACCACCACCACTGCCACCACAAGACAATAAAACTGACACAGAAAAGATAAGGAAAAGTTTTTCTTTTCCCATTTCCCTCCCTGGAGCTACTCAAGACAGTACAAACTTCTCAAATTTCTTCTCCTTCAGCTAGTTGCACATGTCTTATACCCCTTCCCTGAGGGAATGCTGAGGGGAAGAAGCAGGGAGGAGACTGATGAGTGTCTGGAGATTAGAGCTATGTCAGTGGTTTGATAAAACCTTTCTATACAAAATATTCTCTGTCATACCTAACACAGGTATTGAATATTGTCTCCACAATAGGATTTCTTTAGTGATAACTAATAGAAAGGGATATGTAACCATTACACACAGCCAGCCCAGGAAAACCAATTCAGACTAGATGATCTAGGCAAGCTTTTTATCAATATTTGCCCTATTATGAAAAAAAAAAGCACAACAAGAAGGAACACTTGGTTACCATAGCATATTCCCTTTGAGATGCACTATTTATGCTGACAAGGTGTAGGAAGACAAATCTGTCATCTATTTGATAAAATTCAGGTTGTAAACTCAAATACACCTGCATGTTAGACACCTTGAGGTTCAGTGCAACACAAACACAACTGGAGGAGTACAAGGCAGAATGCTCACAGCGCTCTCTCTGCCATTTTCATATCATCTGTACTGTCTTTACAAGCGTAATAAGCTCTTGGATACAGGTCAGCCCTGGCTCTGCTCACAGTGATTTATTTTCTTGTCTCTGCCAATAAGAAAATGACAACACATATAGCTGCAGGAGATATCTTGTCAGGAAGATTAATATCAAGCTCAGCTTTGCTTCAGGTCTTCAGAAGCAAGGCAGCAGTAGGCACCACCCTTATGAAACTCAGTGAGTTTTGTGCTCATGGGTGACAGAGCTCAGTGCTGGTGACCCAGTACCTTCCTCTCTTTCTCCTGCTGGATTATCCTTTCCAACAGCAGTTAGCAGCAGGTTGATGCTGACAAGACCTGATAAGACGGAGTCATAGGTGCTGGCCGCAGCACTAGATGGGTGTGCTCTGGGCTGGGCGAGTGTAGTCAGCCATTGAACTATCAGCCAGCCACTCGATCCCCTGTGGGAATCACAGGAAGAGCAGCAAAAACCTCCGGATTTACGGTTAATTTTTGAGATTTCTCTTACATTGTGTATATATATAAGTCTTTTAATAAGTGTCTGATGGGAGAGATTGGGGTGGGAGGGTGCACCTTTCACGAGCACACGGTGCAGCCGTGGGACGTTCCTTATCCACATGATCTGCTGCCACCCCCACTGACAGGGAGAGTTTTCAGCAGAGGGGTTGCTGCAGGGCTAAAACTGAAGATGCTCTTTCTCCGTGCAGGATCCCCCTCATCCCCACACCTGTCAAGTCAGGCTTTCCCAGCTCCTTTTCCTCCTAAAAGCTTCTGAGAGCTGATCGAGTCCCCACAGGCACCCAGCTCTCCTGTCTTACTGAAAGATCCTCCCCCTACAGCTCCCAGCTGCCAGGAAGGGAGAGGTTCAGGTTTACCCTCTCACCGTTTGCTGCCGTAAGAGCTGGAGAGACCTGCTCACAGTCAGAGAATGACAGATTAGCCCCAGTTTCTACCTGGTCTGTGCTCAAAAGTACCTTGTAATCATAAGATGTTTAGCCAGAATTCAAGCTTTTCCACAAAAATAGAAAATTCTCAGATCCATTCACTTGGCAGAGAGAGTATTTCTTGTGCAGAATAAACATACATACGATGTCTGTTTATGAAATCAACCAAGAACACCACAGTCATTTGGAGCTGCATAAATATGAAGGCAGAAGAATAGGAGAGCATAAAAGCAGAGAAATAATTGGGAGTATTACTGTTTCCAGATCAGCTTGGCCTCAAAGAATAGTGAAGTTCTTTTCATCTAATCAGCAGAAAAGTATTTATCAATTAGGTGGTGTTGAAAGAACATTAAAAAAACCAACTGTTCAGAAGCTGAAGGCCTATAATTATTAGGAAGGATTAAGAGATTTATTACATAGCATTACATTACATTAATGATTACTATGGAAAGAACTAAGCTGCAAATGTTATCATGCAAATAACTAGGAGGGGTCACGATTTCTTAATGTTAATGATGAGCACCAGTAATATGATGAAATTAAAAGAAAGCAAGGCACAGTTCCCTAGCGTTAAGTGTATTTCCTGATTTCATTTGGCCATGCCTCAGCCTCACCAGGGAGGAGATGGAATCTCTACAGGCTAAGATATTTAAATCTAGGTTTCCCTTTAGAAATCAATAAAAGAGCTGTGAAGATAGTCTAGCAGGAAGATGAACTGCTACGGGATTTGAAGTAACAAGACTCTCATCTTTGTTCATTCACTTCCAGAAGCCGAAGCTAGTTTGTTAGCTTGTGAATAAATGGAAGTTTTTATTGTGACCTGCAGAGATTGGGCACGTTTTTACAATGTAGCTGTGATATTCTTGTATATATAAATGGCAGTAGCAATCCTTGTTCAGCCTCAAGAGCCCATTACACAGAATGTCCAAAAATATCTCCCTCTTTTGGTGTAATAAAGGAGTAGTGGACTGTGAGCAAAAGAGCACTGTCAGCACTACTTTCTTGCTCAGATAATGTGCAAACTTCCACGGTAGCACGACCAGTGAGGGGAAGCTCTGTGCATACCCACCACAAGCACAGAAGAGCCAGGAGGGCAGGTTGGAAATTAATACTGGGAATCACAATCTGTTTTGGCTTTAAGAGTGCAGGAAAAGCAATTGCTACACTACCAAAATATTAAATACAGGCCCTCTAGTACAAACTTTGCTTCAGTTGAGAGCTGAGGAGAGGCACAATACTACACATTTCCAACTTTCAAAGTCTCTGGATTGTCAGCAGCAGAAGTGTGCCTGCCCAGGAGCCAGCAAAGTGCACTGGCAGAGACGCCAGCCTCAGCTTTTCACTGGGACCTTTTACGGGGAAGTTGCAGTAAGTGTTTTCTGGGTGTGGGCAGGGACACCAACTGCTACACCTTTCCCATTAGCATTTCCCGAGTGCCTGCACTCGGCTGACACTATAAACGATGTTAGTTTGTCTTGAATGCATCCTGGCGTTGTAAATCAGGCAAAGCATGCCTGAAAAGAGGTGTATTGAAAAGGTAAGCATACACCTAGCATTCCTCCTTGATTTACCTGGCCCCTCAGTGAAGTCTCCACATTCGCTCAGTTTCACCAATAATCTGCAGTATCAAAGTCCATGGCTCTAGGGACACAGGTACAGTGGCACAGCTGCAGTGAAACATGATTCACAAAGGTTGGGCTCCTACTTCTAGGTACTTCTAGGTTCCACCTTTTTTGACTACATTTCTATTTTTTTCTTTTTTCTATTTTTTCTTTTTTTCTTTTTGGCACTTACTAAGGATCCTTTTTCTTTGTTGGCTAGTGTGTACTTAATGAATACCAACTGGCTGATAGGAATATAAGAAAGAGTTAACCTAATGGGGTTACCTTTACTGCACATGTACACGCCCATCTTTTACAGTGTTATTTCAAAGCAAAGTCACTGGCACCAGTCATTCAGAACCAGGAAGGCACAGCCACCCATAAATATTGCTCCTAAACTTACAACCTCATCACTATAAAGACAATCATCCTCTCCAAGTAACACACTGCAAATAATCTTTGTCATAGCTCATGGCTTGCTGATACATTTTAAACACACAGCCAACAGTTAAATCTTGCAATGGTCTAGACTAAGTCATCTTGAGTCATATTCTAGTGCAGTACAGCACTTCTGCATTGCAACATTTTGATAATACACAGACACTGCCAGCCAGGGCACTTCCCAGACACAAAGCAGTACAGAACTCTAAACAAAATCCCTTCCCTGCCTCCCTACCACATGACATCCTACTCTTCTTTTTCCCTTTCACTTCTTCCCTCTCATGTGGCATTTGCAAATGTGCATTAAGGAGCTATGCAGTTTAGGAGACACCCGCATTTGCAAATCTTTGTTTGTCTTTTCCTGCCCCTTTCCCCTCATTTAAAATCAGTGACTCGCCTGCTTTTTTTCTTCCTCTTCCTAGTACACATGCCACAGCTCAATTAAGAATTTGTCTGATGGAACATTCTGTTAATGGAGATCCACTCTGAAGTCTTCATTTCATCAGGAGAGGTGCAGGATGGTTAGTGCACAGCAATTATTGTATGCAAAACACAAGTTATGCATCTCGATTAGTTAACTTTTATTTTCCTGCAGCAGCACTATAAATGCCTGCTAGGCATTTTTTCCTTTGTAAATGCCCTCACCTATTTTGACACTAATTGCATTAGCATAGAAGAAAAGGAAACAAAACAAATCAAACCTGAACTCATGTGTTACATCCTGTCTCTAGATGTAAATACTATTTGAGTAGACAGTGGCATTGATGTTATGAAAATTTGAGAACAGGCAAATTCATATAAATAAGCCAAGGACTTAAATAAGTTTTGGTTTGAATAAGCTAAGGCTTAAACAAGTGAAGTCAACGATACTATTCTTCCCTGTCAGACTGTTAACAAGAAAAAAACCACAGAAAATTACTTTTGTCCCACAACGCTGAGGGCTGACGCAAAGCACACACCCATCAGTTCTCAGGGACGTGTGAAGCAGTGTCACTACAGGAGAAAACAAATTCCAGCAGCTGTACTATATTATCACTTTTTCCCTGTGCAATGCAAATTTCAGCAACTCTGCACTAGCTTTTCTTCTCTGTCTAGTGGGGGAGATAGGTATTTTCATCTCACTAGCCAGATTTCTTCCACCTGCAGTAAAGCCCGAAGTCATCACCCGGCTGAGAAATGAAGCCACTTCTCTTACATTATGTTCAGGATTTAGCTTGTGCATGAGTGTTGCAATGAAAAGCTTCTGGAAGTGAGTCTGCCGTGCTCAGGCGGCAAGGGATCAGCGCAGGGAAACAGTCCCAGCTCTCCCAGCTGAAACACACCCTTCCAGCCCCCCAGTCCCTAAAGAGCCCTCATCCAGGATCTTAAGGCGGGTCTGCTTATTTGTCCAGAAATATTTTGTTTGAGGGAAAAGCAGATGTAATCAGACCCACGTGTTCCAGCAATAAAACAAAAAGTCCCCCAAAAGACCTAGAAACTGAGAGTGTGCAGTAAGAATGTTACAGTGGCGATGCCAGATACAGAAGCAGCTAAGCAACTTAAAACAGAGGCACGCTTATCCCTGGTTTAGGCCCCAGTGCAACAGAGAGGTACAAGGGAAAGAGCATTTTTTTTCCTGCCTGCGAACCCACATCAGACAGTTTTAAGCTGCAGATCGGGAGGCATTTCAATAGCTGTACTCCCTTGGCCAGGAGGGTTAAATTAAGGCGCTCTCTTCCCCCAAAGGGTCGAGGAAATGCCATTTTACTGCTGTCCAGGTGTGGTTCTGCATAGGACACCCTGCATGAAGGTTTCCACGCTCGCCATCCGACCAGGGAGGCCAGCGGCACAGGGAGGGAGCTGCCTGGTGCCAGGTAAGGCTGTGGGACTGCAGCCCGACGAGAGTCCGGGCAAAGCAAACAGACGGACCTGGAGACAGTTGCTATTTCACTTTCGTTGTAAAATAACTTCAGAAAAACCCAAGATATCAACACCCCGGCTTCTCAGTGTCGTACTGGTGAAAAACAATCGCTCTGAAGCAGTCTAGTCCCGTGTTTCGTTGCTGGTTTAAGCCCCGGAACAGCACGGATAGTGGTTCTGGAGGGAAACTCCGTCCCAGCAAGCAGCTGCCCCACAACAGAGCTGGGGAAGGTCAGTGGCCTTGGCGCGCACCGCCCCGGGTCCCTCGGAGGGCTCCTCACTCACCGTAGTCCATGAGGGACTCGCAGCTCCAGTTGAGGTCCTCCTCGCCCCGCGTGCAGCTCTCCCACAGCGACGCTTGCTGCACGTAGGGCTCCGACTCGGACTCCAGCCAGCCCCGGCCCGCCAGGGCGATGATGCCCATGATGATGGCCAGGCCCAGCAGCAGGGGCAGGAGCCACCTGCACCTCCAGCAGGCGAGGCCGCACACCACCATCGTGCCCGGCCGGCGGCGCGCCCAGCGAGCCCGGGCGTCGCGGGTGTGGTGCGGCGGGGACGCTCCGCCGGGACGGGAGACTGCGAGCGTGCCGCTCCGAGCGGCGTTTTAAGGCGCCGGGGAGGAGGGAGTCCCACCCACATTCCTCTGACTAAGCCTGCCGCCGCCGGCAGCCCCGACCGGTGGGGCCGGCGGAGAGCGGCGGAGGGAGCGGGGCCCTGGCCGCCCCGCTCGCCCCCGGCGGCCCCGCTCGGCCCCGGCCCCTCGCTCGGCCCGCCCGGGCTCACCCTCGCACTCCTCCTCTCGCTGTCCGCCACCCTCCCGCTCCCGCACCCGCCCCGCCGCCGCGGCCCAGACACGGCAAAAACGCAAGCGCAGCGAAAAAACTTGCGGTTCTCGGGGTTCCACGAGCCCTGCCTTCCTCATGGGGGCTGGAGATCATCATCCTCCTCCTCGCTGATCACCGGATAGACCGACCAGCATTGCCCAACATTGATGATACTGATGGTGTTAGCCACTTCAGGTGCCAAAAGCTTGCAAAAGTTCCTTTCGGTTGACAAAAAAAGAGACATCTAAAAGAAAGGTGTCATATTCCTATCCTCATATGACATTATTAACAAGGAAACCATCGTTTGTCTCACATCAGACTCAGCATTAAACAAATGCATGTTTCCTCACGGCCACCTAACGAGTGTTTGATGGCAACTGTGCTCTGGCTTCCAAGCGGGCTGTGCTGGGCACTGGACAAAGCCCAGCAGTGGTACTCAGGACCCATCCGCCCTGGTCTTTTCACATTCCATGTCTGGAAATGCACCCCAAGATGCAAGATGACCAAAATGAATGCTTCCCCATCACACGGTACGAATAGACACCCAAAATTCTGGTCATGGGGGAAGCACTTCTCCACAATAAGATCTCCACATATCCCATCGTGTCACCCCATTTCCCAGTACCAAAGCAAACTCATTGTCTGAGCAGACATGCCCATGACAGGAGTAGAGGAGCGTGTGTTTTGGGCACACAACTCACACCCGTTTGACTGGGTCTTGGAGCAGCTTCTAGGCCCCACCAAAGAAGACATTAGGAAGACAAATCTCTGGGGCCTGAAAGGCTGAAAATAATGGTGGATAAGGGGGATTACATGTATTTCATGAAAGATGGGAGCATATGAGTTCTTATTGGACTGCATCAAATGGGATTTTGTTCACAGCTATGTCATGTATAATCAAACAGTGACCAGTGTCAATTCCTCAAAAGATATTCATGGGAGGTGTCCTGTAAGGAGGGGTGGTCAACCTCATCTGAGTACTGATTGCTGGCAAATATTAGGGAATGGGTTGTGACGCTGAAATCAGAACAATAAGATGATATCACCATAGGCAAGTTGCAAAAATCTCCAGCAGGGTACCTCAAACCGTGTGGAGTTTCACCAGCCCTCTCAACAGCCTTCTGATGTTAATTTCCACTGTTCAGATTTCATCCCAAATTCATAATAAAGTAGAGTTGTAAATAAAATTTGCCAGAAGTACTTGCAGGCCTACATCAACAACATGCAGGTTTTGCACAGGGGAGAAGTAATGGCGGAACTGAGCCCTATGATCCTCTCTTCTTGTCACTACAGCAGAACTTCATTTGTGCAGTGCCAAGCAGGGATTTTCCAGCAGTCTCACTATCAGCACTCAAGTCACCTTCCACAGACTAACAGAAACTATTTTCTTCAGCACAGAAATTGAGAGCTGTTGGAAGAGAAGTGAGATTAAATTTCATCCATTTTTCAAGAAAAAGAGTAGAAATGCACCACTCAGGAAAGTGCTGTCTTCATTGTAAGGTCAAAATTTAGAGAGTTACCCCAGTTCAGACAGAAGTATAGAGATGGCTCCGAGTTTTAGTAATTGCATGACTTGGTTTCCCAAGGCTGTCCTACACCTGGAGTGCCTCAGTGCCCAGATGCTGCAGTGGTGTGATGAGAAGCTCTGAGGGTAGCCTCCAAGCCCACCTCTGGCATTAGTGGCTTGTGTGGCCTATCCTGCTGCTCCCAGTGACCCCATGAAGAGAAAAATGCCATCTTCTCCCTTCTTTTTAAATACTTGGCTTTTTAACAACTAGGAAATCCAGCTGAAGTTGAAATATTATACACCAAAGATTCCATTCTGTTTGAGTGAGGGCCTGTAGCACAGTCAATGAAGTTGTCTGCCTTCAGTCCCATTGATACTTGGATTTATTAGCAAAGAGATCTAGCGAACTAATAAACCAGTGCCTCCTGCAGCAAAACAGGCAGCTCCAGCAAACATATGCAGCTTTTCTCACCTCTGGGCTGTATAACCCACATCTTCCCAGAGACCAGATGGTAGTAGTCAGCTCTGTGGGGCTGCAATGATACACGCATGAAAAACATGTAGTGCTTTGATTATGAGGAAAAGATGCCCTAATACATAACAAAACAAACAGGAGGTTTGTCTTACTAAACATCAAACCTGCCTGAATCTAGCTGGGCATTCTGGATCAAGATGCTCTGCCAAACGTACATTATCTTCAGCTATGAACATGGCTATGTGTTCTGTAGTTGTGAAAATAAGGACAATTTCCCCAATTTTATCTTTGGCTATGTTAAAAAGAATCATAAGCTTCTTTCACCACCACTACCCTTACCTTTATTTATTTATTATGCAAATAATAAGTTAATTTCATAATCTTTGTGGCTCTATAGAAACATTTTTTCTCTGCAGTGTAACAAGGGATATGCCTCTCTAGCAGGAGGTGCTCCACATGGAGTAAATCATTTACTGCTGCTGGCAATCATTCACCCAGCTATCAGAGAAAACCGAGTCGCACTGAGTGAAGGTCAGGGATCAGCTCCAGCCCAGACAGGCTGGGCTCCCACAGGCTTTGAAATACGCCAGTGGGAATCTTACAGGCTGGTTGCCAAGAGTGCATTTGGGGTGAGGGGCGGGGAGTGGGACACATAGTGGGTAACACAGTGCCGAGGGCATTCCTCTGCCCTGCAGAGTCCCCTCAGGGGTGGGGTGCCTTTCCTTTATCCATTTTACTTGGCTATTTTTTCTAGCCTGTTTACCTCTCAGATTAAAAAAATCAGAAAAAAAAATCCACAGACTAAATACCTGTTGTAAATCCAATTATTTTGTAATTCATGGGTGTTGTCCTTCAGCAGCGTCTTATGCTCACTTTCCTCCGTGTCCAAGTGCCCCAATTCTATTTAATCTCTCTTCAGGCATCACAGCCACCTAATTAACATCACCTAAACAGGGTAGTCATTCAACCTATAAAACAGGACAGGCATGGGGTGTACTTTGTATAACCCGCAACAACCACTCCATCAGTGTTTCCAGATCAAACTTCAATTTCCTCATGTGTGCTCAAAAGCTGCCATTATGTGAATTTACAAGAAAGCAATTTTTATGACCAGGTCTTGTCAATAGCCCTTAGTTGAACTCAGTTTACATTAGAGACTCCTCTGGGGCTGGCATAGATGAAATAAGCTGGCTCTCTGCAACTGGTGTGCTTCAAAAAGCCTTGTGGAGCCTGCTTCAAAAGCCTTGTGGAAATATTAGGGCAACAGTTTGGCCTGCAGAGGTGTGTGTAACCCTTTTTCATTCCTGCAAGGGACAACTTCTATGACTCCATCAGCCAAAAAATGATGGAGATGACCTAAAATCTTAGAAATAAAAGGGTAATAAAGAGTCCTCCTTCTGTGCATGTGGTGCCCATGGTTGCCATACAGTCGTAAAGGTGCACGTGTGCTTGCTAACTCCAGTCTTCTACACTTAGGTTGTGCATTCCACTTCTAGTAAAGGAAACAGCAGAATTCCAGGTGGCAGGGATTTTACCCCAAAGCCCTCTGAAGGCCTCAGACTCACTTAGATCATACCCACAGAATAATGAGGGTCTTCAGACAACTACGTTCTATGGACTTCTTGCTGCGACTTTCCCTCCTTTGCCTCATCCTCTCATTTGCATTTCCAAAATGTAAGAAACGAAAACATCAAATAAAGAACTGTGTCATCCTTGACCTCCTTACTGATTTCGATTTTGTTCATAAGCCCTTTTCCAAGGTTGCAAACTGACCATCTTCATGTGTGATGTCACAAAATGCCAGCAACTGCCTTGCTAACACTGGAACTATTCCTGCAGGAATGGGAGCTTGGTGCAGTGTGTGAAAGCTTTTTCCTAGAGTTGCTATTACTTGAACCACACCTCCAAGAAAACCCAAGGTACGGTGTGTGCTTACGCTTGAGGGGCCAGAGGGTTTCATTGGTGTTTTACTTTGTTTTCTTTTAAGATAAACCTCTGTTTATTCAAGAACGGGAAAGATTTATTAATTCTCGCAGAGCAGCATGCTTGTGTTTATTCTGACTTTCGTACTCACACCTGACAAATCAAGAGAAGATGCGTCTTGGAAAATATCATATTCGTGCAGTATCAGATGCAAAGCTGGAAATCTTTTCTCACTTTAACTCCCCTTGAGACGTGAGATTTCTCCTCCGCTGACACTGTTTTGTTTAAACACAGCGCCGCGGGGATCTGGGGGCGGCGGGGCGGGGCCGGGCCGGCGGCGCCTCTGCCGCCAGAGGGCGGGAGGCACCTGGGGAAAACTGGGATAGGGATGCGATCCTGGGGCAGGAGGCACCTGGGGAAAACTGGGATCGGGATGCGATCCTGGGGCAGGAGACACCTGGGGAAAACTGGGATCGGGATGCGATCCTGGGGCAGGAGGCACCTGGGGAAAACTGGGATAGGGATGCGATCCCAGGGCAGGAGACACCTGGGGAAAACTGGGATAGTGAATGAGATCGTGGAGCAGGAGACACCTGGGGAAAACTGGGATAGGGATTGCGATCCAGGGGCAGGNTGAATGAGATCGTGGGGCAGGAGACACCTGGGGAAAGGTGGGATAGGGAATGCGATCCAGGGGCAGGGACCCCTCGGGAAAGCTGCAATAGGGAATGCGATCCAGGGGCAGGAGACACCTGGGGAAAACTGGGATAGGGGATGAGATCCAGGGACAGCAGACACCTCAGGAAAGGTGGGATATGGGACGCGATCCAGGGGCAGAGACACCTCGGGAAAGCTGTGGTAGGGGATGAGATCCAGGGGACAGGGCGGCCTCCCGCCAAAATCCCCTGCCTGTAGAGGGGCTTATCATGTCGTGGGACCCCCTGCCCAGCACCCTGGAGCCTCCTGAGTAGCTTGGCCAGGCTCAGTGGGGCCCTTTCAGCCATCCTTATTTCTGCTCCTCTGGCAGCGAGACAGGTGGCCCAGAAGGCCGATGGTGTCCTGGTCTGTATCAGGAATAGTGTGGCCAGCAGGACCAGGGCAATGATTGTCCCCTTGTACTCCGCACTGGTGAGGCCACGCCTCAAATCCTGTGTCCAGTTCCGGACCCCTCACTACAGGAAGGACATTGAGGTGCTGCAGCGAGTCCAGAGAAGGGCAGTGGGGTTGGTGAAGGGTCTGGAGCACAAGCCCTGCAAGGAGCAGCTGAGGGAGCTGAGATTGTTTAGCCTGGAGAAAAGGAGGGTCAAGGGTGACCTTATTGCTCTTTACAAGTCCCTGAAAGGAGGGTGTAGCCAGGTGGGGATTGGCCTCTTCTCCCAGGTATCCAGTGACATGACAAGAGGAAAAACCCTCAAGTTGCATCAGGGGAGGTTTAGATTGGCTATTAGGAAAAAATTCTGCATGGAAAGGGTTGTCAAGCATTGGAACATGATGCCCAGGGAAGTGGCTGAGTCACCAGCCCTGGAGGTATTTAAAAGATATGTAGATATGGCACTTGGGGAAATGGTTTATTGGTGGACTTGGCAGTGCTGGGTTAATGGCTGGACCTAATGTTCATACACATCTTTTCCAATCTAAATGATTCTACGATTCTCTGGCATTTAGGTGCTTCTCTCCTCTGAAACTGCAGGCCAAGGACCTAAAGTGGAGTTTGTTTCACTCACTTATTTTAGACTGAAGTGGAGAGAAGTGTCTGATTGTCTCACCACTGATGACGGAGGGTCACCCAGGCCATGGTGTTAGCTCCCACCCAGACACCTGCACCTTGCACAGGTGTGTGCAAGGCAGAGCCCAGCAGCTGTATGCCTTCCAGTGGGAGTGTGGCACTGCCTTCCATCCATGGGTTTGAGCTCATTTAGGGAGATGGAAGCCCCTGTACTGCTGTCCATTCTTAGCACGGAGGTTTTACATGTACATACATATATACACAAATCTATGTATATATTTAGCTCCATATTTCTGAGAGTTTTTCATTCAAAAACCTCATGAAAAAACTGGTGGGATAGATATACAGTTTTTCTTTCCACCAACATTTGCACTTGCTTGCATCAATCTGTATTTCCTGTCTCCACTCCTCCTTTTTCTCTGTAAAAGCCAAGTGCATCTCAGAGCTGCCCATACAGCATTGTGGAATCACCATTTTTGTTCTTTCCAGCCTCAGCACAGTTAGCTGTTGTAAAACAGTACCTTGGTTCCCAGAAGCGACATCAGGAGCTTTTGGGATAAACTTAATCACCACCTGCACATCCAGAAGAAGACAGAGTACGTTTGATTGCACAGCTCCACATTAAACTCTCTGTTTAGCTTTTATAAATGACTCATCCAAAAGCTCAGTTCACTGAGGCCTGATTTCTGAGAGACAGTCTGGTCTTTAAGCACATACTCAAATGAGGGATCACAACTCTAAATTAGCAGCACATGCAGACACGATGCTGGATTAACACAGCATGCACGAACGTCAGTACTTTGAGTCATTACTTTCAGGGGCAAATCAGGGGTGCTGCTTCTGACGCAATTTCTCCCAAGCCTTGTTCCACCAGGAGCTGCTTCCGTGTTTCTCCCTGGCAATGACCCACTTTGTTCTATTATTAAGAAAAGCAATAGTTTAAATAGTTATAATTCTGAGTTTTCTCTCCCATTGTGCTGGACAGAGACTAGAAATTTCCATCTATTTGTCCTGCTGCAGACAATTCACCTTCCTCACATCAGTTTGATCACACCTGCAGGGTTTAGCTTCCCCTTGTAGAAACCATGCTGTACCTCTAATTTTAAAAGCATGTCTTTCTTGAGCCCCTAGCTGTGATAGACAGAGTGCAGGAAGATGAAACAGGACTGTGCAGAATATGGTGTTGTAAATGCCTAAAAATATGGTAGAAGAAGTAATTTTAAAACTACACACAGAGTTAACACATACATGACCAAGAGTAAGTATTCAGAGCAGTAAGAAAGGGCTGTGAAATGGAAGAGAGACAACAGGGAAATACTGCTTGGGGGGAGAAGTTTCTATTTTGGGGAGGGTTGCAGGGAAGTGTTTTAGCTCATGAAGCGCGACAGTATTTACCTGTTTCCCTCAAGTGTTGGTGAGCTTATTTTGTATCTACTTTTGTGCTTTGTAGCAGCACACATTGAGATACAAGCATTGGATGCACAGAGAAAAGAGTGGAGATGAGTGATTTAGTTTAAATGCTGTCATTGATAAAAAGTAAGCACGGAAGATATGTGCTTACACAGAAAGAGAGGAATGGTAGGCAGGGGAATAATACTCTCGTCTTTTTGCTCCTCTCTCTCCCGTTTACACATCATACAGTAGATAGCAATTACATTGAAATATAGTCTGCGGTATAGTGTGATCAGTTGGAAAAGTGAGACCACAAGAGACTTTAATTGATCACTCAATAACAGATGGGGTAATAAAACCTGGGACAATAAGGAATATTTGCAGAACAAATGAAAGATCAATTCCCCTTCTGTTGTAGAAGCAAGAAAACAGGCAAATGTTAAAGAACAATCTAAAAGGCAAAATGATGAGGAAAAGAACATATGGCCAAGATGGAAACTGCTAAATACACACAGAGGAAAATGTATGTTTTTAAGCTGTCTTTACAGCATGCCTATTTCTAGTCTTTGCACTTATTTTTGCTACAATTTGTGAAGAAATAGTTCCTTGGATCTCAGTAATACAAAGCATGAAGAAACTAGGTACAAGACACAGGTTCACCAAAAGTTTAAAGCACAACAGGCAGAAGAAAAAGAAAAGGAGTGTTTATCACAGGTGATCTGAACAAAAATGCTACTAAGATTTCTTTCCTCACACGTATTATTGTAAAGGAGATTATGCCATGTTTAGAGAGTGAATGCAATTAGAAATGGGACAGGAAGCAGTTGTCTAGCCACAGACACTATTTTTTTCAGTGCAGTATCTAAACAGCAGCACCAGTGTATACTGTACTCCATTCTCCTGGGAATAGAAGAAGCACATTAAACATGGGAAGCATTGATAAACTACTCAAATGCTGGAACCTCTTTCAACTACTCAGAGTCTGTTTGTACAGTCTGATGAAGGCCAGGAGGAGGCCAGTGTGTGAAATGAAGGGCCAGTTCAGAAATTCAGCCTAAAAGGGCAGCTCCAAGGACAGCCAGAGCTTGCTTGCTCTCTGTGCGACATGCAGGGCTCGCTTGCTCTCTGTGGGACATATGGTTGGTGCTTCAGCAGCCCCAAATGGTCTTCATTTTCTGGATGAGACAGATGTGAGGAGATGAGGTACCCAGATCAGTGCATGGCACATTCAGAGCACCCTGGAGGTGGGCAGTCGTCCACATCCAGCAGTGACGACTCCAGAGACCCTCTGTGAGAAGTCCATTGCAGACTCAGCACTGAGAAGCCTGACTCCCTCTGTGAGCAGGAAGGCTGCCTTTCAACGTGTGCAGATTTCAGGGAGAACACCAGGCCTTCTTGTTCCCTCAGTCTGTGCCCAGCGCTTTGCTAGGAAGGTCCCACAGAGTTCACTAGGACAGTCCTATATTTAAAAGGAAGACCTGCCAGCTAGCTGCCAGTTGCAGGGGGGACAAGGCTGTGGCTCATACATGGGCACTGCCCACTCATGCAGTGGGATATGCAGCAGAGATGTATTAACCCTCCCTGGGCCCATAGCTGGATCTAGCCTTGTGCAATTCTTTGCAAGATCAAAAGTACAACTGAACAGAATTGAGGTCAAAACCCTGGATTTAGAAGTAATACCTTTTTTTAAATGTTTCTATGTTTGTTCTAAACAAGCATATATTTTTCTTTATGCTGCATTTCCTTTTTCTCATGTTAATATGGAAAAGAGGAAAACGAAATGGAGACGTCCCTAACTATCCCTCCCTACAGCTCCATTTGAATACATCACAGTGGATATTATCATTCATGGCACTATGAGACTGACAACATGGAGAGAACAGCAACACTGATGCTTATCACCTGGGCTACACTGCAGAACAGTGTGAGCTGTATTCTCAGCAGAGCTTTTTCTGGGTTATGACTCATGCAGAGCCCTGTTTTACTGCTGCTCTCCCACCTACTGAGACTAACAAGAGAGCTACAATAAATAAATAAATAAACAAATAAATAAATAACCAGCTATTACTAGCAACCAGAATTCAATAAAGAAATGTAATATACTGGTGTACATCCTGCATGCAGGCACACCAGGATCCTGAATCCAACATCGTACTTGTGCAATGACCCGTGTCTTGCTCCCTCCCACTCTGAAGCTTCAGTTGAAGCTCTCCTATTTCAGGCCTTCTTCTCATTTGCAGTCATTTACTTATAGGAGTAGGCCAGCAAAGAAGAGAGGTTTTTGAGGACTCTACAGCCAAGGAAGAGTAGGTGGCAAGGTTGGACGGAAGAGATAAAAAAGCTGGAGGAGGTAAGCGGTAGGGTAATGCAGAAGCAAGTCTAGGCAGTGGGTGAGAGCTTGCTGACAGCAGCTTTGTCACCCTGTTAAAGACCTTTCCAATGACACAGGTAGGGCTTGTGATTGTAAGAGTTTCAGTTTTCTTTTTTTGAAGGATGGGTATGTTTATGTGCCTCAGCACAGTTAAAGGCTACAAGAGTGAACCAGCATTTATCTGAGTTTGGTGGAGAGCCCTCTTCTTCATACCCATGATAGCAAAGTTGAGCCTGAGATATTTCAGAAGCTGAACTCCGTGGATCAGCAATCTTTTGCCATCCAGTGACCTTTGACTAAGTGAATTAACGCAGGAGGCATCTGCACATCTGGATGGGAGGGGATATGTGCTCTATGAGCCTGCTTTTCTACGCTGCATTTCATCTTTTTGCTGGCTTAATGAAGGGGCAAAATCTTGACATAATTGTAAACTTTTGACTACCTGGAAGTAGGGACTGTCTTTATAAGGTTCACCAAATTCAAGGACATCAGCATCTGCTTCAGATAGCTGTGCACAACGAGACTTGAAACAGTAATAATAATACAAGTGCTCAAGTATGACACATTAAGATAAAATCAGGATGCACAGCCAAATAAGTGACTTAATCTTCTATGAAGCTGCTTTTATTTGGAACCCTTTAAAAAGCTGCAGTAAATTCATTCTTTTGGCTGAACTGGCATAAGCACCTTGAAACATGGCAACAGCTTTCCAGTTTCTTGAGTGTTAGGCTTTGAGGCTCATCATTTTGGAAATACTCAGCAGTTTCCTCCCATCTAGTCATTTGATGTTATTTTCTTTTTTTTTGTGGGGGAGGAAGATTTTTTCGGTGTGCTAATACTGCAACAGTGAAGCTCTTCCCTCAGGCTGGTTTTATTTTGTGGACATCTGAAACATTTGGGATCAGATTACACACTGGCAAGTAGGACAATGGCATTGCTGTAATGAGCTGGAGGCTAATTTATAGGCTTTGCAGATGTGAATGCATTACCATGCAAATCATGAGCAGCTTCTGCCTATAAATAAAATAACTTACCTTGCCAAGGATGTCTGTCCCAAAAATATAATGAGTATTATAAATTATAAGCAGGTGTCAGATTTCCACTTCCTTGATACTCTTGTTTGTGCCTCTCTAAGGAAGCATTTAAGGTAAAATGTACAATACAGTGCATGGCACATGCAGTTACAATCTTTGCTGCCCAGTGCTATTATCACCTTTTGCCAACTGCCACTCCCTCATTTGTTAGAAAAACAGCTAGTCAGACTTGTCAGCAGCTTTGAATAATATGTTCCTACATGGTAGTGCTCTGAAAAGGAAGGATGAACTGTGGTGAATGCATTGAGCAGTGGTGAATGCATTGAACTGTGGCTCAGAAGTTTTCTGTTCACAGCTCTGCCTCAAACATAGCTCTTCCTCAGACCTGGTGTGTGGCCTTTGGCAAATCTTTTAAGCAGTCCATTTCTTTTAAGCAGTGCATAATTTCTTTAGCTAAAAAATAAGCAACATTAAAGTTTGTTTTACCTGTGTTTCCCATTCAAATACTGTTTTGGGGTAAAGCCTGTCTTTGCTGTCTATCTGTGCAAGGTTGTTTGTGTTGGCACACACTGGGCACACCTGGCAGCAGAGGTAACAGCAGAAGTAACTTCTGAAGTTACAGCTCCAGAAGATATTTAGAAATTAGCTCAAATCCTATGGGTGCAAAATCTAAGGTTTGTTTGGTTTTTTTTGAAACTTGAAGAGAACTTAATGAGACTGCACTTAATCATGTGACTTATTTTATCAAGTCATGAACTCATGCAGGACTGATGTCTCTATGATTTTGCCAGCTTCCTGCAACTCCCTACTGCCCCAAAATACCTTTTAATGACAGAAGAGCAGAAACAGCAAAACTTAAGAATTCCTACAAGTTTCATCAAAAAACATTGCCTTGTGGAGGAGAGAATCCCAAAGTATTGCCTTCCTCCCCTAAAGGAGAAATTCTACAGTGACCTTAGAGAGAATCTCAGATTTGTTAAATTTTGCTGCTAGTAGAGCTACTCGTTTCTTCTTAAAATCATATTTCTGAGGTTGATTCCAGTGGAAGAAAATCCTTCTCAAAGTGGAATAGGCCTGCTGGAAACAAGGCTCACTGACAGTTTTGCTTATTTTATGTACATATTACACCAAGCTAAGCCTTTGCCATCTGCTCTGCCACCAACTGTAGATGGGAAAAACCCGCACCAACCAAACAAAAAGGACAAATCACAAGAACATCAAGGAGATAAAAGTGATTTAACTGCCTGTATATGCTCCACCAACAATGCAGCTTGCACTGAAGATGTTCTTTCTCATGATTCCAACACAAATCACACGGAAAACATTTCACACACAACATGGTAAGTTTCCTGCTGAGCTGGAATTTTCTTGAACCAGACCTGACTTCACTAGAGTGTTCAAATGTATTTATATGAAATTATGTGAGCTGTATATAAAGAGTGTCCCTAATAACTTTTTATATTGTTTGCACCTCAGGCAGTAAGGTACAATGGGGTGTGCTCATAGCCTTGCAAATACTACAGAGGCTAAATGGAATTTACAGGAACAGCCTTTAACAAGGAAGGAAGGAAGAGAATACAGGAATTGCTTCTGCCCTCCTCAGAGAGTCAAGTGGATGCACATACGCTGAAGCATCCAACAATTGCATGGAATATGTGAGGTATGTTAACTTGTGTATTGGGAAGGGTTATGGTAACTACAAGATTTGCTTCCAGTTCTGAAGGAGAAGCCTTTAATAGTGCTGGTAGGAAGGTGTGTCTTCATTCCACGGCCAATAACAGTAAATTGGCTTAAAACATCTTGCACAAGGCTGAATGGAAACAAATGGAACTTCAGCGTTTAATCAAAAAAAAATTATATTTCATATACTTTGTGCTTATAAATCATGACTAAAGCAACATGACTAAATCCTCTTATTCTGATATCTACATCACTATTCATTAATGGGTCAATGATGCTCTGTTATTCTGCACTATAAGGATCAGCTTACCCTTGGCCTGGGAAATAACTGGATTAATTTGTTCCCAAATGAAGAAATTATTTGAAGTACACCCTTGGTATTTATGAAGATAATGTTTTCAACTTCCACAAAGACCGGAAAAGGCACAATAAATGAAACAAACAATTTTCTCATTACTCATGACATGTAACTACATGAAATCAATATTGTATCTGTAAGACATATGTCATTTATAAAGTTGGCTGGCATTATAGGTGGCACTACCTCAAGGTTACCTGGCAACTGCCACAGTACAACCTCATTTTCACCCACTTTGTCAAATACTAACTGGGGCTGAAATCTTCCATCTGGATGGGAGCAGGGGTGATTGCTTTGCATTTCAATCAGATTAGTTTCAATATTTCTAGACAAAAAAGAGTAGATAATGTTTTGCCAGTTTTAATACAATCTGATAACCTTTGAGAAGATGTTGCTGTTTGTTGTCATGAAGAGGTAAAAAAAAATGCAAGCGTGGCTTATGTATCTGGGTTATGCTTTTTTCTGCATGTTGAAAACTTGTCCAAATCTGTACAAGTTTCAGCAAATCAGCTTACACACGTTCAGTAAGGTGACTAGTTTTTATCAGTTCTTACAGATCAAATGTGAGAGAGCACATTGCAGAAGTAAAGGGCTATGGTAGAAAAGCTGCTCTCTTTTCATATCACTGAGACCCGAAATCACACAGTTCTGCTGGTTGCAATTGTTTCAATAAAACATGAGGGAAAAGAGTTGCACAGGACCAATCACGTACTAATGAAATCAGTGAGACTTACAGTAGTACAGAAAGCAAGAGTATTGGCAGGCATATTTAGGATCAAACCATCAAAATCCATTTGTGCTGTATGCCTAAAAATAGTCTTTGTTCTTTAAAGGACCATCATTTTAATAATCTCCCAAAAATTTTAATCATTTTTTTCTTTATGCTTGCACTATAAGTACACTGAAGATAGCAAGTGGTTCAGTTTGACTACTAGAAATCAGATGAGCCTGTAGCCTTGGTTATTAGATCTGTTTCCCCCCAAGGTTTTCATTTATAGGCTGAGTATATTTGATCTGGAAGCTATTGAAATTTAAACACAGAATTCTACAATGCCATTCCTTGAAATCTCTTTTCAAAATACATGTTGGGAAACACTATATTTCTGCTTGATTTTTCATTTAATGCAAGAGAAGTTTTCAAAAATTATACATTTGGATAGTGGTTTTCTCCCTCAGGTCCACAAGGCTGGGTGCTTGTGTGACTATTGCTGTAATAAGAGCTTTTGTGTGGTTCAATATCACTTAGCATTGGATTTTCAGATCATGACTTAGAGGCAATTACTGTCTACTCTAAGCAAGTTGGAAGCTGAATGCTCCACTTCCTCTGATTATATCACCAAAAAATACATGCCAATAATAATCTGAGCATTGATTTCATGTTGATAAATACCAGTAGTGAAATATAAAAGGCCATCCCTCAACGTACAAGTTCATCAGTCAGTTTATAGCAAACTGGTCTCTTGAAGAACATTCCAAGAAAGCTTCCGAGCATGTCACTATACCACAGGTCTACTTACAGGTCAACTTTACTGCTAATATGCAATTTAAGTGTCCAATTCAGAAAACCAGTCCTGTGCCCAGTCAGACGACAGAGGGAGATGTATAAGTCACTGATAGCCTTTTCCAACCTAATTGATGCCGTGATTCGCAATACCTCTGAGATGAAAACTAATGTTTGCAGGGACATGAATGTTAGAGAACAAATGGGGTGTAACAGATCCTTACACCCTTCGGAAGAGCTTTTGGAGACTGGGACTTACTTCCCTTGAAATAAGTTCCCACTTATTATTGCGAGGAAAAAGCATAATAAATAGCAACTAAACTATGATCTGAAGCTAACTACCTCTCTTAATTCAGAACATTTTATCTTTTAAATCTTTCAAGTTGGTCTTTAAAGCTGGAAAAATAAGCACCATTGACTAACAGAGTCAAACTATATCTCAGAGAGTTTGGGAGAAACACAGAGAAGAAGGAGATTTTTTTCTTGTGTTTATATTGAGTATTATATGAATGCATAAAAAGAAGGCTCTGAATTGAATTTTGCCACTATTGCATTGTACACCTGAGAGCATTGCCCTGAAACCAGAGAATTCATTTCAGATTGATCCATCTGTGGCAGAACAGAATCTACATATTAACACTATTAAACATCTATTTAACCTGTCCTTTTGTGTTTCTTTTACTTTGCACCATACTTAACAAATTCAGGGCTTGTCAGGGAGCTGTCCTACGTTAAAATTTGTAGTAGTGGCATGAAAATCTATTTATCTATTTTGAAAACAGCATAGCAGGTTGAAAACTTGTATAATGTTTAGCTTTTCTAGGAGTATTTCTAGTACTTCAACTCATGTATTTATATGCTTAACAATAAACAGGCAGCGCAAATCACAATCCACTTCCTGGCCAGTAGAGATGTATTTAGCTAGACCTTGCTGACCTTTCTTGACTTTGTAACACAAGCCTCTGACAGCTGCAGATGTGATGATGTCCTTGTTTCCTCATAATGAGGAAAGGCCACAACAGATTTCAAAGCAGGTTATGGACACAAATACGTAAAATGCATTTGTAACTTTCAGTGACCTACATTTCATACAGCTACATGACAAGTTACCAGCTCAGTCACTTTTCAGAGACAGCTTCAGAGTCTGGGTTTGTCCATTTTGCATTTTCCAAATACACAATGGCCAGATGATACAATCCTTTTACATTCAGCTTTTGAATGGACTGCACTTTTAAGATTTCTTTCCATAGATTAAGACTAGGGGAATCCTCTGGATTATGGAAGAAAAGTGGGACACAATGAGTCCTATGAAGTTTAGTTTTCTGGCTGACTTGGAACTCTTGTGATATTAAGGTTAACTCCACAGTTACTTGTCATTTTCTTGCCCCTTGAAGCCTTTACAGTAGAGTCTGATGGAAGCAAGAGAGCTTTTATAGTTCAAATCTTCATGCTGTCTTTTCCTCACTCTTCTTCACAAACTCTTGTATTTCAGGGTAGAGAAGAAACTAGCATTAGTATAGAGAGGGGCAATCAGAACGACCAAAGATCATTTAGGGAGAAAAATTAAATAGAATAGTCCACCGTAGACTGGAATAAAAACAGCTGAGGGAGAACATGTTCAATGCATAAAGAATCATGAATGATAGGGAGAAAATAGGGGATGTTTATGCAGTGCTTCTCACAGCATAAAAGGTAGGTAGCATCAAAAACCTAAGCAAAAAACAAGCTAAAACTGGACAAAAAATAATTTTCTTTTGTTTTCATACAACTCGGCTGTGGAACTCACTGCCAAGGGTGGTTGTCCAGGTCAAAAACATAAAAAAGATTCAAAAGGAATTAGATACATTCCCAGAAGAAAAATCTGCCAGGTATCATTTATGAAGAGAAAACCACTGTCTCAGGAAGTGCCTAGTCTGCAATTTAACAGGAACTGGGAGAGTTTAGCAGAGGGAAGGGCACCATACTCTTTCTGCTCTTTCTTTAAGAATGCCCAACTAACTTCTGTCAGAAACATACCACTGGGTAAAAACGACCTTGATGTGACCCAGAATAGCTGTTCTGTGTTCCTGATGCCTTCTTCAACTGCCTTGGCAACTCAGCAGGGATGAAAAGATTATGGTAAATTGAAGACAGTTATGGGGATTTTTGGTTTTTGTCTGTCTTTGCGGAAAATATATCTTCAACG
Organism: Melanocharis versteri; assembly: GCA_013397845.1. Classification (NCBI taxonomy): domain Eukaryota; kingdom Metazoa; phylum Chordata; class Aves; order Passeriformes; family Melanocharitidae; genus Melanocharis; species Melanocharis versteri. The sequence goes on from VZTG01000486.1 coordinate 1,607,580, forward strand.
AGGCCAGAAAGTCTTGTCTCATATTTCTACCCTGGCATGGATCTGAAGACTTCGCATTTGCTTTAACTGTTCGTCACAGAATAAATGCTGTGAGGCTGTACTGAAAAGACAGTGCTGAATATATGCTGGCTTTATTTACAGCTCCCACTCCAGGGGCTTTTTCTCCCTAACTCTATAATCCCTGCACTCAGCAGCACTGGTGCTTAGTGTGCTTTGCCTTGCTCAGAAAGGTCATACTTTGAAGGGTGCAGAAAGCAGCAGCGGCAGCTCAGGGAGGACTTCATTGAGCCCTCAGCTCTAGCCTCTGGTAACTCGCTGTGTAATCAGGCAAACAGTGACAGATGTCACCCCACCATCAGTGGTGTGCTTACAGTCTAGACAACCAAAACCGAAATCCTGACAAGGGTCTTGCTTGTCTGAGTCTTGATGCCCTCTGGGGGAGGGAAGAAAGGGTACCTCCATCTGCTATGAGGTATCACAAAGGTGATGACAAGCCCATGGTCCAGCTACAGTTCCCTTCAAGTTTTTCCAGCAATTTATCGTTCATAAGGGGAGTCACATGTACAGAGCTTCCTGAGCAGAAACAAGCCCAAGCCTCTTTTGCAAGGCCTGGTCAGTCCAGTCATAGGGGTGCTTCCGGTAAGAGTAATTTTGATAAATCTGGCTAGGCATAATTTTTGAACCTGGAAACAGGTGGTTTTCCTGTCATTAGAGAGAATTTCTTACCATTCTGTAATTAAATCTGAAGGAAGTTCTCAGCGACAGCCAATTTCTTTGGTCCACACTTTCCAGCATCTGCAGTATACAACGAGATCTTGACCAAGAATATTGTTAAAATGGCCAAACCACAGGTAATACATAAGTGATAATGACTAATAGAAAAGATACGTGACTATCTCACAGTCTAACATGCCTTTGTCTCACACTTTTCCCCTGTACTTTTTAATTCTTTCTTAGGTTCTCAAAGACTTACAGGATAGATTTGTGCATGGGCAGTATGGCTTATGCTATCAGAAGAGATTAAAACTCAGCCCACATTGCCTTCCTTGGCTACTAGAAGCCACAGAGACATAGTAGCATGGAGATCTTTGAAGTCAAGCAAATGCTGCTAACTAGCCTGGACAGAGAATTGTGCTAATACAGCTCTATCAATCACTCCAGGTATCTTGAGTAGCCTGGCTTTCCTTACACACTCCTTGGCTATGCTCAGGGCTGTGAATGTATCCTGGGATATAACCAGTATTCACATAATGCAAAAGATCAGTAGCACTGGCACTGCTAGGTCAGAGTTACAAAAGCACACTGCATACCTGCCACTGCATCTTAGTGATACATGACCAGTGCATCCTGCAGATACCAGATCTGCATAGGAGCCTTCTGACTTCCAGTTGGACCAGGCTTCAGCTGTGCACGGGATCAACAGCACTGACTCCTAGGTAGCCTCTACTGCTCTAGAAGGCTGCTTTTAACAGCCAGGACAAAGCAAGGAGGATTTATGAGCTGTAAGGATGACTACAGAAAGCTTAATTTTCTCTTCATGGCAGAAGACAGGAGTCTTCATCACCATCATCCCTCTTCTGTAGCTGGACTTCCAGATGCTGTGATATTTTAGGACACTTGCCTTGAAATGGCATCCAGAGCACATGATTAAATATGACCTCCTCCCTAAGCAGAGCTTATTCATGGAGTGACTTCCAGCAGGACACGCTTACTGTATATTTATGTGAGCACTATAGACAACAGACTCAAGGACTGATAGACTCCTGTCCATATGGAAATGGAGGGCCTCACGTGAAAAGTTTCAGCAAGCTGACTCACGGTGTTCTGACACACACTCGGGAAGAGTCATCATGGCTTACTTGTTTCTCCTGCATAATCTCACCGGCAGACCTTATGATGCTCTAGAGAGCCTGAACGTGACCTTTGTTTCTTACAATCTGATGACATTACTACTGAGAGAAAGTGTTTAGCAGCACAGAATCCATTTTACTTGAAAACATTGAAACACAAACGAATACAGATCTTGGTTCAGTGATATCATGCATCTATGAAAACCACTGTAGCTCTGGTGAAGATGCCAGCTGCAAAGGCCTTCCTGTAGAGACTAAAGAGAAATTAACAAGTCAGTTCATGATGCTAGAAATAATCTGAAATTAAAAATTAATTCAGTTTCATCAGTGATTCCCTGAAAATAAGCAATTAATTATTTATTATGTATAGATACATGTTTATCTTCTAGTGTTCCAGAGGTACAAATGAACTCTGGTACGTAATTTCTACATTAAAAATAGCTGAATCACCATCATAGTTCTTTTTGTTGTTTTCCCCCCAGGAAAAACAAAAACAAACCCTTGAAAAGCCAGAAACCAACCCTCATGCTCGCTTCCACTAAGCATAACGCAGAATAAAGAGCAAGCACATGGGTGGGAAACGATTAATCATCACTTCAACTTGAGCCTTGACTTACAGCATCATAGTGCCCTGACAATCCCAGCTGCTAGCTATCACCAGATTTTTCATTCCAAGGAAGGTGGCAGAGCATGGTCAGAGATGATAAGAAACTTTGGGAAACTACTTTCAGTTTCTTAAAGGTTGCTTTATGGCCTGAAATTGGAAGCTAAATGCTGTTTCTATTAAAGGTTGGGGTTTTTTGTATTTGTTTGTTGGTTGGTTGTTGTTGGGCTTTTCATTTGTTTGTTTGGTTTTTTAAATTCTTAGTATTGTAGCAATAGGCTACACCTCTCCACCTCCAGCAATAATCTATCCACCTTTAGACCTTCCTCGTGTTTCTTTTCTGACAGGACTTTTATATTCTGGCCTTAAAAGGCAACTATGGATTATGCATTTATTATACGTCTGAACACAGGATGAGCCCTTGTAAGTATTTGGACAAGGGACAGCCTTTGAAAGCCCAATATCCTATGGGAAATGCTATGGCTGATTCACCAGGTGCCAATATCCTGCCTGGTAATTCACTATTGGTACTCTTCCAATTAGCAGTAGGAGACATAATTGCTAATACTGCCAGCTGCTACCTGGAATGCCTTTCTTATCTGCTGTCTTTTCCTTTTCATTGTCTGCTTGTTTTCTTGTCTCTTTCAAGAGAGATTCTGCAAGAAGACGAGGACGTTGTAACACTCAATTAACCGATGCAGCCACAAAAAGGGCAAGCAGCAAATAAACTAGAGATAAGGCAGGGAAACAGCAAACTGAAGAAGGTAGGAGGTTTGGTGGGTAGGAAACGTTCCGAGTGTGAGGAGGAAAGTCTGAGCTAGTGGAGTGGCTGCTCTTTCTCCCGGAGACTGGCTTGTCGGGGACATTAAGGTGCGCGTTCCTGTGAAGGCACAGACGAGTAGCTCAAGTCGTGACCTTCTGCACTTGCCAGCTAAGGAGAAAGGCACAGATCTCACAGCCGCTTACTTGGCCCCATTCGTTTCAGGGCACACACGCCGGTGCGCTGGCCTGGCTCCCTGCGGCCGGCCCGGTGCGGGAGCGCCCGCGGCTCCGCAGGGCGCTGCGGGGCAGCGGGGCTGCG
>VZTG01000486.1:1611196-1676339 GCA_013397845.1 Melanocharis versteri
CGCCTCTCCTCTGCCCCCGCGGCTAGGCGAGAATCCCAGGGGAGGCAAGATGGAAGAAATCCTGCGAAAGCTGCAGAAGGAGGCGTCGGGGAGCAAGCACAGGGCCATCAAGGAGAGCTGCACCTGGGCCATCGGTAAGGGGCGCGGGCAGCGGCGCCGGGCCGCCCGCGGGGGAGCGGAGCGGGGCCGGAGCCGCCGATGGGGAGGTTTTGTAACGGAGGGGGCAGGGAGATCTCCACAAACTTGTTCCGCGCCGGCCGCTGAGCCTCCAGCGGCTGCGAAGGGACCGGAGCACCAGGGCCGTTCAAAATGCCCGGGAGCTGCGCGCTGCTGGAGGCGGCCGTGGCACCTGCTGCCGGTCCCGGAGAGCATCCGCGTCCCTCGCTTTCCCCGCCGCCTGCATCTGCTTCGTCGCTCTTGCGAAGCACATACACGGGTATCAGTAGCTGTCAGTTTCCGTGTATGTTTTGGAGGTGCTGTCTTTTTCTTAAAAGGTCCCCTGCCTCCCTTAAATCATCGTAAAAAAAACATGCAGTACAGTTTTTATGCTGGTTTATGAATCTATCTTAAAAGCTAGAAGTTTTATTTTACTGGATTACATGAGCTCCTTTATCCCTGCAATATAATGATCAGTATAACGACTTAATCTTTTTAGGGAATACGGGCTTAGGTACATTTCAGTATCCACCCGTTTTCAGAGATTGTTTGTGGCTTGAAGTGTTTTTTGACACTAACAACCTGGAACACTGATCATCAAGACCCTTAATTTAAATCGGCATAGCTGTGATACTTTCGTTTGCTTTCAATTCTTGTTTTTCATCCATACATAGGTACAACATTCTGTGGTAGATCAGACCTGTTGCTGTCTTGTTACTGGCCTTTCATCTTGATGTTGCATGGGTTGCTTCATTAATTGTGTGTTAGTCTTGCACAGCAGCCATGCAAATATCCTCTGCACTGTTCCAATTTTAGTGGATGTGCTGCCGAAGCACTGTTAAGGGAAAGGGAAAAGATGGTACTCCATGCCTTCTCATTGGGCATGCAATGTCCTGACAGATTTATGCAAAGCTTTGGCAACTCAGAGCAGCAGTGGTTGTTGTTCTGTCAGCTGGAGTAGGTGTAAACTTTAGGGTCATTGTCTTGGAGACTGTAGCCAGATGTATTACTGTGGTTGAAGTCAGAAGTTTCTTTTAAAAGCCCTGTTGTTTCCTTTAATTATACAGAAACCTTGGATTCTCCCGATGCTGCTATCAAGATACCTCCATATCAGCTAAGGTAAGAACATTGAACTTGAGTTCTGTAGAGCTTCTGAGTATTTGTAAAACTGAAGCAAAAATTTTGAATTAAAAGTGAGGTAGAGGAGCAGGCTGCATCTATGTAATTTCTCTAGTTTGTAGATATGTATATATAGGCTGGTAGTAGTAGATAATTTTCTGATGAGCCTTTGGCCCTGAATGAAATGAAAGGACATGTGTTAAAATGGGCATGAGTACGTATAGTGGTGACATTGGTTAGGAAGGAGGGCTCTCTTATGGTCTAAAGAATTTCCCTTCTAAATTCCATCTTTCAATATAAGTAGTGATGCCTCTTAGTTCTTCTCAGTGTGCTTGTGTTCTTTTAAATCTAAATCAGTTTTGTTACTGAAAATAAATATTCTAGAAACCAAAAAGTTACACCATCATATAGCTAGGACACTGACTAGGAACTAAAATAATACAGTTTCTATGCCCACTTCTTTCTTTAGCCTGCTGGATTATCTTGAGTGAGCCTTCTTTCTTCTTCCCACGTCCATTTGTACATATATAAAATGGGAGAGGTGGCATGGCCCTCATTTGTCTAGCTATTTAAAATCTCATTTTGGAAATTGTCATTGTTATGGAGTAAGTAAATAGGCAAAATTATTCTGTGTCCTTTCTGACAGAACCATTAGGAATCATCAAAAGAAGCTAGCAAGTGCACTGTTTAAAACAGAGGCACGTTCTTTCACACAGCTTAATAGTTACGATGTGAAATGCTTAGGGTTGCCTTACTAGAGAACATAATGGATGCTGAAAGATTGCATGTGTGCAAAAAGCACCTCAACAAATCCATGGAAGAAATTGATTGAAATCTATCGGATGCACAGGTACCCTTCTTATTCAGGAGTACTTTAATCAGAGGTGATTGAGTTTATAAAGGAGTATGTAGGAATGTCGCTGTATGTTTGGCCTGTCCTGTGGTCCTCTTAGATATCCACTGTGAGCTGCTGACAGAGGGTACATTTTTTTGCTACAGTATTGCTCTCCTGGAAGTGTTTTTATCACGTCCTTATTCCGTGCTGCTCCTTTCAGATATGCTTTGCAAGGAATGTTAGGGATTGAACAGCTAGTTATTCCAGAGCAGTCACCAAATAGGGAAAGAATAGGAGTAGTTCTTTTGCCTTTCTAAAATCCTGTCAGCTGCAGTCCACAAAAGGCCTCAAATCAGGGGGGGGTGGATGTAGTACAGGTCTGACATGAGCTGTGCCAGAGACATGCATTTCCAGCACAGGATGGAAACAGCTGGATGACTAATTCCCAATAGGTCCATTAGAATTATGTTTACTTGACACTGTGGCTGTAGAAAACTTGGCTCTTCACCTTCCCATTTATCAGCCTCTGTCTTTAATATGGTGTGTGGTCTCTGCTTTTAAGTGCTGTTGTCATTCCCTATGAATTAGTTAGCTAGCTGCTACCACATTTCTTCCTTTTTCGTTTGCCTACTACCTCTTTGCAGAGAGGCCTTTTTCTCTTCTTCCTCCAGTGTTCTAAATGATGTATTTGTTTAGGTTGGGTGTTTTTCCCACTGTAAGTACCAATCTTTTTAAATAAAGCTGATACCTTTGCAGGTGTAGCTCTGATGAAGTAAGCTCTTAGTGTTAGACTTGTCAGTAGCAATGCACTCATTGTTACTGGATGTTTTGGAAAATGAAAGGTACACAAGAGGATTTGGACAGAAGCTTTTGTTGTGGGGTCCTTGGTAAGGCTCAGCCACACAGCCTTAGATAGTGTGGGAGATGTTGCTAAATTTACCCTTCACTCTCTGATAACAGGTTACTGCCAGGCTCCAGGTCAGCACACTGGGCCACATCTTGGGCTGGAGTTCTCCTGCAGGACGTGCAAATTAAATAAAAGTTCTTCACTTGGTGTTTGTTAAAAAGCAGCACTGTGATGACTTGGTTCCTTAACACTGGAAAAGAATAGCCTTGAAAGTAGAGCAACGGCTGCAACCAGAAACACAGCCAAGATACAGGATGGAGATGTCCTGGCCGTGCCTCTTTTCTGCTTTCATCTTACATTAGGTGTGGATAGTATCAGCTGTTGTAACATGGATCAGCCTCTGGCTGCTCATCCACTTGGAACCTGAATCTACACTTCACAGGTTCTTTTCTTTCTAGAACTGAACAATGAAGGCTGCCCACAAGAATGAGAGTGTGTCAACTGTATACTCACTTATTTTTTACTTATAAAATAAAAAGCCATTTTCTGCTTGTGACACTCCAGTTCTAGATGAGTAGAGATTCTTCATAAACTTGTCTTTTGTAAAATTGTGGTCCTAGCATGAGAATGGGGAGGACAAAGTATCTCTGTTTTTCCTCAGACTACAACCATTTGAGTTCAAGGGTTTTTTTACATGTATTATATCAGCTACATACTTACCTCCACTGTAGTGTTGGGGTAGATGACTTCTGGGTTCTGTCTTGCTTCTGACCTATCCATAGTTTCATCTTGTGGTGGACTTCTGTTACTGAACATGAGGCAGACCACATTGCAGTTCCCTGATATCTGTGCAATTAACTGGGGGCTTCAGCTGGAGCGTTTGCATGGGAGCTGTTCCCAGCAGTTGTCTGGTAGCAGTTTAGATAGCACCTGAGGTACTTTCACCCCAAGGGAGTCCCAGTGACTGGACATCCAGGCTGGAATGTAATTCTTTAATTAGTTCGATAGAGATCTGTTGGGTATATCTTCAGGGAGCTAGATGAGACTATTTTGCTGTTCAGCTTCCTTTGACGTTAATTGGGCTTATGAATCCAAATCACGGTTAATGACCTTGCATATTGATTCTAGTGAGGGGCATTATTTAAATGTGTCACTTCCTAAAGAAATGCAAATCTCCAACAACTATGGAGTTTCCAATGGAGTCTTGTCAGCTCTGCCTTGAGATAGGAATGTATGTGTGATTTTTCAGTACTTTTAACTTATGATCAGAGTATTGGGCTAGGGTGTGAGATAGTAACAAAGATTAAAGTGGATCAGGATGGAAATGGCCTTAAGTCAGTTCAGGGCTTTGCTGTAGATGTTCCATGAATTCTTGAGAAGGGAGAGTCACATAACCCATTGGTAACTGGTCTCTTATTACGTGCCTAGTACAATGATATTTGTCTCTGAACATGAGTTGTGAAGATTGGACATATACTAAGTGCTTAAGGAGGCTGGGTGGCTGACTTATAAATAATGAATTAGATAAGAGGAATTGATGTGCTGGTGTTTTAATTGGTGAATTGATCACATGGAAGATAGCTTAAGAGACCTTAATGTTGTCTGCCAGCAAACAGTTGTTTGCTACTCAGCTGGGCTATATTCACTTCAGTATTTTCAAGATGGCAAATTCTCCCCTCAGGCCACCACAATACACTGAACAAGGCTCTCTTCTTGGCTTGTTGTGATTTTAGAGGCTGAAATATGAGCTTTAAAAGGTAACGGAACAGACACAAGGAAATGAGCTTTGAAAAAGAATGTTTGATTGGAGCAGTTTAATACTCATGAGGATTATCTACATATCAGAGAATAAAATAAGAGGCTAGACAGCAGTTGCCAGTCACATACTGCTTTGAAAAAACTCAGGATTGCCAGAGTTTCTTGGAATGCATTATGTTATTAAGTCATGCCTTATAGGCTATGTAAAACTTAGTGACTTGCTATCAGCACAGACTTTGCTGGAAAGAGGTTGGTTGAGACTTCTGAAGGAGCTTTCTTTTTGGAAGAATTGGGTTTGCATGGCCAGGTTTTGGTAGCAGGGGGGCTACAGAGGTGGCTTCTGTGAGAAGCTGCCAGAAGCTTCCCCCATGTCCAGCAGAGCCAATGCCAGCTGGCTCCAAGAGAGATGTGCCACTGGCCAGATCTAGGCCAGTCAGAAATGGTGGCAACACCGCTGTGATAACAAATTTAAGAAGAAGAAAAAAAGTTGTTTGGCAGATGTGATTGCTTCCAGAGAAGAGCGGGGTGAGAATATGTGAGAGGAACAACTTTGCAGACACCAAGGTCAGTGAAGAAGTAGGAGGTGGTCAGGCACCAGAGCTCAGATTCCCCTGCAGCCTGTGGTGCAGACCATGGGGAAGCAGCTGTGCCCTTGCAGCCCGTGGAGGTCCGTGGGGGCACAGAGATCCACCTGCAGCCTGTGGAGGAGACCCACACTGGAGATGCCTGGGAGGAGGCTGTGAGCCTGCGGGTGGCACATGCTGGAGAAGGCTCCTGGCAGGCACNGAAAAAAAGTTGTTTGGCAGATGTGATTGCTTCCAGAGAAGAGCGGGGTGAGAATATGTGAGAGGAACAACTTTGCAGACACCAAGGTCAGTGAAGAAGTAGGAGGTGGTCAGGCACCAGAGCTCAGATTCCCCTGCAGCCTGTGGTGCAGACCATGGGGAAGCAGCTGTGCCCTTGCAGCCCGTGGAGGTCCGTGGGGGCACAGAGATCCACCTGCAGCCTGTGGAGGAGACCCACACTGGAGATGCCTGGGAGGAGGCTGTGAGCCTGCGGGTGGCACATGCTGGAGAAGGCTCCTGGCAGGCACCTGTGGACCCATGGACAGAGAAGCCCCATGCTGGAGCAGGTTTCCTGGTAGGACTTGCATCCTTGTGGAGGACCTATGTTGAAGCAGGCTGTGACTCCTTTCCCTAAGCAGTGGCAGGAGCAACGTGTGATCAACTGGCCATAACCCACATTGCCTGTCTTCCTGTGTTGCTGGGTGGGAGGAGGGAGGAGTGGGGGGGAAGGTGTTTAGGTCTTACTTTACTTCTCATTATCCTGCTCTGGTTTTGTTAATAATAAATTCAATTAGTATCTCTAATTTGAGTCAGTTTTGCCTGTGGCAGTATCTGGTGAGTGATCTCTCTCTGTCCATGTCTCAAACTGTGAACCCTTCATTATATTTTCTCTGCCCTGTCCAGTTGTGGAGGGGCGTGGCAGAGTGGCTTTGGTGGGAGCCTGGCATCCAGTCAGGGTCAATCCACTAAAATCTCTCTTATATTTTGCATTGGCCTTTTAAAAATGATCAGTATTTCTGGAGGTGACAGCTGGAAGGTCAGAAGTCAGTGATGAGCAGGGTCCTGTGTAATAACCAGTTCATGTCCAGTTCTGTCTCTTCCTCCTTGTGTCCCAGTACTAATCATGTTGGTGCTAGCTTTTGAGGGCAGTTTATGAACTTTTTCTATAGTCATGGACGTTTGGGGATGAAAGTGGTAGTTCTACTCTTTTTTTTTTTTTTGGTATGTCTAGATTAGCATCTGAAATACTTCTTGAGAAGTATGCAGTTTGTAATCTCTTAAATAAAACAACATGCTTACTCATTTTACCTTACATGTGCTCAACAAATAATAAAAGCAGTAATTGTGGTGTGATCATCACCAAACAAACAATGCTATAGAGATTTTCAATCCACTTAGCTTTGCAGGTAATTCATCCACTTACAGAATCTTGATCTTGGGATGCGTTTCACCTTCTCTATTGTGAAGAAATGTTTATGATTTCGTCGCTTTTGTCTTCTCCCATCTTTTAATTTTGTTCATGTTTTCTGTTAGTTTCTTTCTACTGGGAGAGAGTGGCTAGGAAAGCTGATGCATATATAGCAGATCCCCTGAACGGAAGTAAGGAGTAGGGAGGGAGGAATGGTTGTCTCTTGAGGGTTTTTTTTCTGGGGGTTGGTTTTAGCATATCTCTCTCTATTTTACTCTTTCTCTTTTTTAAAAACAATTTGTTTCCTGCTCTTGCTGCCACAAGCACCTGGCATTAGGTGCTCCTGTGCTTTCTTTCGGGATGTGACTGCTGGATGTGACTCATGCTGCTCAACCATTACATGGTCACTATCTGGCATTCAGCAAGTGGATTACGAGTTCCCTGGGAGGCAGCTGGCCAAGAAGAGATTCTAGTGACAATGTGGATTACTGACCTGCATCTCCTATGTTGGCAGTTTACAACCTGGATCCAGATTTTTAGGGGCACTTACATAGTCCATGTGGTGTTTTGGATGGTGTATATGCACTGGTCTTGATTTAAAATGTTGCATTCTCACTTCTAATGTTGGGGAGTAGGTGAGGGAAGGAAATTAGTGTTTAGAAAGGCAGTGTGGTGCTGATACTGTATTTGGATCAATCTGCATGTTTAATCTGGGATATGTAAGTGGCCCTATTTCTTGTCTAATGGGCAGGTATTTTTATCTCAGCAAAACTTTGTGTCTGTTCTGGGCCCCCAAAAGACAGTAGTGTTGGAGAGGAAAGGGATATGTAAGGTCAGTTTCCATCGAGTGTGTCTGAATTCTTGCTGTCAAGACAAGATTCCGAAAGTGTTGGAAGGCCTCAGAAGTCCCTGAAAACCTGTTAGCTGGGGTTATGACTCTTGAATGTATTGAGCAAGGTTTGGCATTGTTATGAAAAAAGGTGCATGGTTTCTGTTACTCTTACTTGTGGGTTTGAGTGAGGTTTTTTTTAAAGACCAGTGCTTGCTCTTTCTGAAACTAACTTTTTGCCCTTCCTGATATTCTTTGTATTAGTGAACCATAATATTCACCACTGCCTTGGGTCTTTGTTCCTTTTATAGACTCTTCTTTGTGACAAAAGCCCACAGTGAACTAGTCTTGGCTGGGCTGAAGTTGATTTTCTTCATGGGAGCTGGTAGAGCGGGAGTGGGGAGCAGCTGGGTGGGGCTGAGGACGAGAGCAGCCGTAGTTTTAACTGTTTGTCTGACTTCTAACAACAAATGCAGTTGAAATGTTGACCTAAGCGTCTAAGGATGATAATGGGATAGCAGTCTATGTGTTTGTTTTAAACATCTGATCACTTTCAGTGCTTGCAGGAGAGAAGAAAATGAGAACATCATGAGGCTTTTGATAATCACCTTAGAGAATGAAATATGGTTGGGGGTGGGAAGAGGAGTGGCACTGAAACTGAGAGGACTGTTTTCCTGCTAAATGATGCTTTGCTCTGGTCTTTGTGTGATGCTGTGCAAGTCATGACTTTTCTTTGTTTTGAAAATGAAGGGGTGAGTGGGAATAATGAAAGTCTTTTCTCACATTTCCTTTATTTACATTCCATGAAAAGTAACGAAGCTGCAGGAAATTCACTACCTTTCATTTCCTTGAACGTTTGTTTGCTTAAGAAATTGAATATGCTTAAGTGCAGTGAGTATAAAATTACGTAATGCATTGCAAACATGGGGATATTTTTAGCAACCATCCCTTACGTCTGTAAAGATTTAGCACTGAACTGCTGTGAAAGTTGAATGGCATTGCAGATTACAGCATTGACCTTCAAAATGTAACTAGTAATGACCAGAAATGTACCTCATTCTCCTGTTTCTTCATCTGACTTCTGTAACTCCCAGCTGCAGTGGAGAAAATAAGGTAATTTGCAGGATGTCTGTGAGACAATACCTCTGTGGCTCTTCTTCCGTTCCCTCAGCCCTACCTTCTCTCAGCGCTGTAAAACTTCTCCTGATGGAAGCTTAATTCTCATAAGACACTTTATTTGTTATTTTCAATGTACTTAAATTTTGAAACAAGGATGCTTTCACTAGACAAATCTTAACTCCCCTTCCAGACTTACCAAATATAGGGAAGAGAGGTTTCTTGGAATCGCTTGATAAGCTTTCAAAATTGTAGGCTTAGCAAGTCCAGCTTGTCACCTCATCTTCATACTCTAATTCAAATTATAATCAACAAAATCACCTAAAGGATACAGATTGCTTTATAATTAAAGCCTGGTGGGGTTTACATGTGTCATCAAGTTCCTTAAGCTCAGAGTTTGTAAGTGACTATGATACCTTGTGCACAAAGGGCAAATATCTGTGGAGGTGGATGTTCTAGGGAAAGCAATGATAACATATCAGAGAGAGATTACACTAGAGCTTTGGAGACCAGAAGCGTCTGATTATTATTTTGGCCTCGTCCACCTTTAATATTGTGTAGAATCTTTTGCTGTCTCTCTTCCTCTCCTCTCAAGTAAAGGTACGCCTTGTGCTTATGGGGTTTTTTTGTTCTGTTTTGTTTTCGTCTTGACAACAGTGTCAGGCTCCTATCTAGGAACTTTGTGTTTCTGTTAAATTCAAGATGTTATTAGCTAGTGTAGCAAGGAAGCAAATGACCTCAGAAGTGCTCTCCAGCTGAGTAACTGTGCTGAGCTGCTTAATTATGAATGTATGAATTTTGTGGTCTTGGCTGCACTGGGTTGGCTGGAAGATTAAATTGTTCACGTTTGCCTTTCCCATGAGTAGTGCTACGCTGCTTTGGTAGTGGCAAATTCATTTATCTTGGAAAGGATGTAAATAAAAAAAAGATTAGAAATACCATTATGTCACTTCTTTAATACCAAGCAGTTTTAAATTGCAATCTCATTCAAGATTCCAGGTTGGAAAAAAAAAATTAAATTCTAGCTAAGAAACTATGTGAAATTACATTTAGGTATTATTCTTCACTTTTTTTCCCCCTGTGTCATTAAACATCCTCTGATAAGCAACTCATATTTCCCTGCAAAGGCAGGCTTATTTAACTGTTGGATGAAGACTTTGTGTCTTGGTTTGAAAAGCATAAGGATTGAAGGGAAGAGGGAATACATGAAAAAAGAGACAGGAAAAATGAAATATTGAGTTGGATGGAACTCTGAGAGAGAGCTGATGTCAGCAGCTGAGGTGAGAAAATTGCATATGGAAAGAAAAGGAACATTAGCCTTCAGTCAGAGAAGAAGAAGCCTTTCCATTGTAATTGGATAAAAGTAAAGAGTTTCGTGCTCTGTAGGAAGGAAAAGAATGAGATTTTTTTTTAAAATAAGATGCAAGTGGTGAGACAGAAAAATGAAAATGCCTTCAGCCAGAAATTACAATTTCTTTAGTTATTAGTGAAGGTGGAAGCTCACCTGATACGTGCAAATATAGGAGGCAAATCTCGTGATATGGGAAACATGCCCTCAAGTGTCTCTATGCTTTTGAGTAACTGGAGTAAAATCCTGGTTGATTCAAGTCAGCATTTATATCTACATAGTTTGGCAACAGTCTCCCAACCTTTTTTTTTCAGGACCTGTAAACTGCAACACGGAGTGCTTGTTCATTCTTACATAGCATGGTAGCACCAAAGTTGTCTAACAGTGCATGATCATCTTGTAGTGTCACAGTGTCATAATCTGTTGTTTTATTTTTTCTTGAAAAGGAGGGTTCTAACTGGAAGGCTTCAGATTTTCTTTTATCCTATTGTGCTACTATGTCTCTAAGTACTATTGACAAACTTGTACTTGCATAGAGGTACAAATTTTAGTGCTGGAGGGATCTGTTGTAATCATCTGGTTTGACTTCCTGCATTGTGGAGGTGGGAGATATCACCCTGTGTTTATATACTGTCGATTCCAAACCTGTCTCTGAGCCTGACTGTAATTCTCTTTTTAAGTGGGATGATCATATTTCTGCAGTAATCATTTCTCTAGTATGTGAACAAGGACTTAAAATCTTCCTTCTTCTTGAAGAGCTGTTACTTGAAAAATTATGCATTTATTCCACGTTCCTTGTCCAGGTTTTAAATACTTCTATTATGAACCCTCAAGTTGTTGGTGGAATCTTCTATCAACGTTCTCTAAACTAGCACAGGAAAAAAGATTTATGTTTCTACTTTTATATGTACATGTGTTCATATATACAACACTAGAATTTGTTTTGTGTAAATTAAATCATCTCTTTTTGTGCAAGGACAGTGTTTGCTTCTGTTTGGTTTACTTAAGGGTAGCAGCTGTGGGTACTTGCAGAATTCATCTCTACCATTTATTTTCTCATCATGGGCCAACTCCTCTGCTTGAGTAAGTGATGCTAATAATATTACACTGTGCTACTCTATTCTTTTTAAGCAGCCAAGACAGAGAAAATCTTTTCAATTGTCAGTTACTCTGACTAAAAAATGTCAGACTTTGGCTATGACTGTTATCCTGCTTAATAAATAGTGTATCAGAAAATGGCAACAGTGGTGAATCAAATTCTTATCTGTTCTTTGACTGGGCTGTGAATTATTCTATGGAATGCAAACTGCATGCTGATAAGGCCTTGAGGTTCTGAATTTTGCTTCTCCTATGTAATTTTCAGCAGGAAGATAATGCAGAGAGCTGTCTTATTTTTAATCTTTAATTTTCAGAAACGGGATTAAAAAGAATATGATTATCACCATTTGCATGAAGGGAAAAATGCTTCATTTATCATGCCCCTTTCCGTAAGTCAAGGAGGGGAAGGTGGGCTGTGACACTGTGTTCCAGGCACTAACAACAAGGAGTTAGGATTAGGCAATTTCCTATCTTCATTACAGTTTTTATCATGAGAGTGAATTAATGAGCCATTATTCTTTTCTCACTAAAGGCTTTTTTGTCTTTACAATGAGAACAGAAAGATTTTTATGATCTCTCTACTTACAACAGTAATTTGTCTTGCTCTGACCTTTCTGGCAGTCTGTTTTGACTGACCTGCCATAGCATCCCTTACTCCAGACCTGCAGGGAAAGAGGTAGGTTGATAGGTTGACGAGCCACAGCAAGCTGGGACAACTAGAAAGGTCATTGTAACCCAGCGTGCTGAATATAAACGCTGTGTGTGTTCTCATGACTAATTCTGCAGTTGGCAAAGTTGACAGTCATGGGGTGGGGTAGCTCAGGAGGGACAGCCTGTGCCCTGGGAGGTACTGGTCCTGGATTATGCACTTGGTTCTGTTGCTGAGCTTTTTGCTTGCCCTGGCAGGTAGCTTCCTCCCTTCCAAGTCAAAGGTGTTCCCTTCCTTTCATTCTCCGCATTGTACCTAATGTGTTTCAATCAGGGTTAAGTTGGTGTTTGTGCCTCAGACTGTATGTGTATGTATGTCCACACCAGCATGCAACAGTATGGATACTTAAGAGTTACAGTGTGAAACGACTTTCTGTACATCATGTAAATGGAGAATGTTCTTAAACATGTTTTGAAGTATATTGTTGTGCACCAGCTTATTCTGAGAACTTCATTTATGTGAAGTGTCTTACATGTGTAGCACTGCAAAATCCGCAGGAATTGTCACTTAACCATACAGAACTGCAGACAGTGCAGTAAGCAATGAGATCCTGTGGAGGGGGACTGCTCAAAACAGGGTGGAAATGTAAAAGGGCTGCTAGGTATAAGAGGAAACCTCATTCCCTTACTTCACTGCACTCATATCTGTTGAGCTAATTCTGATCTGCATTCCCCCCTGTGCAGCCTTATTGAACAGAGTTCTTAAGATGTTAGAAGGGACTGACTGTGTTAATTTACATCATTCTCTCCTGTTCTGCCTCAGGATTATCTGCCGTGTCCTTCATGTTCTCATGCTGTCAGATGGTGCATTTAAATGGCAGGTTGAACTGAAGTGTGGAAGGTGCTCAAGCTAATCAAACATCATAAGATATCTCTGCAGGTGTTTTATAGCTGTACCATGGAAATGCTAAAGGTTTAATTGACTGAGTGTGTAACAAGAACAGGAAATAACACAATGGCAATTCATTTTCTCCGGGAATACAGCAGGAGCACAGTCTGCAGCAACCTTAATTAGATGTTCAGTTAAACATTTTTAGCAAGGATGGGAAGTTCAGCTAATTGAATCTGTTCTAATTTCCATCCTCCTGTTTGTCATTTTTTTGCTCTTCTTTTTGGGACATCTCTCAAAGCTCTCATTGTTCTCTGCTCATTGCAGTATGTGATGACAGATGGCAGGCAACATGCTGATGTGCAGGGTAGCTACACATAAGCCACAGGCGCTCCCACCTGTCTTCATTGTCATAAAACTGAACTGGATCCACTCCAGTGACTTATGACTTTCTTCATTTTCCCCTCTCCTTCCAGTCTTCACTCACTTTAATGTGAGAATAAATTTGTTCTGTATTAATAATGCCCAAAATGTTTATATGCTGTTGCAAAAATCTGTAGAAAGTCTAAAAAAAATGTGGTATTCTGCCCAGAAGAGATGCAGATCCAAATAACCATCAGTTTTTAGCATCCTTCAGTTAGTACTATACACTGTAGTAACCTTTTTTCCTTCTTTTTTTCCTGTCTGTGTCTGGCTGATTGAGTATCAGTTAATGCATAGGTACCTTGTCTTGGCACCTGTTGATCTGCTGATTTCAAATGCGAGTTCTCCCTCAGAGAGTGATGATGAAAACTTCTTTAACAGAGAGAGTATAACAAAGTCACAATGTGAAAGAACTTAAAGGTGCTTTCTGGATTAGAGATGTATTGCTGTGGCACCTCACTATCACACTCTACCTGCATGCTGTATATGTTCCTGGATCCAGGAAAAACTGGCGTTGGATATGTAGGGGATAGCCAGCTCTGTACTGGCTAGAAGATTGCTGTCTAAACCATAGAGTAGATGTTTTGGCAGCTTCTGTAGGTCTGGATCATACGACACTCTTATGAGGAAATATTTTCTAGATGTTCTGTAATTTTGGATGCTATGCTCACAGGTTTCAAGAGTCCTTCTAGATAAATCGATTCCAGAAACATTCAGGAAAGGAGCTGCTAAGAAATTTGGGCTTTGTGCCTGCCTGTTTCTCAGAATATCCTAAATGGAGCAAATGGTTAGCTTTTAGTTAGAAACCTATTTTAAGATATACGTGTAGTTTGCTTCAATTCTTTAGAATTCATGTTTCTTTTAAAAAGCTACTTGTAGTGTTATGCTGAGTGGCCTTTTACAAGTTCCCATAACCTGTGAAGAAGGTAAAAATTAAAAGACCTGCAGATTCTTAAGAATATTTACCAAGTACAGAAGCTTGCTGTATTGTTCAACTGGGCCATGCTTGTGACTCTCAAGTCTTTAATTTATCATTAAAGGAAGGGGTTGCATTTCTAAGAGCATATAGAAGATTTGTGCCCCTTGGGGTAGCTTGCGATTTGTGGTTTTTGGAGGAAAGGTAAAAAGAAAGGAATAATAACTGAACAAACCCAAAAGAGTTGCTTCTCAGAGTGAAAAATCAGTCCCTTCTGCAAGCAGGATCCACTGGATAAGTTACAGGCTAGGTTCCCCAAAGGTAAATAGCCAGTGTTCAGTAGCCTTCATTTACATCTTTTTAAAAAGAAAGTTCGGGTTGTAGACTGCCAGTTTTAGAGAGAGGCTGGTAGGTTATAGGCAGACTGTGCATGACTTTAGGTAGCTTTGACAATGCCTCTGAATCTCCAGTAAAAAAAAGCCTAGGGCTTCTCCTTAGCTAGTTGTGAAGGAAGGATTATGGGTTTCCGGTTGGGTAAGAAGAGACTCACATACTTGTTTTCTTCTTATCTTGCACACATTTGTCTCCATGGGGAAGAAATTAATGTGATTCCAAAAGGGCTCCTTGGGGTGGAAAGCAGACAGTTGGAGTACTGAGACTCTTAAGGGCTGGCACAAATGGTTTGCCATAAGCAAATATGTCTACACAAATGCAAAAAATAGGCTCTATGAGCGGATAAGTGCCTGTTATGGTATGTAACCTAATGAAGTGCAAACCTTCAGGGAGCTGCAATTGGACATGGGCTGAGTATATCTGATCAGGAATGAGTTTCCTGCCAGCTAGTGGGATTTGCTTAAAGGGTTTGTGGTTGGTGGGTGTTCATCAGATGCTGCAGCCCTTCTCTGATGTGGAGCAAGGAGTAAAGAGAGAAGTCACAGCTCTGGGCACCGTTTCATTTGGTGACCTAATTAAATAAATTCAGGATCCGAGCACTGAATCAAAAACATCTGAAATAATATACTATTTAATAATTTATATTAACAGTAAAATTGTCTTATTCTGTAATCAGAGTACAGCTAAGTCATAGTTGTAGCACATGCTAATTCAGGTGTAAACCAAAATCAGTGTTCATTTGCTTTAGTCTTCACTAGTTATAGTTGGAGGGGGCCAACATTCCAGAGCACACTGTACTGTAGAGGAGGCCATAGACTAAAAATCAGCTAATAGACAGTGGATTATGAAACTGCTTTTCTGGAAACTTGAATATTAAACAGAAGGTAAATGCCTGAACATGCTCAACATGGTGAGTTGAAAGACCACTAGTGAGTTGTGAATCAGTCTCTTCTTTATGCTTTGCACATTCATGCATGCACACAGAGGGCTAACAGTTGTGAAGTATTTTGTGAAATTTCAATTAAAAGGCCATTCTTAGCAGTGTGTGAAGAAATATGCCAGCTTTCTTTAGAGGGTGAAAGTGCTTCACAGAACTGTGAAATTATCTTTGATTACTGTATGCAAGCATGATCTTTCTGAAACTGATATAGCCCTTCTGGAATGTTACTTGAATACCAATTTTAGTTGCATTTTTCCCTCTCACTTTTTTTTTTCTTTTTTTTTTTTAATTTTCCCTAGGGAGAAGTGTCTCCTTCCTCTTCAACTGGCTCTGGAATCGAAGAGCATGAAGCTGGCCCAACAGGCTTTAGCAGGGATGCAGGTATGGCTTTAGGGTGAGAGTGTGTTGGCAGGCAGTGGGTGTCAAGAAAATCTAGGCTTTTCTTTTGAAAAATACTGCAGAAAAAGTGTCTGTCCTCGGGTGAACCTAGCAATAATGTTCATGTTTCTGTAACAGTGTTCAGAAGTTAGGATGCAAGTAAAGGCTGGTGATTTTGTAGAAGCTAAAAATGTTTTGCATATAGGTGGGAGGTCCTGGATTTCAACAGTGAAATGTAGATGTACTCTTCCTTGTGGGCCCTGTGCTACTCCCAGAAAGTTTGCCAGTGCTAAGCATCTTAGAAATTAAGCTGAGTCTTGCTGTTGTCTTTGATTAGAAGAGAGGACAGCAGTGCTTGGAAGATGGAGAGGTTAATAGAGGAACTAGGAGCTGTGTTCTTTATGTGTGGGAACTTTTCTGGTTTTTTTGGGCATTGAAAACAGTAGAAACAGCATCTGAGTCTATGAAATCGTGGAAGAAAACAGCAGTGCAGCACAAGCAACAAAAAGACTCCCTGGGTTTGACAGTATAAAAACTAAAGCAGTTTACTGTTCTTTTAATTGGACAAATGAGTATGAGTCAGTAAATTCTTATCACTAGGGGGATGCTAGTTGTGGAAAAGGCTGGCACACTGCTGGGGCATAAAATCCATTTTCCAAAAAGAAATTTTTCCCTTGGAAGGCAAGAATGAAGTTGTTCTGGGAATATAAGGATGTAAGTGGATCGTTCAAATTCACTTAATCCAGCATATGAGGTGTCAGACACTTGGTTAGAGAGTGCCCCATATTGGGGCACAGTGTGGTTGTAGAAAGGAAGGGCTGCTAAGATAAAGGGATTGGACCATCTCTCTTACGAGGAAGGGCTGAGAGCTGGGACTGTTTAGACTGGAAAAGAGATGCCTCCAGAGGTGGAGACACCACAACTTCTCTGGACAGCCTGTGATTGATCACCCTTACAGTAAATTGTTTCCTGGTGTTCAGAGGAAACCTTTGTGTTTCAGTTTGTGCCCATAGCTTCTTGTCCTGTCAGTGGGCACCACTGAAAAATTCCTGTCTGTTCTCTTTGCACCTTTCAGATATTTATATATGGTGATGAGATCCTCCCTGAGCCTTCTCTTCTCCAGTCTAAACAGTCCCAGCTCTCAGCCTTTCCTCATAAGAGAGATGCTGCAGTCCCTTTGTCATCTTAGCAGACCTTCCCTGGACTCTCTCCAACAGTTCCATATCTCCCATCCTGAACGAAACATTCTTCTTTATATAGAAAACCCCATTATTCTCACTGCAGATTGAGTTAAATCTCATCAGGCTGTACAGTGCTAAAACACTTGATATTCTGGTATGTGGGAAATACTTTAAAACGTAAGTTAAACCCTGTCTGGCAGTTCAGCTTTACCCACTCACTCCTTTCCTTTCAGAGGTATGGGAGAGAGAATCAAAAGGGTAAAAGTGAGAAAAATTGTGGGCTAAGACAAAGTTTATTAGTGAAAGCAAACCTGCACACGCAAGTAAAAGAATATGTGGAATTCATTCAGCACTTCCCATGGAGCAGCAAGTGTTCAGCCATCTCTAGGAAAGCAGGGCTCCACCGTGTGTAACAGTTATGTCAGAAGACAGATGCCTTAACTCTGAATGTCTCTGTCCCCTCCACTTCCCCCTTCTTTGCCCAGCTGCTGTTGCTGTGCACAGTGTCATATGGTTTGGGATATCCCTTTGGTCACGTTGGGGTCACCTGTCTCAGCTGTGTCCCCTGCCAAACTCTTCTGCACCCCCAGCCTACTTGCTGGGGAGCCAGTCTGAGAAACAGGCAGCCTTGATGCTGTGTAAGCTCTGCTCAGCAATAGCAAAACGTGGGTGTGTTATCAGTGCTGTTTTGGTCACGTATCCAAAACACAGCACTCTCTGAGCTCCAATGAAGATAATTAACACTATCCCAGCCAAAACCAGTACAAGCGCAGAAAATAAGGAGTGAACCACTGAAATGTGCTACAGGGTTCAAACTGAGGAGGTGCATCAATACAAAAGTGGTGCAGAATGTAGAGGGGGAAGTGGGCTGCTCCAAGTCTCTAGTAGGACAGAGCAAGGTTGTGTTCCTGGGGTCTAAGACAAGCTAGTTTTGCTCTGCTGTGGGATCTTCTGAGAATGTAGGAGCTGGGGAAAGACTTGTGTGGGTACATCTATTGCAGGATGCCTGCCACTATTAAGAGACACCCGTGAAGGTGGTTGTAGACTACATGGAAGAGGCATTTCTAGTAGAACTCCAAGGAAGTAGTGCCATTGATGATGTCGGGAGATAGTTTCTGAGGTACTGGGCAAAGTAAATCTGATCAGTCTAAAATATTCAGTCTGAAGTTCAGTCAGTCTGTATTGAATTCAGTTCAACCAACCCAATGGCAGGACAAGGAATTTTGGTATCGCCTCAGCTTGGGTTGGTTCCTATGTGTGTTTGTGTTAGTCACTTGTTAACTGTGCCCTTAGCCTGAGGACTTGGTTGTATCCATTAGTAGCCAACTTCTGAATAATACAAAACACATCTTGTCAGTGATCAGAAGTGCCACCTCCACAGCACTTGTGCTCTGTATGCTGTTGGAGTAATTGGGACAATAGCTGACTCCTGTTGGGCAAGGGATCTGATAGCACTAGTTTAATGCCAGGATACTAGCCTGAGAGGGGTATTTTATTTGTTGTTGTTTTGAGGGTCTGGGGGGCTGCAAAAGTTCCAGTCTCTCCCAGCTTCTAAAATACTGAGAGGTTTTGCTGAGGACATTGTTTGAAGTGATTTATCGGTTACTGATGTCTGCTTCCTTCTGGACGCTGAGGAAGTGGGATGGGGAGCGATGATGCTGGAATGGCAGCTGACATGACACAGATCTCCCAGTTTTGCTGTTTTTCTTATATTTTATACTATTGGATTAATTTGAAATTTTTACACAGAAAGCCTAACCACCCTAGTACCAAGCACTAGTAGGTTTAGGTGCAGTACTTTGCAGAGGCAGTTTTTGTCTCAACATGTACATTGCCATTTTCTCTCTGCAGAAGCTGCTGTCTGATGAGAGGTTCGTATCCGTGGAAACAGACTCAGATGAGAAACAGTTGCTTAATCAGATGCTGAATGCTGTCAAAGTGACTCCTTCGCTCAATGAAGACCTGCAAGTTGAAGTGATGAAGGTTAGTGTTTCACACACATCAGTGCTTGCAACAGAGGCTGCATGACTGAACGCTGGGATTAGCAAATAAATTAGCTGTTGCCATGAAAATCTTCATTTTGGACCAGTATTTGATTCCCTTTTCCTGCTGGCAGATGTCAGTTGTTTTCATTTCTTTCTTGGATTAAATAGCAGATAGTTTACATTAAGAGTCAGAATACTGATGGTTCCAGTTTTAGCAAACTTAAGCAGGACAATCAATTTCCTCCGTGGGAGGGCACAGATAAGTGACTTGTAGATCTGGAAGTTTGTTATTGAGCTTTAGTGGTCATGAGGTGAGCTGTGCACGCTTGTAATTTTGTATTGTGTGTGCATAGGTGCTTTGTAATTTGTTAGCTGTATTTTGTCTTTGTAAAATGCTAATGATGGGGCATGATTTGTTTAGGCACCAAAATGTCCCTGGACCAGGGCATAAGAGAAATTGTTGTTTTGTATTCACTGTCAGAACTTCCATTCTCCTGCGCACATGCTAGGAAGCTCAGCTGCCAAGGAGGTACTGTTTTGGAGGGAAGGTGATACCAAAACTCCTTGCCCTGTGATCGTGTTGGTTGTATGACTTAGAAGTCACTTTTTTGTATCAGTATTGGCAATACCTGTGTTATTTGTACAAAGCAAGATGATGGTAAACAGTTTCCAGATGTTTGGGTGTAAACTTTGTGCTGCAGGGTTCGTTGTGCTATAGCTGATCATTGGCTTTGGAACAAACCTGGTAGTCCTTTTTCCATGTTCATTACACCTAGTACTGATTGGTATATTTGGATCTATTCTTTGACCATCCTCAATTTCTAAGAGCACAGATTAGTTATTTAGTTTCTTTCATGTGACATCTTTGGTCCAATGAATGTATGTTATCCACTCTGAAACTGCCCTGTAGTCGCTGTACTCTTTACCACTGGAGGTGACCACCTAGGTGGAAATACGCACACAGCGTCAGAACGTGCAGAGGGGTGAACCTAGCAGCGAAAAAAGGCAGTAGTACTTGTGTGGACTGTTACCTGTTTGATGGCAGCAGGCTTCTGCCCCAGGCTTAACTGGTGACACCCTGATCTGCATTCCTAACCCAGCAGGCCTCCTTCCTGCCTCTTGTGTCTCTACAGAGGGAAAGGGGAAGAGTTAAGTGCTTGCAGTACTGAACCAACAGGTCCCTCTTGGAATGCAGTAATTTTTTGCAAGTTGCTTTTTTTACATTCTTGAGTGTTACAGATTCACAATCTGCATGCACAGTTTCTTTGAAAGCCTTAATGTACATCTGCAAGGCAAAGCCCCCACACTAAGAAGAATGTGAACACTGTATTTTGCTACAGTTCTAAGTAAATATCTTCTCAAGTTGTCTCGACATGTGAGAAGCAAAAAAAAACCCCAGTAATTTCAAAACATCAAACCACAGAAAACCCAAGCCAAAACCTTGTATTTATGTATGCTTTTTTTTTTTTAATTAGAAAAACGTGTTCAGTTCCAGTTTAAGTGCAAAAGAGAAAAGAGAACGTGGTCTTAATTTCACTGAGTGAAATTTTGGTGTGCAAATCCTTTTCTGAGTGAAATGTGTGTATGGTGTAAATCAGTCTACAACTTCAACTTTACATTCTGAGAATGAAGCAAAATTCTATTTTGATTTAAGTATTTCAAGAGACCAGAGGGCCAAAACGTATTGTAATCAGGACCGTTAAAACTCAGATGCATTATATCTGAGCCTTGCTTGACAGTCAAATGAAGTAGACATCTCTTCAGATTGTAACTTGAAGGTTACAGAAGCCATTGCAACACTTGAAAATGTTGTTAGCTAACCTAGGCCTGATGAATGGCTAATGATTGTGGGGGGTAGGAAGGAGATTTCTAGCAGCTGGTCTCAGCAATGCGTTTATATCCCTGGATCTGCTAAAATGTGTCAAGGCAGCCTATGATTGTACATTAGACTGTGTTAGTGTTTTTTACTTTCATGAAATACATCTTTATCTAGTGCAGGTAGACATTAGACACTCCTGAGTGTGAGCAGTGTGAAACTGTGTCAGCTGTGGTGCCAGCTTGGTTCTTTGTGACTCGCTGCACAGTTGCATCAGTCTCACAGGTATTAAGAATGCAACCATCAAAGATTACATAAAAGCTTTTAGTCATGCAAAATCTGTGTGAAAGTAGACATGCAGGAGTACAGGATTCACTGTAATTTGCTGGTGTGTAAGCTCCTGAATCACTTAAATGTGTTGGGTTTTTTTTTTTTAAATCCTATCCGAAACATCTCCTGCTGTTCCCAGTAAGAGTATACCAGAAATTCACACTTCACATAATATCAAAAAAAATGATTTGAATATTTATGTTAGTGGTTTGTTGTGATCCACCCGTATTGCAGATGGAAGTGTGAAGGAATCTGATTAGCTGAGGAGAGCATTCTGTAAAGCTTTTTACGTTCAGATGACTGCATGTTGGAATTGGCAGTGGAAGGAAGAACGTGGGAAAGAGGTGTAAGGGCAGTTAGTTGCCTTGCTTCTTACACTTTTAGAGCCTGTCAAATATTATTGTAAAGGGCCATCCTTAGACGGGAATGGAATAAGTAGCTGTAATAGTTGCTGTAAATAAATGGAGAGGTGTTCTAGCTGGATCTGTTCTGGAACTGAAAAAAGCAAACAGTTGGGGCCACTGTTGTAAAAATGGAAGTGCATTGACTAATTTATGGCTAGGTACCAAATCCTCCCGATTTTTAAGGGTGAGTGTCATAGAATGCTCTGCAGATTGCCAGATTGGAGGAACACAAAACCAGCACTCTGACAGCATTCAGACTTAAAGGCCAGGGCTAGGGACTGTGCTGGAGCGCTTCCTGGGCAGCCAGGGAAGATTTATACTGCCCAAATGCAACTGTCAAGGTGGACTCAAAGCCTTCCCCTCTCACATTATCTCTCTCTTCTGTGCTAGGTGAGGTACCTCCTACCTTTGCATAGACTTGGTTTGACTCTCTGCTTCTTCTAAATACCAGCTGGGGATTGTGCCTTTCTCTGAGGTGTTTCATGTAGAGTCATTATGTGGGGAAATTCCTCCCTTGAATTTCCAGAATAGAAGTGATACTCGGAAGCCCTTGTTTATTTTTCTTGTGGGACACGCTTATAATTGCTAAGCACTGGGTAATTCTTGTGCCAACAGCACCAAAAAAGGCAGTGGTCTTTTCAGGGAGAGACGGAGAGGCGCTGAGGTTTCTCTTTGACATGAATGGGCGTGTGTAACAAACACAGGTGTACTAACTGGATTTGATTTCCCACATATCAAAGCAAGCTGTCTGGGTTGTATAAATTTTGCATTCAGACTTGCATGTTATTTAACTGCTAAGCCAAATGTTTCTTTAGAATATCTCAATTACTACCCACTCAGTGTATTATCTGTATCTCTGATGTGTTTTACAGCAGGGATTTATTAGTATTTTCGCACCAGGGACTAAAGTGAGGTTATTTAGGTGCTTTAATTTTTATAAAGAGATACTGAGAAACCAATAATTCAGAAAGTGTGACTAGAGAGAACAGTATATCTGACACAAGGCCACTTTAGTATTCACATTTGCTGTTGTCATACTTTGCTATGAGACTGAAAAACCTTCTAACATGTGTATTACCAGTTTGTGTTTTTACTATGCTCAACTGGCTGTATCAGTGGAAGGGAAAAATCACACAATAATACAGCACCTTGCTGATGATTTTGTAATACATCAATGACTTAACTTCAGTTTCAAACAGAGTAATTAAATATTTATACTTTAATATTTTATTTAGGATATTCATGTAGGAAGCAAGAGATATATTGATTGCTAATCAAATGTAATGTTTTGTCAGTGAGATACCAAAGTGACTCGCTGCTCTATTTCTTCAGTTGCAGATGCATAGAACAAATCAGGGAGACAGTAATTTAGCACTTTCTTTGGATGAACACCATCATGCAGTGGGGCTGGCTCAGAAGTGGGAAAAATTTTGTTGTGTGGTGTAGTGCCCCATCATAATTGAGTGAAATGCCAGGGTGTATCTCACATTGAGGAGGGGGGACATTTTTTTGATATTAAGCACTAGACTAACGAGCTATGGATAGTCTGCAGCAGGAAGGGGGCATGTTCTGGATTGAAGATTAATGCACACTTTTGAGTTCAGCCATGGAGTCAAGGGATCCTGATTTTATTTCCTCCTGGCTTGATGCCTTTAAATGCTGGCTTCAGATGTTTTTAAAATGGCTGAAGTACTTCTACTTTGGGCAGTTAGAACTTGGCTTGGAAGAACACATATAATATTGACAAAAGCATTGTCAGATATTGTCAGATCAACAGTGGAAAAGGAAACTAGGAAACTAATCTATAGCTGAACCTCTGGCTTGCAGTCCCTTCAAACCTCAACAATTCTGTGTTTTTTACTTTCTCTTTTTGAGTTTTTGGTAATTTTTCATCACTAGCCCTGACCCTAAAATGTCATCCCTCTAGGAAAGGCTCCTGGAAGAACTAGAATTAGGCTTTGAATGTAACTGTGGCACCAAAGCAGCTGAAACCAAATATTAAGGAAGTGGGAAGTATGGAAGGAATCCTAAACAAGAGGGACGCTTTTCTTTTCTTCTTCTTTTTTTCTTTTTCCTTTATTCTCATGCATGTTGCAGTCACTTCCATTTATGAGTTGACCACCTTCTTAGTAATGCAGTACTTCTATCTGTGATAACATTATTCTCAGATAACAACAAAAAATGTTTAATGAAGAATTGCGAATTACTAGATGAGTCCTCACACAGAAACAAGTTCTCCACATCAGCCAGATACACAGAAACAAGTTCTCCAGATAAACCAAATATGCTGTAATATAATGGGTTCTGGAGTAAAAAAACTCCTCTTAGGACAAAGCTGTGATTGATCCCATAAAATTTCCCTTTCTACTGCATCCTTTTGTTTTCTTCAGTCACAGAGACAACCTTGTCATATAATTCAGTGCATATAAGTTCAGCCTGTGCCCAGATTTCCCGAGAAATTTAGAGCTTGCGGGACAGAAATTTTCAAGCAAGAAAGAGTGCAACAATGACCTCTTGTAAAAGAAACTCAGTTTTTGGATTTGATGTTTTTTTCAAATACTTGTTCTTTATTTCACTGTTCTAATTAATGGTGATATGCTGGACATTTTATGAATATATACTGTGTTTCTATCACTGAGGATTCCAAGCTTTGTTTCTTATTACCTCTGAGAAGACTTTACACAGTTGAGTTGCAGCTCCCTTACTTGTGGTGGTTTTTTAATAGACTTGAGGATTGCTTTGAAACCAAAAAATAATCTTCCAAAGTGGCTTTAGAGGGAAGACTCTTCTAGTTCCCATTATTTACCTATTATCCATGGTGAACAGCAGTTCCAATTAGGAAAGATTGGTTTATTCCCAGTGACTCCAACTTGCATTTGTTAGTGGATTAGGTGTATTTCTTGCTGATGGGCAAATTTTTTATGATTTTTCTTCTGTAGGCTTTCAGTGAGGAGTCAGCCAGAAGTCTTTTTAATATATGAATGAGGTTTAATGAACCCTTGCTAAATCTGCTGTGTCAAGGCAATCTTTTCTCTTTGTCTTTTCACTGATACATTAATACAGCGTTTGGGAGCTCTCCAGTAATAACAGTAGACAGCTCTTTTTGTGATTTAAGTTTTCAGTTTGGATATATTCGGAACTGAAATCTGACTTAGTGTTCTGTGGTAAAACTTAGTTTGTGTATGGACAGACTGTCTTTGGGTTGGGTATTAGCAACTGTTCTTTTCAAGGTTGCTACCATAATGCTTTAAAATTGCAAAGTGATTCTTTGAGTGTAAGAGTCATCTCCTAGTTTTTATTAATTTATATTCTGTAGTACCTAATTAAATTGAAAGGGCTCCAGTTACAGTGTCAGATTAGTCGCTTGAGAAGGTCACTATTGAAAGTCTACAAGGAGTAGGAGAAAGTTTAGCGACAATTTTTTTTTTTTGCCTTAGTTTTTATAACAATTGTAGTTAACCTGTTTTAGGTTCTGTACAACCATGTTGTTACAGATTCAGGGAGGTAGTCCTCGTCTGGTACAAATATTGAATAAAGCTGGACTGTGCTTGACCAACCAAGCAAAACTTACTGTTAATTATTTCAGGAAACTGGTCAGGAACTTTGTTGCTGCTGAGCAGTCTTCGGCCCTCCAAGACAGAGAAAAACTTAGGTATTTGAAAAGTGGCTCCAAAGTGTTTGATCCGAAATGTTGACATAACACAACTGTACAATCCCAGTCTCTGTGGATGATTATATTCTACACCATTTTCTTGAATATTAGTAAATGAGATGATCACTGTAATAAGCTCTCACAGATACATGTCTTCTCATTGTTTTAAGGTTGATGTTTATGAAATCTGTTTTTCCACATACAGTGTGGTTATGCTTAGTAGAATATAATTTGCAACTGTTCTGCTTTGTCTTGAACTGTAAAATCAAATGGAGGACTAAAACAACTTGGATTTAAAGGTATGTGTAAACTATGTTATTCCCTGCCTCTTTGGGGCGTATCATATATAATAGTTTTATATAGAAATAAAGACAATTATTTCAGCCTATTAAAAAGAAGAATTCATTGGTGCAACAGTAAAAATATAACTGCTTAGTGGTGATGGAGAGGAAAGACCTGTCATTATCAGAATGGGAAACAGCAACCCAATTGGTGATGCTTGCTGTTTATCTATGCATTTTAATTAATATAGAATTTGGAAACAAGAGACCGATTTTTCCTCTCAGTATATTTTATGCACTGCATTGTTGCAAACATTTTTCAATATCCCTTGCAACATAAATTGCAATCCAGTTGTCTTCTGAGCAGAGACAGTCTATGCTTCAAATGAAGTAAAAATAAAAACAATTTTTCAACTTCAGTTGCATGCTTTAATTCAGAACCGGCTTAAAAATTATATTAATAAGAAAAAAAACCTTAAAATGCTGAAAATTTGTAGAGGAAAGTTTTGCCTGAATGTGCATTAGTTCTTGTAATAGTGGTGCCTGGTATGAGCTGTCATAAGCAAAACTCACTTTTGTCCAATCCATAATTCACAGGTGTGTTAGCATCTGCTCTGCTAAAGAGGGGATTCTGTAAAGACTTGCACAATATCATGCAAATAAGATTTTTTTTCTAAGATCACTCCTGCTGAGAAATGCTAGATAGAGTTCTTAGTGCTTAGCCTTTTCATAAGTTAAATTTTTGTAATGTAGGCCAACTACAAATCCAGACTCTCTTGGGTCTGCTTGTCTCATTTTACTTCTTATGGTTATTTTTAAAAGTCATTTTATTCATGTGCTTAGTTATAAGTAACCAGGTTAATTCCAGTGGATTGAATGACCTACCTTGTGTGCTTCAAGATAAGCTCATCCTTTCCTGAGTTAATTAGAACTGTGGTAAATGCCTAGTACTGTGATTAAAGAACTCCCCTGGTTCTTAGGTGCCTGGTCATTGTAGCCGAAACCAGCCTTGAATTAAATAGCAGAGCTTTCTCCGTAAGGGGTACAAAAGAATGACAATGATAATGGCTTGAATGTGGCCAAGTGGATGCTGGATGAGAACTGCCTAAACCGGGCAGTAATGAATGCAGTGTCTCAAAAATCAAACCTCTTTCCAGGATCCATGGCTTTTCCTCACTACCCTTCTGTGCTTGAATTCTATCCCTGAACAACCTCTGTGGGTTTGGTCAGATGTCTAGTTTCAAAAATCTAAGCAGAGGGTTGGTCAGCTTAAAAGATTTGCAGGATAGAAAAGTAGGCTTAGTTTGTTGCCTGAAGAAATTCTAGTGCAAAAATGTTTGCTCTCTCAGAGCTGTGAGGTTATGAAGGTGTTTTCTGATAGAGAACATGCTCATTCTGTCACATTAGAACTGTCACCTTTGGTGTGGCATAATCAAAATCATTGGCATCAGCCAAAAAGTAGCAAGTCCCTATCTCTGGAAAGTGTAATTTCACACCTGTCCAGAGTGGAAGTACAAATTCTTACAGACTTTTTTTATTCTTAGACACATACCAAGAACCTGTAGTTCACTTAACCATTAAGAAAATGAATTGCAAAGACGTTGTATGATCACAACTCCAAATGTAGAAACCCTTTAACTTTCATACATTGCCTTTTAGTCTTTTGCCTGCTGCCAGACATTAACGCCTGCTGGTGGTGACAGTGCCAAGTTCTGCCAGCCAAACTGGCCACAAAACAGTGGCATGAAAGGGTCACTTGCCATAGCTTTTGCATGTAATTATACCCATCCTGCAGGTGTGCCACAGCTGTGCACAGATGCACCCAGTTTAGACCCTCTCTGCTTATAAGCATCCCATGATCAGGGCCACTGCTACCATAGCTGTTAACACCATCTGGTCCTGGGGGCAGCTGAGGAGAGAACTTGTGCCCCAATAAGCTGTTCTGACACTGCCAGCCTGCTCCTTGGGTCCTCTACCCTGGAGCTCCTCATGACTCTTGTAAGAGAGGAAAAAGATACAGAAACTGTATGTGATGTAGCGGTTGGTGATGCAACCACAAAACCAGCTTATCTAGCTTTTTAATATCACTTTCCTGGATGCAGGTCAGGATATGGTCTGGGATAGCGTAAAATCCTCTGGCAGGCCAGACAGCCTGTGGGACACCACTTCTTAGATTGTCTTCAGGCCAACTTCTTGCCAATTAATCTCATGACTTGAAACAGTAATTCTGAATCAGCTATTGTAAAGTACATTGCCACGCAGAACATTTCCCTGTTACAGTTTTGCATTATCTGAGAGCAGGGGAGTTATCT
Source organism: Melanocharis versteri (assembly GCA_013397845.1). Classification (NCBI taxonomy): domain Eukaryota; kingdom Metazoa; phylum Chordata; class Aves; order Passeriformes; family Melanocharitidae; genus Melanocharis; species Melanocharis versteri. The sequence continues at coordinate 1,638,825 of VZTG01000486.1, forward strand.
TCCCTTTCCGCTGCCCAAAACATTCTCTTGTTGTCAAGAATAAATGTCAGAATTTTCCACCCAGGGGAGATACCAGTTCTTTTTTTCCTTGACAGCTCTGGCTCTACTTACATCCATGTGTTGACATCCTTTTAAATCATTTTGGTAATTGATGCATGAAACTTCATTTTTATTTGAGAACTCTTTAAACTTTTTGTTGGTATTTTCTAGTTCGGTATTTGTCCTTTTTCACTTTTGTTTTTCTCAGATTTTTATATTATCATTTGTAAAGTAATGCAGAATACCTAAGTAGGATGTAACCTGTGAAGGGGGAAATGTCATCCTAGTACTGCTAAACAGCCTTTTTCTTTATTTTTCTCTGCCTTTAATTGTTAAAATTCTAAAGATAAAACCCCCTGTCAGAGTGTTGACAAAAACTGTTAAGTATCTGTTAAGCTTTGAATAATTTCTTTCCCTTCTACAGCTGTACTACATCAGCAGAAATTTCACTTGGTTTCATACCACCATAGATAGTGTTTAGCAGTAGTTCTGTTTTAATCCAGTGCACTAAATGGGCATTGTCAGAGCACTCAGCATGTCATTACTGATGATGTGTGAGGTTCTCCTGGAGCAGATATAGTCCTTATGTCAGAAGCCCTGGTGCATTCATAATGCTGAGCAGCATTTATGGGTTTACTAATTCATGGCAGACACATTCTCCTCTCTCTCCATAATTAAAATCTGCTGTTTGGTACAGTGACACATGGTGACACAGTGTACATGACTTCATTAATGCGCTTTGTTTCTCCTGCCCTTGATTTCCTTCAAGGCCAAAGAGTGCGACGTGAGCAGGTTACCAGTTACTCTGACAAACAGGAGGACACCTCCTGTCCAAACTATTTTACAGAAATACTGGATGACTTTAAATGTCAAACTACTGAATGAGGTAAAGGGCTGTCCGTCCTGTCAGGGTTTTCCTCCAAGGGGCAGGATTTGAGAATCATCTGGCACACATTGCATCCAAGTTTACAAGCCTGCAAGTAAAGTAAGTCAGGAAAGGCTTCTTTTACAAATCCCACCAAGGGATTAGAGGTTGCTGCAAAATTGTTTTGTTTGTAAATTGTAAAGTTTTGAACCTTTTCTCTCTTTCTTGGGGATATTGCTTGCTTTCTTACACACTGTGTTTATTTGATGTGCCTCCACCATAAGCTCTTCAATATGAGAATTGCTTTAAACTACAGATATGTACTAAGCACTTGAGGGACTTGGCTAGCAATGCTAGGCAGCCTTACAATCTAAACACATTCCCACTTTTTTCCTCTTCAAGAGGTCACAGAATGGTTTGGGTTGAAAGGAACCTTAAAGCTCATCTAGTTCCAATGTCACTGCCATGGACAAGGACACCTTCCACTAGACCAGGTTGTTCAAAGCCCCATCCAACCTGGCCTGGAATACTCTCTCTTAAAATACGGAATCACACAGAATCACTGAACAGGTAAGGTTGGAAGGGACGACAGTGTTCATCTGGTCCAATCTCCCTGCTCAAGCAGGGTCATCCTAGAGCACATGGCACAGGCTGGATAGACATCGTGATGTCAGTTTAATTACATTGCACTTCTGTACATTTTGTTTCAATTGACCTTCATTGTGGCCTCAGAAGCAAAGGTTTTTTGGTTTTGTTTCTACTTATTATTAAAATTACCTGTGTGCGTGCTCTTACACTACATTTGGGACTGTATCCTGGGACTCCAGGGAGTAGGAATTACATTTCTTGTTCCATGATGGTCAGAGCTTCAACAGTAATTAAAATAAATACTTTCAGTATGAATAAACCATTAATGGAAATGTGATCTCATTGGGCATTTGCAAGATAATACAAGCCAATTAAAAAATCCTGGAAGTTGTGTGACTTTGAAACTGTCTCTACAGCTTTGTAAGTTCCTTTAAAAAAAAAAAAGATACAAAATGTGTTTTAGAGTCCATAGCAATCAGTAAAAGCTGATTTTCAATTTTGTTTTTTACTAGAATTGCTTTCTAGTTATTAGGAAATGCTTTGTAGTTTTGTTTTTGCTTTCCCTGCCAGTGGTTGCAAAAAAAACATGTCATTGCCCAAGAAAGCCTCTTTCTTTTCTTTAATATTTTTAAATACAGATTGTTTGAGTTAGTGTCATGAGTAATTAAGCAGCCTATGGGGATATCCTGTCTGGAGACTTAGTGTTTTCAGTGGATCTGAATGATTGAGTTTGGTTTTGTTTGGTTGGTTTTAATCCCATTTTTCATCCAGTAATTTAAAAGAGGAGCCTGCTGTCTTCCTGTTTGTTCCATATAATTGGGAAAACATGCAAGTTAAGTGTTTGGATCATTGCCAAGACTGTAAATGAGCCCTGCAGCAGCGCTGATGGAAATCATAGCTGAGAGCAATCTTGTGTATTGGTCAGCGATGGTGTTTCAGAACTTACAAATGATTTGTGAGGGAAGGTGGTAGCAGTGGAGTAAGCCAAGAATAGGCTGGCTGATAACTTGTGCTTCTGTCATTTGACTGCATCAGATCATATGCCCTTTCTCTAGCTAGGTTCCCAGATCTTATTTTTTACAAAGAATAGCAGTCAAAACTTAGCAGCCTTTTTGCTGAAATTCTCTATTGCTTCATAGCAAAGTTTTGATCATCACTTCCTTAGTGAACTTGATCTCTGATGTTTCTATTATTCATGTTACATGCAGGTTTTTGGCATTTGTGACAGAAAGGAATATATACATGTGTGTGTATATGTGTATGCACTAACTTTTCACAATTCAGCTCTATAAAAGAGGGAAATTTTAAAAAAGGGGAGGGGGGAGGGGCAGAAGGATTTTGAAGAGCAAAGGCTGAAAAGAATGCCTGAACTGGTGTGTCCTTCCATGAATTGTAGTGTATTGGCATCCAGGTTTTGATCTGTGGAAAGCATTAGACAGTAACATATCCTACAAAGCCAAGATGGGACAAGAGAGCAGAAAATCACATGAAGTAAATAAGGTTTTACAAGTAGGGAAAATCAGGACACACAAACCACTGAATAGGATTAGTCATGGATGTCCATCGCGGTTCTTAGTGTGATAAGAAGAGATTTGTCAGTGGGAGGTAACAGTTGTCTGTCTCTGGGTTTAGGAACTGTGTTATACACCTGTGTTTCACACAGCAGTGTCTGGAGGGTACAAATCAGTTTTTTCTTAAGTACTGAATACGTATTTTTAGCCAGCTGCTGAGCTCTCACAGCTATTAGAAATGTCAATAAAATTTCAGGGTAGTTAATAATTGAGAAGGTGAGGCCCAACAGCTGACTGTGAGGCTGGCCAGTCGTTTAGAATCCAGATAGTGCTAAACAAAATTGTTTGGCTTCAAAGTTTTAAATTTTGCACATATGGACTGAGCAGCAGATGGAAATAACAGCCGTTATAACTTACATACTTATTAGCCAAATGAGATCATTGAGAGTTTTTATAATTGACCGTTTACTTTTCTGTTATTCTGTAGAATGTGCTCTAGAATGAGCAAATGCTAGAAGATGCTGTAGAATTTGTGGACAGGAAGAGAGGTACCACAGTTCCTTGTCACTGGCACTTGTGCATGTACCAGTAAATATTATGGACTGCAGAGAAATTTGTGGAGCTCCTATCAAGAAATACAGGGTACAGCATTCTTAATCCTTTGCAGTTAGAATTAGATTGCTTTCTCTGGCAAGTTCAAGTGCTCTGTAGCTTGTGTGTCTCCTTGTAATATTGAGGTGGGCTGTGTAACACTTTTAAGAAAATCCATTTTGTCCATTTCAAAGGAAAGGGAAACCATGAAGAAGGAACTTGGCTCAGAAACTTTGCTTTGGCCCAAAGATAAATGCTAAATATCTAAAAAAGAGTTTCTAGTGCAGGACTATTGTCATTCATTAGAGTAGCATGCCCTTTTTTGTTGTCACTACCCCTAGTATTTATCCACATTATTCAGCTTCTATTTATGAAGGGCTGAGAGTCAAGTCAAGATAACATATACAGAAAACTGTAAAATTGCCATTGCACAGTGGTTTACTTGGAACACTTCTTGTACTAAAATCATCTTCTGTAAGAACAGGATCAAGCTCCTGATCGGCATTTTATTTACAAAACAAAAGTGCAAACAAGCAAACAGAAAACCCTACAACCTTGGAGTAAGATGTAACAACCTGTGGCAGGTTTTCTGCTAAGAAAAACATTTGTAAAGGTGCGGTGCATTTCAGTGTATAGAAAGAAACTTTTCAGTATGACTCCTGAAATTCAAAACATTTTATTTATGTCCTCCTTTGAGAAAGCGCCGCACTCACCTGTGGACAGAGACTTACCTGATGCCCCAGACTTCCTTGTGAAGCAGAGAACAGTAGTTCTGAGTAGGGCTGAGAAGTTGTAGGGACCAATACATTAGTGTTGATGTGATTGCTATTTGCTGGTACACTTATCCCAAGAAACTCATACTATTTCAGACCAAGCAAAACATGAATTCTGGTACTGGAGGAATTTTATGCTTTGAAGGAGAGAGAGCAGTAGCTGAGATTCTGTTTTCTGTGAGGCAGGAGAGATTGGAAAGGAAGACAGGAGGGAGGGAGAATGTCCCCAGACACAAAAGGCATCATACCATAGCACTTCTCACCACATTGCCCCACTCACCCATTTACCCCTGGTGGTTCACATCACATTCTCACTTTCCTTCTCTTCAAAGTAAGATGCTGAATTCGGCTTTTAGTCTCTTATTCCTGCTGCTGAATTCAGGACAGGACAAGCCTCCTTTCATGAACTGGGGTTTATGGATTGTTTTTTAGCTACTCATTATGAAGTGACTGTAATACACTTATTGGAAATATCCTGTGCTGGGAAATCCTCATATCAGGCAGTAATAAATGGCTTGTTTCACATAATACTTACCTCTCTGTGCCACTTAAGTAATAACTTGCATTGCATGTGTTTTTCCTTCCTCTTTTGTTATACTGGTAGAAATGAATGAAAGGACAGATTATAAATCATGCAAAACTTGTGGCTACAATATGAATAGGGGTCCAAGGCCAGAGTTGATCACTGGATTGTCTTCCCTTTGGTGGTCATATGTAGGAGGCAGCAATAAGTAATCCATTGGGTGGTGCCTCTGGGGCCAACAGATGCAGCTTCTCAGGAGGATCTCCTCTATGCCAGTAACAGATGGTGCTAGGAAGCTTCCGATGCTGCTCTAAAAATTGGAAGGAGTTGTGGCTAGAAGCACATGGGTGGGAGAGAGAGTCAATGATGGCTGAAGCTTAATTTTTTTCATTTCCTCTCTTTTGATGCAAGGTCTTGCTCTGTATAACATATACCTCCACATTTGAGCTCAATGGGAGTTCGGTGTTGAAGATTGCTGAGGTAAGTGCCTCTGTTATACCACAGCTTGTGTCACTTAACCTTTCCCCACTACCTACAGTGTGTCTTCTATATGTAACCTGAAACTGAACCAGTGTAAAACACATCTACCATCTTTAGGACTAGTATTACCTTATGTCTAGTGTGAAGAAATAGTTGCAAGTTGGGCAGGTTTGGGCTTGCATGGGAAGGCACTCTAGGAAGTTGACTGATAATTGTATATTCCAGCATTGCACATTTACTACTCCTCATATTTACTTTATTTTGCTTTTTTGCAATAGAAAAATTTTCTTGAGTTCTTTATAAAACAGCACTGTGCCAATTTCTTACTGGCTGCTACTCTAGCACTAATGAAGTTTCCTCATGAGAAGTGTGTAAGCCATAGTGTGCCATGTTAGCACAAGTGCCTCAGTGTTCCCTGTGTGTATCTCTGTCCTGACACATCCAAGTAAAGCATTTATTATGCCTCTAGATCCATTGGGCTATTAGTCACTCTACTCCCTTTATTCCATTAGATTTTAGTCTGAATTAAATTGTAAATGAGCTTTGGTTGTAGAAAAACATACCTGCAGGCATATTAAGTGAGCCTTTGTAGGTGGGTGATATTTTTAGTACAGTGTGTTGCAAGCCATGGGCCGTTTGTTCAGGCTGGAGAAGATGCACAGGAACACTTAATCCTCCTGTGCAACACGCACTGCTGCGTGCAGAATCTATTATAAAATTAAATTGTTAACGTGGTATTGGCAGTGCAAGTGTCCATGAAGGAATGTAAACATTATTTACATGTCCTACACTCCCAAGTGTCTGTGGACATTTAGAGACATGTTCCTTCTCAGTTTTTGGTATTTGGGGTGGAGTTCTTTGTAAGAAACAAAAATCCCATGTGAAAATAGCTTACTTTAGCTGGAAGTTACAGTATTTTCTGAGTTTAAGAATAAAACTGACCTTGCATTATGTTATTGGAAGCTGAGAAAGGAGTTGTAGGGATAACAGGGAACCAAAGAAAACTACTTCCATTTTGTAAAAAATATGAGCTTTAAAAGGCAAGGATACAACATAAATAGTTCATGTATATAACACATACGGCATAAAAAAGAAGATAGTAATCGTTCTGGATTAGCACATCTTAGATTTTGGTTTCTCTCGTGCTAGGTGAGACCATAAGGTATGGCTATTTTTGGAGGTCTTTGTAAGCCCCATCTGTAGATGCTGCAGCAAGGATGAACTGAATTGCTACTTAAAGCAAGGCACAATTTTTAAATTTCTCCTAAACTCTCTTTATGTCAGTGTCACACTGACAAAAATACACATAATTTTCCCTACTGCAGTTTTTCTCACATTTCTCACAGACTTCCTAACATGCGAGGCAAAAGCTGATGATTTCAGCTTAGTGCATCTCTTTGTCGTAGGTAAAGAACTCAAGATTAAACAAAGTGCTTGCCGGCAAAAGCATTTAATGACTCTAAACCCTTCAGCTTTCAATCTTTAAGAGCACTACCTGAGACTGGAGGGGAAATGGTCAATCAGTCATGGTCTGTGTGCTATAAACTGTAGAAATAATCAGAAACAATATTTTCTGTTCTCTCTGTAAACAACAGGGTTGTTATTAATCAAAAGCATTCTGAAAAATGGCAGTCGGCTTTCACAGATTGATGTGAAACTCTGCTGTTCTCGGTAGTTGCACTTCACTTCATTCTCAGAAGGCCAACCTGGTTTTTAAAAAGCTTTGCTAGTGTACTGATACAAATTAGGACAATGATAGTTCTTTTCTCTTATGGTGAACAAGACTCTAATGCACGATGAGTTGTGCCACCAAAGCAATCAAAACTCATTTCTTTCAGTGAATTGGAACAAGCAGTAATACAGAGTGCACTTGCTTTTATTTAGAGTGTTTGGCAGTACAGTTATTTTCTCCACACTTCTTGAGAAAGTATTAGGCCTCAGTGAATGCCTAGGTCTTTCTAAATAGCAAATCCTACTAGGCACATGCATGCTTCCTCGGGTTCCTCCTGCCCAGGCTTTAGGTAAGGCAAAGACTTTAACAGCTGGCATCACTATGCCTTTGTATCTGAATTATCCAATGTATAAGCAGTAGGAAACAGAAAATAATTTCTCAGTTCAGCATCTGGTTAACCTTCTGATTTGCTCTAAGGGAAAGGTGGCAGAAAGGAGCTTTCTGTTCCAGTGCCCATGCTATTTAACATTTCTTTCCAAGTCAGTCCCTTAGTTTTCCTAGCCTGCACTCTCTAGCAAGTAGAGCCACTGCAGGATTGGAAAGGTGCTGCCTTCGTTGCTGGTAGAACTCCCTGAGGACTATCTTTGACAAACAAAGTTACAGCCTGGCCATTTTGTACTGCCTGATCATTTGCAATTCATGTGTACAAAACACTGGCACTCCAAATCTTTCTGAACCTCATCAGCTTCAAATTAAGGAAGCATCCAACATGAAGAGCACTATGATTTGTGGCCTAAGTATTAATAGTACTGAAAATAGATTAATAGTATTAAAAATAGAGTAAAGCTTCCCCTGTGCACCTTCCCATGCTTGCCTAGACACCTGCAAGAAAATTTAGTTGATGCTGTTGCTTGTTTTTATGTGTGTATTTGTTGCTCCAGTGTGCCTTTTGGAGGTTTGTTTTGTTTGACTCTGTTGTGTTTCATTAGCTAACCCTTCTGTGTTTTGCTCTTAGTTGTGTTTTGCATGCCATAGAGCTGGAAGTTCCCGAATGCATGAAATGATCAAAATGTCCATTGCACACCTCTTTGGAGCCCTGAGCTCCCGCATTTTTATTGCTGCTTCTTCTTCAGTGGCTTTTCAAAAGGTACCTTGCCCAGCCATTTAGAACACAGCCTTTCTGTAAGATTGGAACTCAAGTGGAGAGTATTGTTGCTTATTAGCTCACGTGGGGAGGGGAGAGAAGAAGGAGATATCAACCATGCTCTTTCCAGAAAGTCAGCCTACCTCTAAGAATGGTATTTCATTAATTAATTCAGGTACTCTAGGAAAAGGCTTACAGCTCAAAAAGACTGATCTCAGCAGCACTGGAATGGTTTGGCCTCTGTGAAGGGCTGTATGTGGTTTACAGGCTTTTAGGGTTATTTTGTCCACTGGGGTTCAAGTGATAGCTGAATGATGGGCAGAGTTGGTCTGGGCCGGCTTACAAGAACATCTTCATCACTGACTGATTGATTGCTTGGTTTCATTTCAACAGGAGTTAGAAACAATCAAGAGTCTTGTTTGTGTGCCCATGTCAGTACTGATCAGACTATGTAATCAGATCACTTTAATTTTTCCCTCTTAAAAACTCATCCTCATTAGAGAACTATAAAAATTACTTTGCTTCATATAATATCCTTCTCATTCAAAGATGTACACCAGATGCATTTATGTGTACTCCTTATGCATATAATTTATACTATATATTTATATTTTAATAATTTATATTTTTGTTAATTTTTTCACAGCTAGTCCAATTTATATTTACAGTTCTTACTAGCTATATATCTAAACAATGGCAGAATAAAACCACTAAAACTGAAAAATGTAAAAGTGTGTGAGCAGTCTTTTTTTTTTTTAAATTTTTTTTTTGGTTGCTTGGTTTGGATTTTGGGGATTCTTGTGGTCATTGTGAATGATAAAGCTTAGTATAGGACGAAGGACCAAAACTGCTTCTTCCAGAGGACTGTGTTGTACAGTTCTGTCACAAACATACTCAGTTCCATCCAGACTTTTATCTACTTAGTAGTTAGTATGCAATGTACTTACACTGTTTACTCCAGTTACAGCAGGTCTTACAGAGAGACCCAACACCTCCCACAAAATACCTGATGGAGGATAGAAACTGCACTTTGCAGTGTGCTGTCCCCAGGATCCTGGCTGTGTAACACTTTGGCAGCCATTTGTGTAACATCACCTGGGGCAAAAGTCAAGCACCACTCTGGGCACAGCACATTGTCAGAAAACTGCCAGCAGCTGGGCATGGAGTTGGGAACTGGATGATCCATCCGTGTTCTTCTGTTGCTACCTTGGCTCCCACAGGATCTCTGAGCAGAGGAGCCCTCTGCTGGATTGCCAATTATTAAAAGGCAATTGTTTGTGTTATTTATGGTACAGTGCTAGTGTATATTCTGTGTTAAGAAAGGCCCTCAAAGGCTTTCGGATGTGTTACAGTATGTAATAATTATCACAGAATAAGTGGCAAATTCCTGTATATCAGAAGCAACAAGCTTGAAGAATTGGAGGGTATTTACATTGCAGACATAGACTTATGGAGAGGTAGCTACGATAAGTATCAAGAGATGAACAATCAAAGCAGCATTTAATGAGTTCTGTACAACGTGAGACAAGTACCAAAATCACTTGGGTTTGACAGGAGACTTCGCCAGTTTTGCCCTACCATTCCTGCAGCTGTGAGACTGATGAATTGCAGGCTGCTTCTAGATGCTACTTACTTGGTTTTCCATACTGCTAAAAACTTCGAATGCGCTAATAAAACAATAAGAAATAGTGAGGAAGGCTGACTATCTGTATGTGAGAGACCTTGGTATCCTCCTAAAATGTGTTCCTGGTAGATGAGAGTTGATCTCTTTGTACTGCTGTCTTGTCTCCTCATCAGGTTTGCATTGAGACATATGTATCTAGCTGTCACCAGCGGAGCATTAACACCGCTGTGCGGGCAACCCTCAGCCAAATGTTGAGTGACTTGACTTTACAGTTACGACAAAAGCAAGAAAACATGGTGAGCCTTCTGGCATCAACAAATGGTTCCATGTCCATGGCTGCATACCGTTTTGTTCCTCCGAATGCCTTGTGGCTTTTATTTGACACTTCCTCAATTAATCCTGTTTAAAAGCTTTTTTGGGCTCTGACTATGCCTGCCTCAGAGCTCTCACATTGTCAGCTCTAGTTGGCTGGTTTGTTTTTTTTTTCCTTCCATTAAACAAAAGAGACTTTGTTCTGATGTCAGGCTGCCTCAGCCTTTTCCATTCTTTTATTTTGTTTGCTTGTTTTTCTAAGGTTTATTGAAATCTTTCTGCCAAAACTTTCTGCATGACAAATATTTACATAATGAAAGCAGATTATCAGCTGAGGAAGGTGTAATTGAGGTTTTTCTTCTACTTTTTTTATAGAAGATAATTTTAAGTTAATGAAATTCTTTTTTTCTTTGTTGGCAAAAAATAAATATAATTTTATTTATTTCATTATTAAAATCCATGAGAGCTGTTTGAATGACATCCCAGCACATTTTCAGTGAAACTGTAAATGTTCTGGGTACATGTGGAATTACATTGGCTTCTTACATTTGTTTGTACTGCTTGGTATAATATAATATTGTCAAAGAAGTACTACTTGTAAAAGTCAGTTTCTATGTATTAGGAAATTTTAAGGACTGTAGTTATACAGATCATTTTCCTTACATCTTTTTTGGGTTAAGATGATCACTTCTATTTTGGATTGGTAGACTAGATTGCTTTTATGCTGCTGAGCAACTGCAAAAAGAATTAATCAGTTTAAGTAAACTTGTCTTCTGTTTGTGCTAAGTAGGTTCATTTTACTAGCCGAAGCGTTTACCAAAAAAACCTAAACAAAAAACCAAAAACAGTTTGGGTCTGCAAATTCAATTTTGTTAGTTCGGCGTAGGTAAAAGCATATGAGAACTGCATTTAGTTCCTGGCAGTTTGTTACTGATGCTTGAGAGAATTTGGCTTGACCCTGTTGTGCACGATAGGAAGAATCCTCTACCGCAGCCGAACCAAACGATGTAAGAGGTCATTTCCATTTCCTGACTGCCATTAATTCTGTTGGTACTGTAACATTAACATTGTCAGTGTTTTAAACTCTCTAATACTCAATTGATTTTGGTTTCTAAGTAGTTTGTGAAGTCTAAACTATGCTTTTCTCTGTTATTTTCAATGCAATTTACATGCCTAATTATTACTGAGTTGTTTTAGGTGTAGGAAATCCCTTAAGGACTTACAAAGCTTTCAGCTCAATGAGATGCAATTTTCTTAAATCTAAATGACAGTTAATACAGATCTTAAGGAGTTCTTAAAAATGTTTTGCAAAAGCTTCACTTAAAAACACTAACAAACAAAAAACCTGAAGCAGATAGAGGACATGAATTTAAGAAAGTTCTTCTGTTAAAGTATTGCTTCTATAATGTTCTTCTGCCCCTTGCACCAATTACACCACCTTTGTCTTTCCTCAACAGACAGTTGAAAACCCTGACACCTTGCAGAAATCCAAGAGTCAAGGTATTTGTAATACTTTTTTAGTGACTCCTTCAAATCCAGCTTTTTTATTCTTAGCTCTCCTTTTATCACCACAGTGCTGTTTGATGTCATGGGAGTTGCACCCTCTGGATTTCGTAACTTCTCCATAGTTCGTTGCTCTCTCTGTTACCTGTGGTAAGAACTGAGACAGCCCTGTTAGCTCCTGGTGTTTTCAGTTGTGTCTTCACTTGGACCATGGTAACAGCATTGCACTCAACATAGTAATAAATTATTGTTTCAAGGTGCTAACTTCTGAAATTAAGGAGTTTCAGTGGTCTGGAAAAAGTTTTAGTAAGTGCCTTTACTTCCTGAAATGAAATAGATTCCTAGAGTAAGATGTGGAATCTGAAAACAATTGTTATTGTATTTCAGGCCAAAAACATTGTTTATATAGTGACTACTTTTGAAAGTGCATCACCATTGAAGGTGTGTTTACACTTGCCAGGTGATTATTTTACAAGAGAATGTCTTTCTATTCCCATTGCGGCTTCACTTCCAACATCTTCTAGTAGGAAAAAATAGTCCCTGATTTTGACCTTCACACAGGATTTCTGTAGGAGAGCTTGTGTGAATGGAGGCTAAAATCTTTGACGAGCACAAGCATTCTTTTATAAGATCAGAACTTGGTCAGACATCAGAAAATGTGTAAGAGAGAGAAACTGCAGGGAGAGATAGAGAAATTGGCTGCCATGTAGAAATACTGGGGCTAGTATTTTTTATTATTTAATTGTATACTTATTTTATTATCTGAATTTGATTTCAGCTAACCTTCTGTAAATGCACATAAGCAATTAATGCTCTCTCCAGATTCAATACAGCTGCTTTTCCATTTTGTGGCGATCACTTTTCAATCCAGGACTTTTTCTACTGCATCTTCTCTATGAATTTCGGTAGCCCTGCTCCTTGTTTAGAAGCTCTGACCAGCTCTGAAAGCCCATGCAATTAACTGATGTTGTAATCCAGCTGCTCATATGTAATGCCCCTGATCTTTGTCCTTTTTGGAGGTACTTCAGCCGAGTCTCTTTGTGATGATGTTGTATCTGTCCTCACTGTGCTTTGTGAGAAGCTCCAGGCTGTGGTAAAGTGAGTTATTTAAGTTTATAATTTCAATTTATTACCTGGAGATTGAGAGTTTTACTGATGCATGTGATTGTACTGTTGTAGTTCTGGAATTATGGAGCAAAGCTGTGCTTTAATGAAGTGTTTACTAGAGAAAGTATTGTTCACAATGCTTTAATTTAATCCTCGCCTGAAATGAGGAGCTAATTTGCCGCCTTTGTGCACTGTGCAGCTTTAAAGAACTTCCAGTAAATCTAATCTGTAGGTAACTTCCATACAGCAGCCAAATACTAATCCAAGGAGAACTTTTCTTTTCTGGCTGGAACAACCATCACAGAGAGAATAACAATTACAAGAGCCATGGAAAGACCTAACAGATACTTTATTCAGAATGAATAAATCTGTCCTTCTTAGGCAGCATCTGTCCAATTGAAGTAATTTTTATTATCAAAGAATTCCTCCAATTTAGGAATATCATACACTCTACCTACTTGAAAATGTGTGATCTTAACTTTTAAAATGTGGTTGTTATGGACAGTAAGTGTGTTACATGCTCTGCAATTTACAGAAACTACCAGAGGCAAAGGTCAAGCATCTATGTGCAGGCTTTCTTCTACAGACTTTCTTCCCATAAGTGTCTCTAATAACAGCAAGATTACAGAGGAGTGCCTTACTTAGCATTATTTAATCCGTGTCAGCATCTGGGAAAGTAAAATCAAGAGTGCAAGGATGCCATGTGCATGCCCATGCAAGTGTCAACTGCAAGACGATGATCATCTGCATTAAGACACATTGTAAGAAAAGCTGTTGGGAAAGAAGACATCTGTACCTGGAATGCGTGTATCTTTCCAGATAGTCGTGGACTGTTGTGAGGAAAAATCTATCGCCCTTAAAGTATATAAGAAGCCAGCAGTTTTCAACCCTCCGTAGCACAGAGTTAGAAATCTAGCTTTGAGCCTCAGGATTCAGTGTTTTCTGCATGGCATGTGAAATGGGTATTGTTGTACTTGGATGCAAATTTGTATATGTGAACAAAAGGAACTCAGACAGTGACAGAAAACCAGATATTTCTCAGTCTTTAATATCTATTAAGATAAATCCATTCTTTACAGCTTCCTTGACCTACAATCATATATCGAAAAATGCATTCCTCCAGCTCTCATCTCTGACCAAAAGAGAGTTATTAAATTCTGGTTTTCTTAGGAGTGAAAATCAAACTGTGGGTGTACTTGCCATGGAGTGCTCCTTTCATAAGGCAGACCTCAGCCTTGCTCGTCTCCTGGATTCCGCAGTTCATGTTAAGAGTAGGCACAGGCACAGTGCATGTTACAAGTGTATCAGTTCCAGGTGTCCACAGGTTTTTTAATATTCTTTCTCATGAGGCTTTCTTTGAGTTTATGGTTCTGACAGAGTAACTGGCAAGGCCCTGAAAGGTAGCCATGTTATCACGTGGCTTTCTGCCTGTAGGCATTGACTTTTGACCGTTGTGGCCATCACCAGGAAAAAAAAATCCAAACCAGAAGAGAGTAGCCTAAACGTGCTTCAGATTGCCTGAAGAAACTATCCAATAATCCAAAATCTTCTGTTGTCTTCTCTTCCTCTGTTTAAGGCTTCCTTCCCAAGATTTTAGATTGAATTTAAGTAATTATTTGGGTTTTATTCTTCCTCTCTCTTCACTTATTTTTTTTAAAGTAGTAGATCACTGCATGTGGTCAGTACGAAATAAATGGGATGATGCGGGTGATCACACCAGTGTAAATTGATAGAAAGAAGCAAAATAAATCACTGCTGTAAATTATTATATAATTTTCAAGTCAACTAATGTGGTTATTTTAGAAAATTAAGTAGTCTTTGTTTTAATATGATGTGAATGGCATCTTTTCTTTGCCAGTGACAATCGTCAACTTCAGCTTCTTTACTTGGAGTGTATCCTCTCCATGCTAAACAGCTCCTCCCCCAGCATGCACCAGCACAAAGGATTCACTGATCTAATATGGTGAGTACATCTGAAGACTAATGCAAATACTCAGTTTGAAGATGCAAAAGGACCTGCTCCCCCCAGCCTTGCAAACAAACCTGTAAAAAGTCTCCAGGTGTGAGCAGAGCTTGCTGGTAACCTACTATCAGTTCTTTCTGTGCCTCATATAAAATTGGTTAGGACCGCCTGCTCAGCTACCACATTAAATCCTGCTAGTGATTTATCACTGTAATGAGGTCTAATGGATTTAGCCAGAACAGAAAATCTCTTATGCTTTCCACAGTAGTTTGGATTTGTGTGTCGCATTAAACACAGAGATGCTCTGCTTGTCATAGGAGGGTACTGTTGAGATTCTTAATGTTCTGATACAATAATACAGGAAGATAAGCAAAATTAATGTCAAATGTGTGCTGGTGACCAGAAGTGCTTATTATGACCTGCATTGTTGTTTAAGGTTTGAGGCTAAATAGTCTTAATGGTGCTTCTATTTTATCAAGAAATTCTCCTTTTTAATACACTTCACCAGGCAGGCTTGATATCTTTGATGTTCATATCTACTTCTAAATTGTTTGATACCATCACCTCAAAGCACCTGAAATAATTCTTCTTTCTTTGTGATTGAAATGGTGGGGTTTTTATAGCCTGTGAGTCACAGTAATAAAGCAAGAATGTAACTAATACGCAGTTCCTTGCAGTCTGTGCCCATCTTGTGACCTTGTCAGGTGATTGTATTAAGGAGAGATATATGTGACTGTTAATGGCAAATGTGTTTCTTGTGCTTTTACCGTGTAATTTTTGACACTGAAGTGTTTGACTTGGGTCCAGTTCTAAGGATGGAACATGTAGAGGTGCCCATAACTCCCTCTGCTGTCCCAGGAACATCAGTGGCTGTAAGACTGTGAGAGCTTCAGACTGGTAGCACTTGGCAGTGTTGCACAAGGACCCAGTGCTGAGGCCCCTTGGAGGTCTAACATAAGAGCAGAACGCTCTCTCTCTGTCATGGCAGATTCACTTCAGAAGTTTCTGCCTCTGAATTTCACCAAACTCTTTGTGCTTATGTGACAGACTGTGGGGCCATCCTATAAGCAAGGTCACTGAAATGATCTCAGTTAAAAGAAAACACTTCCCGTTTTATTTTCAATTTACATCCTTTTGATGATCCAGTTTATGCTGCAAATCGACAGGTGTTTGTATCTGTAACTGTGTACCATGAGGGCAAGCTGTCAGGGGTGGGACTTGTTAACCTGCACTGCTGCCAAGGAATGAATATGCATGCTTCAGCTACCTGCTTAAGTGGGGAAAAAAACCACCCCCAAAACACTAGGAAGATATGAAACAGTTTAAACTGCAAACATAATTTTGAACATTTTGTACACTCTAATACATTACCTGTCTGGTGAAGTTGTGATCCAAAGTGTTAGCTGTCGTTATTCTTTAAGGAGCTGTTGCCTACATGCACACAGCTTTCACTCTGACTGGCACTTTGTAGTCAGTTCTCAAATAAGATAAAGAAGGGAGCAGACAGAGAAGATTTAGCTCTGTGTGCTGACAGCGTTCTCCTTAGTTTGATACAGAAACACTTTGATAGGACTAAGATGTGTGGGGAATATATTGCTGTTGCAACCTGTGATTATGCCTGCTTTGAGACAGGCATGTTTCTTAAGCAGTGAATTGTTATGTTTTGAAATGTACTTGATTGGAGAAATAAATGGAATAAGCAGATTCAAAGTCATTATCTGATGTCCTATTAAAAGCTGGTTTTTGTTCTGTGACTTGGGGAAGCTGAGCTGTTTCAGAAATCTTGTTAGGAGAAGCAATGAAAATTCTGGACCGCATAAAATCTTGAGAAAATAAAATGTACTTATCTATGAGGATGTATTTTATGAATTGCTACTTGTAATTGGGTGCTTGCTTTAGGCACTCGCATGAACCTCTGAGATGTGGGTGAAAACCAGATTTGGGACTCATTCTCATGCAGCACTTGGCTTCTTAAATTAAGGTCTTGCAGACTGAAGTAAAATGTCAAGTGTGTGAGTGCAAAGCTGAAATAGCAGCTAATGGAGCAAAGTGCTGAGCTGGCTTTGGTTCCACAGAAGAGTGAACTGCTGCTGTTGAATCACTTAACATGAGTGCTCATGCAGAAACACAGTTGAAGGAAGGATGGGTATTTACTGTATAGTGGCATATGAGTAGTATAGTGCACATGCTGGGTTATTGTAGAGGGCTTTAATTGTTCTCAAAAGACAGCCAAAGAGGGGCTCACAGCTAAAATATATGCATGTGCAGTTCAGTGATGGAACCTTCAGCCTTCTAGTTAACATAGATTAGTTCTTGTTTAGTCACATTTTTTTAAAGCTCCCAAGGTGAACTGAGAAAAAGACACTGAGCAGTGGAAACCTAGAATTTCTACCTTAGGCTGCAGCTGGTGGAAGAGGCAGGCATGCTATCCTGCAAAGGGACAGCACTGTGCAGCAACATGAACTTGCAAAATCAGTACCGTGTTTCTACAGCACACAGAGGTATTTCCATATGGACTAGCATGCTGATGCTTGGGAGATGAAAAAAGCCTGGCATAATTTGTTTTTCTATCTAATCACTGCTGTTTGACTGATCATTAAAACAAGAGTGTGTATCTCATTTAACCATGGGTTATTTTCAATCTGTTCTTGTGAGAGTATTTTTTTCCAGTTACCATCTGCTGCTTTCTCTTTCTCAGGAAGCAACTGTGTCCAGCCCTAATAGTAATCTTGGGAAATCCAATCCATGACAAAACTATCACCTCTGCTCACAGCAGCATCTGCCTTGAGGCTGATTCACCTTCCTCAGGGATCTCTGATCATGGCCGGGGTTCAGGTTGTTCTTCCACAGCACCTGCCCTTAGTGGGCCCGTTGCACGGACCATATATTATATTGCAGCAGAACTGGTTCGTCTGGTGGGGTCGGTGGAATCCATGAAGCCTGTGCTACAGTCTCTGTATCACCGGATATTGCTTTACCCACCACCTCAGCATCGAGTAGAAGCCATCAAAATTATGAAAGAGGTAGGGTAATCACATGTGCAAATCCAGGCGTGTTAAACAAAATGTTTATTTAACAGTAAGTGTTGCTGATATGTGCATACCCATCCGTTTCAAACCTTCCCACCTAGCGATGTTGAAATTGTCCTTTCTGAGCACAACTGGTACATCAGCACCACTCTGACAAATAGTTTTATGCAGGTGTAATAGCTGTATTTGTCTCCATAATGCAAGCTACTCTGGCAACTCCGTCAGTGCTCGTGCTGTGGTGCTGCATGGAGCAGATCTTACTACTGAGTCATGACTGCTCTTTTGGGTGAGATAGACCATAACAATCCAGTTTGCAACTTCTTTGGCACCTTTCCCCAGACACATCCTCACAGTGTGGTTTCCAGGCATTAAGGTGAATATATGCATTGATTACATGCCAGGTTTTTGAAATCCAGTTTCTTGGAGCTTTTTTTGAATAGACACAAGAAAGCTGCCAATGGCTTAAGAAGCAATTTCAAGACCAGCCCATTCTGGCCTTTTGCCCAACGCCTCTGATAGCATTAGAACTGGAGCACTGGGAGACTTGTTTGAGCACTAGCTGAAATCATGGACTTTTCCATTCCACATGGGCACCTTTCTTCTTGTGTTGTGGAACACAAGGCGATTTATGTAGTTTGTAGGAACAATGGTATCTCCTAGAGAATTTTTCATCTAGCTTATGCATACCTAGGCTGTTCTGTTTCTGAAAAATCTCTCTTAACACCACATAGCCACCCACTTGGTTGCTGTCCAAACTAGGAGTCAGCCTGTCATTGTCTTTCTCTAACTTTAAAAAATGGCAAAATGATAACTGAAGTTTTAGGAAAAGCTTAGTCTAATGTTGTTTTGTGCAGGACATACCTGTTGCCTTTTTGGGTTTATTAATACATGCTGGTTCGTATTTCCTGGTGGGTATTAACAAGATGCCACCTAGCAGGTTGAGTCTGAAGGAATCGCTTTGCCTGTCTTTGCATGACTCCATCATTTTGTAACTAGGTGGCTGAGGAGAAAGGCTTCCTTTGGTATAAACTATAATAAAAAAATACTTACGTAGGCATAAAAATTGTCTTGTGTGCAGTATCAGATGAAGAAAATTTAGTCAAAAATGTCAAGCACTGGAGAACATTCTAAATGTGATTCTTGCTGAATATTCTCCTTTGCTTGCTTTTCTGCCTTTAAAAAGAGGAAAGATAGCTTTAATAAGTAGAACATCACTGTGCCATTTTCCTTTGCTGTGAGAAATTACAATAGTGCTACCTTGGGTTCCAGGGCTTGATGGAATTATGACTTATTTATTGTATTTAAATAATGCTTAGATAATCTTCTACTTACGTCTGTTTCCTTTCCTTTCAGATACTTGGCAGTCCTCGGCAGCTTTGTGATTTGGCAGGGCCCTGCTTTTCTGAGTCAGAATCCAAGAAGAGGTCTATTTCTAAAAGAAAGTCCCATCTGGATCTTCTCAAGCTGTACGCTTTGTTTCCTCCTTTAGCCTCTTCTGTCTTAAACCTGTGCACACAGAGCACTTAAGCAGTTCAGAAGCATACCCAGTATGAGCCAGGGTATCTGCCTGGTTAGATAAGCTCTGAAAATGGTAAAGGTGTAAAAGCTTTTGCTTGGTTTGTCATCAGTCTGGGCCTGTTTGTAAAGATGTAGATAACTACCTTGTGGAGTTTGCCAAAAGTCCCAAAAATGTTGTTTTACAGCAGAAGATTTTTGGGTATGGGTTCTTAAACATGCGGTGAAATAAATATGTGTTTCTTTAGAGGTACATTTTCAAGATGAAGACAGAGGAGGTCATAGAAAATTTAAACGTTGTCATATTGAGCAAGAAAGATTCTCAGTTCTTATAAAGATCATATCTTGTAGATAAGATCATTTTCAGGACACAGATGGCTTTAAATTTAGTTCAGCTGGGTGTTGAGATTTTTTTTCAGTTTAAGTGCTTGTCTGTAAGAGAGAACACACTGTGCATGCTGGTATAAATGCATGGTAACTGTTTCCCTTGTTGGCACTCCCTTTACAGAATGACCATGTTTGCATGGGAGGCTTAATAATTTGTTGTAATACTAATTGTCTTTCTCAGGAATAGTCTTAAAGGATAAGTTCACTTCTTTTTTTGCTGGTTATGGAGAGATGGTGTTGAATGACAGTGACGTGCTCACCATACATGTTGCGTCACTTAAATAAACTCTGTGTTGATTGTAGTATCATGGATGGGATGACGGAAGCGTGCATCAAAGGTGGTATAGAAGCGTGTTATGCTTCTGTGTCCTGCGTCTTTGCCCTGCTTGGAGCGTTAGATGAGCTGAGCCAAGGGAGAGGTCTTAGTGAAGAGCAGATCCAGCTGCTGCTCCAGCGCTTAGAAGAACTGAAGGATGGGACCGAGACAAGCAGGGACTCCATGGAGATCAATGATGCTGACTTCAGGTGGCAGAGACGCATCCTGTCCTCAGAAAACCCTGCCTGGGAATCAGGAAATGAGAAGAGTCCTGACATTAGCATTAGCGTTACCACAGACACTGGTCAGACTACTTTGGAAGGGGATATGGGACAAACAACTCCAGAGGATAATCCAGAAGGTCAGAAAAACTCCCTGCCATCTCCAGCTGGACACGAAAGCAAAGAGATTCATTACAGAGAACCAGAGTCAGAAACCATTGACCAGCCAGATGTTGTTCAAAGAAGCCACACCATAGTCTATCCAGATATAACTAACTTTTTATCAGTTGATTGCAAGACCCGGTCCTATGGATCCAGGTACAGTGAAAGTAACTTCAGTGTAGATGACCAGGACCTTTCTAGGACTGAGTTTGATTCATGCGATCAGTATTCCATGGCAGCAGAAAAGGATTCGGGCAGGTCTGATGTCTCAGACATAGGCTCTGACAATTGCTCCCTGGCTGATGAGGAGCAGACACCACGGGATTGCCCAGGTCACAGGTCCTTACGCACTGCTGCTCTCTCTCTGAAATTGCTGAAGAGCCAAGAAGCAGACCAGCACAGTGCACGGCTCTTTATCCAGTCGCTTGAAGCACTTCTTCCTCGGCTTATAGCTCTTCCCAGCATAGAAGAAGTGGATGGAGCACTGCAGAGCTTCTCTTCAACATTCTGCTCAGGTTTGCAAGCAAATATTTACTGTCTAGCCAGCATGCACACTCTGACATTACACAGATTCTGTTGTAGGATTTAATCTTCAGAGAACATACCCAAAATAAGGAGGTTTGGGCTTTACAGGCTACATTCCTCCACAGCAACACACTTCATTTAGGGCAAAACAAATTGAATATGCAGGCACTGATTCAAAGGAAGGTAAATCCATTGACTCTTAACAGGCTCTGGATTATGTCTTGAATCAATAAAGAAATGGAATTTGCTGTATCAAGATACCTCTTTGGAGGTTTGTGAAGATCTTTGAGAAGCTTTGCACATAGTGTCATTAAAGAGAGGTCGGGGTTGCTGTAAGCATGAGAGGGGTGTGGGAAGTACCATCACCTGTTTTGAATGAGATACAAGTAGCTTAGTACATCACTGCACTGTTATTATTAGTAAGCCAGCCTCACAAAGAGGATAACAATTCCAAAGCAATAAGCTCTAGAAAAGATAGGGAAAGCGGAGAGTTTGTCTTCACTCTTTCGTTTTTCTTAATGCTGCTGTCTAATACGACAGGAAATGCAAAGCTCAAATCCCAGACCAAGTGAAAAATTAAGATCTTGCATTCTAAGAGATTAAATATCTTCAGTTCTTTCATGATTAGAACATTTGGGATATTGACCTGTCAAACAAACCCAGAAAAGTCATGCAAAGGCTAGTTTTTCCTATTGATAGCATATTTCAAATGTGTGTAAATATATGTTTTTAGAAGGGTTTCACTTTCCTGACAGTGGCCGAAATGAAAATGTTTGCTAAAATATGTGTCTCTGTTTCTTTAACTTACTGCAATTGCCTTTCTTATTGCTCATCTCCTAATCATTGCTACATTCATTTGTGCTCTCTCACACACATTAAACTCATACAGAGTCAGGAGGGATGCTTCCCATCATCATACAGCATGGTTTAGATATGAAGCTGGGTGAATAAGATGATATTCCTGATATTCCGTTTAAATCCTACCCAAATAAACCCTAACTCAGGAAGATGGTAAATGGTATTCTTAAGAAACATTGGCCATTTTATATCACAGAAAGGAAATACCTTAAAGGAGGCATTGTTGTTAACTACTTTCCTAATTGAGGGTCTCAAGAGCATCCTTTCTGTCGCAGGTATTTCTTTTTTCCTGAAAAAGAATAATCTTGAGGTTATGCTGAAAGACTAGTGCTAGACCTCTAGCTCAAACCTTTGTGCACCTGTTCCCTCGTGCATGAATGAGTATGCCACTTCTTTTCCCTTTTGTCTGTAAAGTCTTTTTAGAGTGCTTTAAAGCTTTGGAAGGTGTGGACCTAGGAGAATTCTAGATTTTAAGGCTAAACATAGCTTTTCTTGCCATTCAGTATGAGTAATACAGTGAGAGAAATGGAAGAATATAACTCAATTTCTGCATTGAATCCATTATTTGTGGTTTGCATATTGTAAAAAGATACCTAGACTTGGACTTAGATTGTTGAGAGAGACCTTTCACTTTTCCAAGCAAGCCACCCCTGTGCCTAAATCTGTACTTTAAAAATGTACACCATGTTTCCAGGTGGATTTGGTGAAGTACTCGTAAAAGACGCCATTCAGTAAAGAATCATGGAAAAGTGGAGTAGCAAGTCACTGTATTAAGACAGCCTGGAAGAAGTATCCTGGAGTTTTCGTGGGGATGTGACTGTTGCAGAGTTGTACTTGTATGCTTTCGTAAGATCTGGGCGGTTCCTGTTTCAGTTGGACACCTGGAATGAGACTCAGTCCAGCTGACAGTCCCTTAACTTGTACCTCAGATCTTAAGTAAATGTCCATCAGTCCTCCCGAGGTGAGAACTTGTGCTCCTGTGTAGGTGAGAGAGCCATGAGTTTGAAGACCTGTGGAGAGAGAGACTTAGGAAGGTTGAAACAAATGTCAGAGGGTAGGAGCTTGCCCTGGAGAGCTTCCAAGACACCAGTCTGATCCGCCTGTATAAGCAACATGTAGGTCCTTACTTTAGGAGTCCTTCATTAACACCACATACTCAAGGCACAGATTAGGTGATGAAGTTAGAGGGATTGGTCCTATTCATTGTATATACAACATTTATTCATGTATAATTCTTGAAGAATACATTGGGAAATTTGAGTGTTGGTTAAGATTCAAGTTGAGAGAGGACACAGATGCAGTTCTGAGACCAGCCAGTACAGAAGCAGTATTTATGTGTTTCTGGGAGACCTTATTTAACTGCTTTGTTTCATTTTTCAATTTTTCTTACACTTTGAAAGAATAATACAATTTAGTACTCTTTTCTACAAGCCAGGACCTTATATAGATAGCATTGTGAAATTATGATATTTTCATAGGATTGAAAGGCAATGAATGGAGGTAGGAATTTAAGGCATTGCTCAGATAAGCATGGAGAAGGTGAAGTCAGCTAAGCAGAGTTATAGTGAAATTAAAATTTGCAAGTTAGTTGGTTAACTCTAAAGTTAGGAGTAAGTTAGCCCATCTTCTCAGTTTTGATTCCATACTTTTTAGAGGGAAGGTTTTTATGCTGGTAAGTATCATCTTATCTTCCGTTTCTGTGATCTCAGCATCTCTCAAATGCAGTTCTTTATTTTCCCATATTTTACAGAAAGTTAAGAAATGTATTTTTCCCCAACACTTTTTGGTGCTCAAGTACGTGCCCCTGATGGAGTATTCACTTTTCTGTGCAGTTCTACACCTTCCCTTTTAATTGTAATCTTGTATAGGAGGTTGCACATTTTTTAAAACATTTTAATGCAAAATAAAGTGGGCTTTTTTTTGCTGTTTTTTTTTTTTTTTTTACTTATGTCTCTGCCTTGAGGGTTTTATGACTCTAGCAGGTTCTAGTCCCTGAGGTATGTATTTAAGAGAGATAAGACAAAAAAACAGTGAGAGATGAGATATCTACATCAATATCATGATCCTCCATCTTACAGAGTGTTAAGATGCATCTTTGTTTTCAGTGATGAAGAAATCACTAGAGCTACTCACAGGCTACTTTCAAGCACATGGTTGCAGTTCTGGTACTAGGTAAAGGTTCTCTGTTAACATTCACCATGAGAAATCTACCCCAAGCAATGCCAGCCTGTGTGGGTGTGGTTTGTGGCCAGCCCTATCACCCTTCTTCCACAAAGGTTGCTCCCTTGAACAGATATTCATTTTTTAGACCCACCCTGGAACAGTTACTCTCTTTCTAAATCCGCCCTCAAACAGTTACTCACCTTATCCACGCCCCCAAAGTGACGACAGTGGAAAGTCCGAGAAGGCAGCAGCACAGAGCTTTCAAACCCTCACGAGGCAAGAAAAACATTTGCTTTTTTTCTGTGTGTGGATTTTTTTTTTTTAATGTTAATGGTCTGTTGTATTTTGTCTAAGAAGAGGTATGAGCTCTATGGTGGGAGGAATATATTCACAGTAAACCACTGCAGCAGTTAACAAATGACACAGCTTTGCTTCATCATGTAACTAACCTTGGAAGCTGGTTTTTGTTCCATTTCAAACATTCCTTTAGGATAAAGCTGACTTCTTAATCTTCCCTAATTGAGATTATATGAATGGATTTCACAGTTGATGTGAAAACCGTGAAGTATTGTGAGTCATGTGGGTGGATCTGGTATTTCTGGTTTTTTCAGGGCTCAAACTACAGATCATGGGGGTTCAATTAGGTGTTGCTCATACTTGATTTATATTTTTCTACCAGTAGGTCAGCTATTTGCCATCCATGGGAAGAAGGGATTGTGCCACTGGGCATGGTTGTAGGCTTCATACAAATTGTGTTTTCAGGACTACTGAGTACTTAACAGGTGGCTTCTGGGTCTGACAGAAGTGCAAGTGCTCAGCTATTTAGAAAGTAGGCCTTGTATGAAATAAGTAGGGCTTGGAGTTGTAACTAGTTCCAGCCAGCTTGGCCCCAGATATTTGTCCATACGTCTAGGTCATGGAGAGAATGATGATTGCAGACTGATCTTGCAAGGTGTGGAGCACTCCAGTCCCTATCCAGCAACTGACTTAGCCAGAACAGGTTTACTGGGGGGTTAAAAGGGATGTTAACCTTATTAGCACCATTTGGTGCAGTGTATTCTCAGTTAAGTACACAGGCTTTGGGTCTACTCCTTTCCACCTCACTTTTCCGGTTAGCATTGCAGATGTATCCTGTCCTTTGCTTTATATGTGACAGTCACCCCAATGAATGCTGGTGCTCCTTGCTTATTTCAAATTTAGCATGTTGCTTTGCTGGACTGTGACTGGAGTGTTCAGTTTGTCTTGCATTCTAGATGAACTACTTATTTTTCTATTCTCTATTCTAGTATGTTTAGTAGAGTAATTTGTACTGATGATTCATTAACTATTCTAGCAATCTGTTGCTGCCAAAACACTAGGGATAGTTTCTGATATTTTTTTCCAGGAAAAATCTGTGTAAAATATGAGAGCTCACATGGTGTTTTTGTTAGGTATGATGCACTCACCAGGATTTGAGGGAAACCTAAATTTCAACTTCCAGACTCTGATGAATGCAGACAGTCTCTACGTGGTATCACATTACACTCTGCTGCTCAACCTAAAATTGGCAAACTCAGATTACTACAGGAAGAAGCCTGCCCAAGCCCCTGTGTTGCTGGTGAGTTGGGGAATATGGGATAATTGTTTTTAAAAAATGAAAATTTATTTTGCTTCCTTTCACATAAACCAGCCCACACATAAAGCCTTCAGGCTGCTTGCTAAGTGGAGAAATAGTAATTGCAAATGAAGCATTCTCCAAGCTGCTTATGAATCTTGCATGATAAGTGTCATGCATCTGAATAACACTGATTTGGTGGGAAGGAATGCTGCTTACTGATTGTCATTAAAGTCACAGTCATTTTGATGGTTAAACTATTTTCAGAAGAGATTAGCATCGTGTGATATAGCAAGCATTGTCTCGTGATAATGTGCATGAGCATACCTTCATCTTGCAGCTGCTTTTTTTGCCTAATACTCGATTTCAATTTCTGTAGATGAAGACATGAGAAGTAAAGTGAAAAATAAGCGGGTCTTAGTAAAGTGAAATTATGATTTTTGTTGCACCTGGAATTCCTCAGCTTCTTGGGCTTTTTAAAAATCATTTTGAAGACTGTGAGTTATAAAACATGGATCCATGTTTTTCAACTTAGTTGCCCAAGAGACGTTGTTTCAGAGTTTTCTGATAAACCAAAACAAATTGTGATATATGGAACAAATAAAAAAGGTGTCAAAATGTATAATTCTTGCTGAGCTTCCAGTGTAAGAGAATTTGTAATCTAGATCATCTCAAAAACAAGTGGAGTTTAGCATCATCCTTAGTTCTGGTGTGTTCCACAGCAGATCAAGTGCAGATCTGTGACTCAGAACATTCTTTAGAGGAACCAGTGTGCACAACAGGCCTGAGCATGGCCAAAGTATTCTGAGAGATCATTCTGATAAATAATTGGAGATCAGTTCGTCTGTGATGACTGTTCAATGCAGAAGGGCCCAGTTGTTGGGCAGGCCACATTAGGTGCCACAACTCCTTTTAATTGGATTTGAGATCGTACTCCTACCTCGTGGAAATAGTGAGAGATCAAGTCCTATTGTCACTGTGCAAGAACTGTCATTCTGGTTTGCATCTTGCATTAACTGCAGTAGGAGAAGGGAGAGCTGTTCATGTTCATGTCATTCTCCACTGCATAGACAGATACAGAAGGATCTGGACAGGCTGGGTTGATGGGCCATGGCCAATTGTATGAGGTTCAGTAAGGTAAAGTGTCAGATCCTGCCCATGGGTCACAACAGCTCAGTGTGGCACTACAGGCTGGGGCAGAGTGGCTGGAAAGCTGCCTGGGGGAAAAAGACCTGGGAGTGCTGGTCAGCCAGCTGAGCGTGAGCCAGCGTGTGCTCAGGTGACCAAGAAGGCCAGTGGCATCCTGGCCTGTATCAGGAATAGTGTGGCCAGCAGGACCAGGGCAGTGACTGTCCCTCTGCTGGTGAGGCTGCACCTCAAATCCCGTGTTCAGTTTTGGACTCCCACTACAAGAAGGACATTGAAGTGCTGGAGAGAGTCCAGAGAAGGGCAACAAAGCTGATCAAAGGTCTAGAGACCAAGTCCTGTGAGGAGCAGCTGAGGGAGCTGGTGTTGTATAGCCTGGAGGAAAGGAGGCTCAGGGGAGACCTCACTTTCTACAGCTCCCTGAAAGGAGGGTGTAGTGAGGTGAGGGTAGGCCTCTTCTCCCAGGTAACAAGTGACAGGACTAGAGGAAATGATCCCAAGTTGTGCCAGGGGAGGTTTAGACTAGATATGAGGAATTTTCTTTCCATGGAAAGGGTTGTAAGGAAGAGGAACAGACTGCCCATGGAAGCATTAAAAAAACATGTGGGTATGGCACTGCAGGACACGGTTTAATGGTGAATGTGGTGGTGGTACTGTGTTGACAGTTGGACTTGATGATCTTGAAGGTATTTTCCAACCTTAACAATCCTAAGATTGCAATCTTCAGTTAATTCTTTGCATAATTTAATTTCTACTTTACAGTCCCTTATTCAGAAGTAGATCTGAGGGCTGAGGCTGATGCTGTAGGGCTTACTCTGTTGTCTTACATTTGGCTTTTATGGTTCTCTGCAGAAGGAGTTCATGAAGCTGGTCCAGTCCAGTGGAGTGTTGATGGTATTTTCCCAGGCCTGGGTTGAAGAATTGTACCACCAAGTGCTAGAAAGGAACATGCTAGGGGAAGCTGGATACTGGGGAAGCCCTGAGGAGCACAGCCTTCCACTTATCAGCATGCTGACAGGTCGGTACAACATTGTGGTGGCAAGGCTAACTTCCAAACGTGTCTAAAACAAGCTACAATGGCACGCTGCTTTATTGTGTTACATACAGAACAGCATGTCATCATGCAATATGTGGTGTCTCATGCAATTATCAATAGAGAAGGAGCCAGACCTAGCTGTGACAGGTACTTTAGTGTTTGTTTTGGGTCATCAGAGTGGTTTTGAAGCATGGGTTTAAAAAAAAAACCTGCCCCCGGGAGACAGGGAGAGTTTTGTTCACTGAACCTAAACATCTCTTAATTCTGTCAGCTTCAGTTCTGGTAGACATGATACTTGTTAATGATAAGCAGTAAGGCTGCTGCTTTCTTGATGTCATAGCAAAGCCATTTCAGTGTGCCTGTGGTGCAGTACAAATATAAATAGTGGCATCTGATCCTGGAAGCCTTCCACAGATTGGACTCCCCTTGATTCAGACTTGAGCTATGCCAGGGATATGCCAAATGGCACTGGAGAGAAGCTGAAAACCTGGAGCACAAATGCTTAAAAACAATCCTTAGCTTCATTTGAGGGGGAAAAAATCAAATTGTATCAGCTGAAAGACAGCAGGATGACTGTGATACTGCACTGATATAAAATGCACTGTCTGCTTTAATGTGTATGTAATTAAAATAGTGTATAGCAGGCAGAACGCTAGCTTCAGCTGAGCCACTAAGTGGTGATCAAAGGGCACTGCTCTGAAAGTTTTTTGCTGATGATATTGAGCTCAGTGTTACTTTTAGCTATTGAGCTGGGAAGATGAAAGAAACGCTTGATAAAAACAATACCCAGAAGTATGTGGAGAAGGGGCTGTTAGAAAGGAAATCAACCTGGTGTCCCTACCGTTGAACTCTCTGCGAGAAACTTATCTTTTGCTGTGCTGGAGAAAGGGTTGTATTTCTTTTGTTGAGATTGAACATACATAGGTCTACTAAAAATCACATTTAGGGCGTAGGATCTCAGTGCATTTTGAGGACTCAGACTGAGGTCTGGGAACATCTAAATACAGGATTAAGCAAGATTTGAAATGTTATACTAAGAAATGCAGAGATTTAAGCGTGTGGTGAGTTCTGAACTATAAGAAATACCTTCAGATCTTTGCTGGAAGTTCTGTTCACTGTGTAATTTGAAGAGGGCGAGGACAGCTTTTGAGAGTGGGATATCTCCCCTCTTCAACAAAAATTGGTTATACTGGGCAAAGCCTAATATGCCACAGCTCATGTTTATACCAAGGCTTTAGAAGGCTGCCAGAAAGAGTAACTAAAAAGCATACCTGAGAAGTCAGGAGTGCTAGTACTTAGTGAACACAGAGCCAGTAAGAGATGCTTTCCTTGTACCATCTGTGTGTCAAATAGCAATCTGATGTTTTTTAATGTTCTGGCAGACATCGACGGCTTGGGCAGCAGTGCGATTGGTGGCCAGTTGATGGCATCTGCTTCAGCTCAATCTCCTCTTTCCCAAAACCGGAAGACAGATGATTCTGTTGTTGCAGGTACTAAGACTGTGTTGTAAGTACGACTGTGTCAACCAGCAGTGGGTTGTTATGTACCAAAAGCATATTCAGATAAATTGTGTAGAATAACAATTTCAGAAGAAAGTATATCACTACATTGTACGTGTGAATTGGTAGTTCAGCACGCAGAGGACAAATGTGACATGGCTTTTTACCACTGATGATAAAGCTGCTGTTGTGTCATTTTCTAGTAGTAATAGTAGTAATGTTTTTTACACTCCAGGAATTGCTTTTGCCCGATACCTTTTAATTGGCTGTTGGAAGAACTTGATTGATACTTTGTCCACCCCTCTGACCGGCCGCATGGCAGGCAGCTCCAAGGGGCTGGCCTTCATCTTGGGAGCAGAAGGAGCCAAAGAGCAGAACCAGAAGGAGAAGGACTCCATCTGCGTGAGCCTGGATGGACTGAGGAGGGCAGCCCGGCTGAGCTGTGCTCTAGGTACTGCTGCATGGGGAATGTCATGGCAGACTCATAAAATAGGATGGTAACTTTCCTAGAAGAAATCTGGGAGAAGGAAATGCAGCATCTTGCTCCAGTTTTGCACAGGAGTATGGATTGTGGGAATACGCATAGAGTGCCCTACAGCATAAACAAATCCAGCCAACTTTCCTTGACCCTGCCTCTTGTTGAGGTTGTATGGGATTGGGGAGGAAATGTTGGTCATACAGTAATTGTGCTGTTGCTTTACAGGAGTTGCTGCTAACTGTGCATCTGCTCTTGCCCAAATGTCTGCGGCCTCCTGTGTCCAAGAAGAGAAAGAGGAAAAAGAAATCCAAGAACCCAGTGATGCTATAGCTCAAGGTAACTACGTGACTGAATTACCTACCCCAACTTATATTGCCTGAAAAGCTGTAACTGTAAAGCACTTTGCCACACATAGTAGCATTTCCCTCTGTTGTTCTTCTGCTGCGCACCATCTGCTTGTAGGCACATGGGATGTGTGTCTTCAGTACATGTTCTGCTGTCCTGGGTTCTCAACATTATATCCCACTAATTATATTCTATATGGGACTGAAATCAGTGGAACAATGCATAAGCCAACAGCATTTTTCAATGCGTGCTTTTTAAACCTTGTGATACTTGTACAACCAGAGAACATCAGAGAAACAGCTTGTTTGGGGATTTTTGTGTGTTGGGTGGTAATGTAAGCTGAGTTTGCATCCCTCTCCCTGTCTGGTTTATATATCCTCAATTATTTTTTGTCGTCATCATCAGATATTTAAAACTGTTTTTGAATCATGTTAAATTAAAATGGAATAAAAAATTACATCTTCTTAACGTATAAAAAGTTCTGCATCTCTATACCACCATTTCAAACTCAGTGGAAGTCAAAGTCAATTGTTTCTCCAGCGACTATTTGAAGAAGTACATAATATTTCTCTGGTTACATCTGATTTCTAATGACAGGAAGCCCATAACAAAACACAGTGTTGCACAAATGACCCTGCTTGGTACTTAAATTTGGTGTCTTGGTAGAGAAAACAAAACTCAAAAACCCTGAACTTAAACAAGCTTTTGACTGCTCTGCTGGATATGACTGAAGCGAGTTGGCCAGACCATGCTGAATGAAAGAGGAGGCAGCAGCAGTGGCCAGAGGCCAACAGATCTGTTCTGTGAAAGCTTGCAAAGCTTCAAAACTTGTTTCCATTCCAATGCGGCATGAAAACAAAGCTTTTCAGGGATTCTCAGAAAAAATAAGTAGATTTAAATGGTTGTAGTTCAGATGGAGATTAGTTTTGCTTTGACAAGAGCTCTTTGGTGAAATTTTTGTATGGAAATACATGTGAAATCCAAAAATGCTTTTTTTTTTCCATAGCAAAGGGGATTTTGGTAAAAATATCCAGTCAGCTATCTCTGAAGAGAAATATCACTAGCAATCTGCAACTGTTCTGTGGGCAACAGGATGTGAATTTGGGGGTGGAGGGTGTCAATCTAGCATTGATTTTTTTCATGTATATAGGATCAGTCAAAAAGGATTTTAGTTTTAAAGCTACTTTAGGTTTATTAGGAAGAAATGGGTTTCTCTGATTTGTTTTTTTTTTTGTCTAAAATTCATGGTCTTTTACAGATTTCAGATTGTATTCCTTTGCCATCACCCTGTATACAAACCAGCGTTTGTTTAAAAGCTGGAGAAGCTAGTTTGTTTTTTTTTTTTTTTTCATACTGCAGTGAAACAGAAAGTGGAGCAGAAACTGGAGCAGATGGGGAAAGTGCAGGGAGTCTGCCTGCACACTGCTCATGTTTTGTGTATGGATGCAGTCCTTAATGTGGGTCTGGAGATGGGAAGCCATAATCAGGACTGTTGGCCTCATGTGTTCAGGTAACTCACCAGCTTTCCCAAAATAGCCAGAATTCATACCGTGTTGCTTGAAAGTAAGGGACTGAGAAAAAGGACTTTGCAGACTCTGTGGATGTTCTGTATAAGCAGTGTCAGAGTGAATTAACTGCCAGTATCTCTGAAAGAAAAGATGGTGCTGTTTTCTACCACTACTCAGGGACAAAATTAATGCTTAGAAGCTTCAAAGAAGACTGTGGCAGACCCAGGAACCTAAATGGGCTTTTCAGACACCTCCCCCAAACTATTTGCTGTCTAGGCACATGGTGGGTCAAAAGATGTAAGAAGAAGGCTTATCTGTGTCTAGTCTGAGAGTCAGAGATTGTCTGTTTATGGTTTGAGGAGGATGTTTCGTGATTAATGCAGGGAGGAGTCGTTGTTTTGGGGTGTTTATTAATTTTTTGCTTCTCCTGTGTGTTCTCAGGGTGTGTGAGTACATCAGCACGCTGGAACACACCCACTTCAGTGATGGTGCTGCCCAGCCCTCCCTGACCATCACCCAGTCACAGCAAGCTCCTGGAGGGCAGCACCCTGACTCTGAGCCTGGGGAAGCTCCTCAGGCACTGACCCCTGAGCAGGAGGCCACCCTCAGCAGCCATCCTGTCATTCAGCCAGTTTCTATCCAGGATCTCATCAAGGACAGCAGTAAAGGCAGAGCTTTTGACTTCCGTGGAGGCAGTCTGCTGTGTGGGACCAGTGCTGCCAAGGCTGTTCTCACGCTCTCCACGCAGGCTGACAGGTAAAAGCACTGCTGTCAGGAACCAGAATCCTTGTTCCCAAAGCAGTACCAAAATGGCCCTTCTTGTGCTGCAGTGGGTCTAATCTTTGTTTGTTGCAGCCACTTGCTTTAGTTGAATTTCACAAGAGAGCTGCATGTTTGTCACAATCAGCAGTTTCTAAAAGACCTGGGGTTTCTTTATCTCAGCAGTACCTGCAAGTACTGAGCTGAGTATGTCTGTGCACAACAGTGGATATGCCAAGCAAGTCAAATGCATCCTGAGAGTGGTGGACTTATTTCTTTCATGTAAATTGATATGTTGTATTCAGTAAAGCAGACAAAGTAAGTGGGTGTCTTGTCCTGACCGGAAGGGACTGATTGACCAGACCAGTGATATTATTTCTGCTATTTTTTTAAGCAGCCCAGGCTACAGTTGAAAATTTCATGTGTTTGCATCCTTGCAAATACCTTTTTGATCCAGCTGACATTTTTCGTCTTGATCTCTGCCCATAGGAAGGTGTTACGTGTGAATTCAGAGCCAGAAGTAATGCATAAATTGCTTGTAGAAATTTGACTCTGGGCATAAAAATACCTTTTATTTAGGAAGCTGACAATACAACTTGTTTCTGAGGATTAGAGAATAGCAATATTTTAATTTTAATGATGCTGGTTTCATTTCTACCCTTTTACTTAAGTGCAAATGTTTATTAGGACTTAATCCCTTGTTTCTTAGGACCATAGAAAGTTTTTCATGAAAAGCAGCAACAGAAAATCATATTTTTGTCAATTTCTGGCCACACCATGTGAAATTTCACTGTAATCTCTGTGGAGCCCCCCTCCAGTGTAACCACACTTACTGTTTTATGTGTACAGATTTTAACTGTTAAATCTTAAGAGCCCATTGAAGCTGAAAATAACAACCCTTTCTTGTATTTGTCATTGTTTAACCAAAACATAGCCTCATACTAGCAACTGTTAAGAAAATTAACTCTACCCCAGGCAAAACCAGCACAATATTCCAAAATAGCAATTCAGGTACAGTAACCTTAGGTTTCAGACTTGAATTAATTTATTTTTCAAGTTAGGGTCAGTAACTTCAGATGGAGCAAATTCTAGAGATGTAACTCTAAAGGCAGTGAAGCTGTGATGATCTGTGTTGTGAGGGCATGTTTCAACTGGTTTTTTGATTACTGGTTCATGAATGGCTTATAGCATTAAGGTAACTTGAAAAAGTGACTTTTTGTTTTAGTGCCAGAGTTGAATCTTGAAAGGATTCTGATTGATCCCATAGCAACCTACTTTCCACCCTCCAATTAATAAAGCTTCTGGATCAAAGTCTTGCTGCAGCACTATATAAATGAAAAAGCTCTTAATAACGCAATGTGTCACCAAAGACAACATATAGAAGCCACGAACAGAAAAGAGTTTTCCTTTTACATACACATTTAAGTCTGCATCTCATGAATTTTTCAGTTAGATTCTGTTCTTTACCTACAGGCTCTTTGAAGATGCTGCTGACAAGTTAAACTTGACGGCATTGGCAGGCTTCCTTTACCAGCTCAAGAAGGCTTCTCAGGCCCAGCTTTTCCATTCAGTCACAGATACAGTTGATTACTCGCTAGCAATGCCAGGTAAATCATCTGAAGATCCTGTACAGAGTGTTTTATATACAATTGTACTGCTTACAGGACTTACTTTGTATTCTTACAAATTTTTTCCAGTTGAAATTTCAAGGTCTAAATAAAACACAGTATGTAGTCTAGTAAGATCTTTCTTACTAGAATTGTGGGAGCAAGTCAAAATCTTTAGAAAAGATTGAGCACTTTTTTTGGACAGGGACCACCTCCACACCTGCTTTGAAACACATCACAGGACATTCATTTGGTTCTTGGACTTTGGGGCTGTTAATTGCCCACCAATATATAATCACAGCTCTAGTTTTGAACCCAGTCCAGTATGGAAACTTGGGTGACTCAAGAGAGTGGATTTAGGTTAGATGTTTGACAGTAGGATAACCTCAGAAGTGTTCAGAAAATGGGTGATAGAGAACAAAGCACACAAAGAATGTTAAACAAAGCAGTGGGATTTCTCCTGCTTGATTTTCCCCAATAGAGTAGAGCATCTACCTCACAGTACAAAGCCTGAAAATTGTTCTTTCCATCGCTGTCTCATATAGAGCAGAAGAATTGGACAGAAAGGAGGATACTTCACTTAAATTTATACTGTGCTTGTAGAAGCTACCTTAGTCATACAGGTTTTGTTTTGTCCTGTGGCAGACACAGTTTTTATCTATGTCTCCAATTTAATTAGTTTCCTCTCTCCCTGAAGTGCTACTTGTCATTTTCTCAATATGACACTTCAAGTTTTTGGATTTTTTGCTCTTGCTTGTCTTCAGACCTCAACATTCATAACTCTGGTTTTAATAAATAGATTTCCTCTTATCATGTTATGTAGTGGTCAATCAACAGGAGTTGTAATATTGAAATTAAAATTATGATAGAGGAATTAAGTGCTATTTTTTTATTCTAAAAGTGATATGTCCCCTGATTACATCTTTTGGTAGGGATAAAAGCACCAGTGTATTTGAAATGAGAGAATGAAGTGTCTTTCCAAATGCTGTAAGAGCAATGGAAGATTAATTCCTTTCAACAGGAAATAACAATTAGTGACTAGGGAACAGAAAAGCATTTTCTCACATTCTGTTCTTTGTATCCTTTGCTTTATAAGAAATACAAAATTAAATACGCAAGCTAAACAATTTGCAGTTTATAATCTTCCCTGTAGATGTCACCAAAACCTTTCAAAACTACCATTTTGGGTCTTAAGATCAGTTATTTAACTCCTTGCTTAACTTTTCTGCACTACTTTTCCAAGCCTTTGTCTTTCATATTTTTGCAAAAAAAGTGATCACTTAAAGTAAAGTATGTTTAGTAAGTTGTTCTTTAAACTTGGGTCCATCTCCTGTCCTTTTACCTAAACAGGCCTAGGCTGTTTTACTTCAGTTTGGGGTTTTTTTTCTTTTTCTCACTCCCACTAAAGCTCCTCGCTGACTCAATATTAATAAATAACTTTTAATTCCAGTTCAGACATTAGGAGTGGAGGAGCACCTGATGCTTAGCTTCCATTTGTTCTTATACTTTGTTTTAGGTGAAGTAAAATCTACACAGGACAGGAGAAGTGCGCTTCACTTGTTCCGACTTGGTGATGCCATGCTCAGAATTGTGAGGAGTAAATCCCGCCCGTTGCTCCACCTCATGCGCTGCTGGAGCCTGGTGGCACCTCACCTTGTAGAGGTAGGAATGGGGGACAAAAATGGGAGTGTGTGCACAAAACGACAAAGCTAAAAAAGATGGAGAAGGCTTGGTAGCTCTTAAAATGTGTAACGACCTTCAACATTGTCAAATCTGCTCTGTGTTGTATATACTGTGTCATATATTGTGGTACTGCCACCAAGGAGTGTGCTTTAAAGTGACTGAAATGGGCAGGCCCAGGGATAGGGTGTTTGACTTCTGCAATATGATGCAAATTGTGTCTGGTGAAAAAAATGAAACCACCCCAATGGGCTATAAGTGACTCCTCCATCTGCCTATATTAGCAGTCAAGGTCTGCATCCTTGCAGTTCTTCCCATAAAAGGATGCAGGTTTTCTTTTCCCACACAAAGCCAGCTCAGCTGCTACCTTTTGAAGGGAAAAATGGTCACACAGTCCAAACAAAAGACAACATTTCACACAAGTTCTGTTCTGTGGGTTTTAGTATTTAATTTATTTATTTTTAGCTCTGTGCTTTTTTAATTGCCAGCAAACTTTCATACATCTGTGGACCTCCAGGCAGCTCCAAGTCTCAGTCATCTGTTTCCATGGCAGTACTCTCGCATTTTCATTGCAGTGGGGTCCCTTGTCACATCAGTGGTGAAGCTCTTTTGAAGGTTCAGTAGCATGTAGTGCTTACCTCCCTTGAAACTGTCTGACTAAAAGCAAATTTTTTGCTTGGACACACTGTTAATACTTCTCCTTTCCCTGCAGGCTGCCTGTCACAAGGAGAGACACGTGTCTCAGAAGGCTGTCTCCTTCATCCACGACATCCTCACTGAAGTGCTGATGGACTGGAACGAGCCTTCTCACTTTCACTTCAACGAGGCGCTTTTCCGCCCCTTTGAGCGCATCATGCAGCTGGAGCTGTGTGATGAGGATGTCCAAGACCAGGCAAGTCAGCTCTAATCAGCTTGTCTGTATCTGGCCTCCATGCCCATAAGAATGGTTTCCAGAGTGCACTTGGTCCACCTGAGAGTGTTTCCCAAATTCCCTTCGAATGCTGTGCCTTAATCATCTTCAAGGAATTGAGAGTGCTCTGCCTACCTAATCTGGCATTGTGGCAGAGCACAGAGACAGTACACCTGGCTTTAAAGCAGTTAAATAAAGATTTTCAATTATCTAAAAAATTTTAAATAATAAATTAGTCTAGACTGTCATAGTGAGATCTAGGAATGTGTTTAAAGACATCCTCATTCCTTCTGAAGATCCATCTGTATATCAGTTCTGTTTTTTGGTTTTTTTTCCTTTTAACCCCTCTTACACTGGCTGCAGGTGATCACCTCTATAGGAGAGTTGGTGGAAATGTGTTCTACCCAGATCCAGTCGGGATGGAGACCCCTGTTCAGTGCCCTGGAAACGGTGCACAGCAGCAGCAAGTCAGAGGTTAAAGAGTACCTTGTAGGAGAATACTCTATGGGTAAGGACTTACTGCACTGTTTCATATGTGCTTTTGATTCCCTGGGGGACACAGTAACTAATTCAGTGTATTTAAATGCCCAAACTGAACAGTGGCACTACAACACTCCAGAACTGTACCAAAGTATCTGACTTATTAGTTGGGGTAGGAGGGAAAGCAGATATATTGTTCTGACATTTTA
Organism: Melanocharis versteri; assembly: GCA_013397845.1. Lineage (NCBI taxonomy): Eukaryota > Metazoa > Chordata > Aves > Passeriformes > Melanocharitidae > Melanocharis > Melanocharis versteri. The sequence goes on from VZTG01000486.1 coordinate 1,675,947, forward strand.
TCCTCTATATTGTAACAAATGAGTAGAATGAGAAAGAAATGCTTGAATATTTCTTGAAATATTCTTGAAACCTACTTGAATAATTCTGAGCAAGACAGTAGTGCAAGGGTAGTGAGCTTGGCTGAGCATTTGCCATTGTTCTGCTGGAAAAAGGACTGTATATAACCAACATGTCTCCTGTGGACTGTCTTTCTTACTATATGAACCCTATTGCTCTTACACATGAGTGTAACTTAGTGTGATAATCTAGGCAAGTGCTTGTCCAGGCATTTGATCACAAGGCATTCAGATTCCTAGTGCTATTATTGACCACATTTCTGTAAGAATGTGCGTCCCTCCCAGAGATGTTTGCTTGTATGGACATGTGTTAAGATGGTGTCACGATCCGCTAAC
>VZTG01000491.1:393-11450 GCA_013397845.1 Melanocharis versteri
GAAAGGTTGTGGTGGCGTAAACAGCGCGCTGCGGGGGGGAGCCGGAGTGGAGGGGGGGTCCGGGCGCGGGGTCCCCGCGGGCCGGGGGCTGCGGGAGGCTCCGGCCGGGGCTCTGCCTGCGCGGCGGCGAGATGGGGAGCGGAGTCATGCGGGTGCGGGGAATGGCATCTGCTCCCCGCACCTAGTGTGGCGAGGGGAAGGGGAAAACAAATTGATCTTCCAGCAGTGACAAATTGTAACAATGGACGAGTCAATTGGAAACTTTAACATGGGCAAGGAACAAAAGGAGGGGAGTGGGGAGGGGGGCGGGGGGAGACAGTAATTTCAATGGGAATTAGTAAATTGCCTAATGGAAATGGTGTTTGAAAGCAAGGGACAGGCTGTACTAAATAATCCAAACATTCCTCCAGAAATCTAACCTGCTGCTCATGCTAAGGGTCATTCAGCACATAGGGTTTCCAAAACAAAGCCAATTTGTCATGCAATATTTAGAGAGTTTGGGGGTTTCAGCTAAACTGTCTTCTATAAAAAGAATAATAAAAATAATAATACAGAGATCGACAAGGCTAACACGAATTCTCAGGCATTAAAAAGTTCACATAGAAATTTGCATACTAAAGGGAAAGATGCAGACAAAATAGAAATAAAAAAATCACTGCAACTTACAACTTTAATATTAATCAGTAAAGCAGAAGTAGAGTGAAAGGAAGCATGAAAAGAAGTAAAACAAATGTGTACATTTAATCAGACAGGATTGCATAGGACACAAAGAACAGGGCTAATTAGTCTCAGCAGGTAGGGACTAACCTTCAGACTTCATAAATAAATAAGTCTGTGAACAATGTCTAAGTGGGAATATAGAGACAGAAAAGGGATTATTTTAAGACACCAAGTAAAAACATGACTAATGAAATACTTCACTGTTAGCTCAATGTACAAATGCATTGAACAGTTTCTTTTTCCACTGGTCTTTTGACTAACTTGCTTTTTACTTCCAGAAATTGTACTAAATAACTGTCTGTGGGCATGCACACTCCCCATTTGCCCCTGATTATGTACTTACTGTCTTTGCAGACTAGTGCCTTGCAGAGTGACACCTTAACAAATATTCTCCATTTTTGTTTGCTTTTTGATTTTTAGATGCCTTTATATCCCAGAACAATATGAGATTAGAAATACAAATGTGACAGACTCCTACTTATTTTGCAGGGCCATGTGTTATAATTTGATCCAAATGAACAAAAACAGTTGCACAGTTTTGTTTTGTTTTTCTAAGATCTTTTTACAATCTGCTATGGATTTGTCTTTAAACAAGCATGCTTTTGCTTGAGTCCCAGCGTAGTTGCTAACTACTTAGTAAGCACCATCAAAAGTTAGTGTGCAGGACAGAGCCAGTTGCTGCCCAAAGCTGGTTGCAGAAGGAGGGCCTGATTCTGTGGGGAGTCACACACGTGAGTCACATCACTGACAGACGATTTGTGAGGGTGATGACACACCTGGGCTACTCGTGCAAGTAGTGTTACTCACAGGAGTAAACGCTGCTAGAAGGGAGCTCAGTGTTGTTTGCCCCAGTTGCCCGCTGGTGATCCTGGGTGTGGAAGACGGCTCTGGAAAGGTGAGGGACTGTGCCCCAGCTGTAGAAGGTGTTTCCTGGGCACGTTTTTGCAGCTGGGGTTTTACCTCCTCAGTAGATTCAGAGGAGTCCAGTGAAGGGCCAGGAAACTGCTTTCTAGCTCTCGTCAAGTTCTTCTTATTGCAAACTTCCAGGGGTTTGTTTTCAAACTGCAGCCTAGAGCTAGTGTGGTTGTGAAGTTCAGGGATTGTCGATGGTTACTAAACCAACACGGTTTAATTACGGCAGTACAAGTCACTTTGGATAGCTTGTGCATCTGATTTGTATTATTTCCCCTTATGTAACAATTTGTTTCACTGTCGGGGAAGTGAGAGCTCTCCAGGGGTCAATAGCACCTGTTGAGTAGTAGGTTCTCAGGTGATACCTTGGATTTTAAAAAAACTATAGTGTTTGACGATTAAAGAAACACAATATTAAAAAAAAAAAAAGTTCAAGCTAATCCACAGCATGAAACACAATTTATTGTTTGAATACCCGATTTTAAGTGACAGCTGAAGAGACAAAGCCAGGTGCTCCACGTTCAAGAGATGGTGGCTTTCTTGCCAAAGCTGGCCTCTAGCACAGATGAAGAAGTGGAAGTGCCTTTCTCCAAGCTTTTGTAACCCTCACCACTTGGTACAATTTACCAAATGCTGAGCTAGGGGGTTTGGTTACCAGCAATGGTGTCGCTATTTTACACTTTGACCCAACAGTTTGGTCCCGAGACTCCTGCAGTAGAACAGCAGCAGCAAAAAATCATGTGAGATTCACCTCACATCTCGCGGTGCAATGAACTGAAGGAGGAAGAGGTTGACTAGGGGCACACATGGACATTTATTATTTTATGAAAAATGTTTTGGAATTTTTAATTTCTCACCAAAGGCCCAAGCTTTTATTGGAGAAATATGGCCTGCTAAATGCCAGCTGGATCTCGTGGCTAATGTTTGTATATTTGGGGTGAGTCATCTGTTTTCATGGTCTTCTCCAAGAGGTCCCAATGTAGGTTGCAATGTGTAAAATTCAAATTATTTATTTTGGAAAGATAAAAGGACTTTGGTTGACCAGGCTGGGATTTGAGTCTACAGCTCAAAGGAATCTGCATGTTTACAAATAATCTTGGATCATTAAATCTGCTCTGAATGTCAAAAAAAAAATCAATATTGAAAATGTTCCAATAACTGGAAGCAAACACATCTGCCTAGTGTCTTACCAGTACTGGCTCTTCCAGAGTTAGCAAAGAGGGGAAATTTTTTCTAGGGCAGACGAGATGACAGCATGAAAACACAGAAACCGTGGCTCCTGTCTGCAGTCATTTGCATTGAGTGAAACAAGCACACGTGAAAATTCAAGAAACCTATCAAACGGGAAAATATCAACAAACAACCAGATCATGGTGCTACTGCCAGATTTCTTTGTGGCTTTAGATGTCACACACACTGACCAGGTCACTGTGTGCTATTTCAGCAAGGAGGACTTTCTATCTTCATTTGATAGAGAGACATTGGAAAATTAGTTCCGAAAAGCTGCATGCATTGTTTTTCAAGCTTGTAACACAGCCTAATGTCTCTCAATCCATGCTCTGCTTCCCAAGTCATGGCTATTGCTCAGTAGGAACATCCCTCCCTTTTAGCACCTAAACCACAGCTGTACCACTTGCTTTTGTTAGAGATAATTCTGTCAAATAATAAAATCGTTAATGGGTAGAAATATGCATTCATGCAGGGATTATTCACACTTTATCATGAGGTGATATCAAGCACTATAGGAGTGAATGACAAGAAATAGGCTTCTGAAATACAGAGCCCTCCATAAATATACCATTTTTATTGACAACCCATCTTTTAACCCTAATAGTAATGGAAGAAATCCAATAAATGAAACATTTACTGCATAACTTGCCTTATTTTCGGGTGGTGTCTGATTCCTTTCTAGCTGTCTCTAGAAGATGTTTTTAGCCTAATTTGCTCCCTAGAAATTTCACTCACTAGAGTTATACATCTATGACGTTTTATTGCCTGAAGCCAAGTCTGAATAAGAACTTTCTTAAGATATACTTATCCTAATGTCAGTCTACGAGAACTGAGCTGCTTTAGTTTGATTTATTTGTGCAGCAGAGATATAGTGCACCTATATAGCTGGCCATGGCCTCAGACTGTATCTAATATCCCAAACACAAACAAAGAAGTGAAACCAGCAAGTTTAGCCATGGTTAGTTACTAAGTAGACACTTTTAAACTAATCGCCTTAGATTTGTATTTATATGTCTGTTTTCCAAAACAACCAAAGCAGTAGACCATTGTAAAACACAGGAAGGTACTTGTGTGTAGGTGTCTATAATATCTGTGTATGGTCACGGGCACACATCAAGCAATAGCCAGATGCTGTGTGCTTCGACTATCTAGGGAACACAGGTTGGCATTTAAGGACCAGGAGCACAGAGGTCTCTGGCTGAGATTGCAGACCACTGCCTGGCTGATCCCCTGGGCTCTTTCTTCTGCCTGTTCCCTCTAGCACCCACTTGGCCAGTCAGTTGGTGCAAGGGCCTTCTTTTTCTTGGTGGCTTTGCTGCTCCCTCACCAGAATTTGTGGATGTTGTGGTGAAGCAGATAATGCAATGATAATAATTTGGCTTGCACTAACACAGCGTCCGTGAGGGTGGTCTTGTCGGTGAACCATGACTGAGAGCAGATGGTGGTAGGCAAGGAACCCAGCAAGCTGAAAGCCCTGAGCATGCCCTCGGCCGGAGAGGACTGCCCTTTCAACTGACACAGTAATTAGCTGCGTATGCATTTGTAGTCTGTTGCAATATGAGGTAAAAGGGATTAGTTTTGCAATGGTCTAGGAACATGAACATGCGCCAGCTGCATTCCAGCTGTAGGGATTCTGGCTGATGGATGACAATAGTCAGCACAGGGGTAGTAACTTCTTAAAACAATCAAGTTTAACAGCGTAGGATTATTTGATCATACCCAGCAATCACAGAACCACTCATGTTGGAAGGGATGTGAAGACGCCTTCACTCTAGCCTCCTGCTCAAAACAAGTTTTAGCTCTTAATTCAGACTCATTTGTTGAGGGATTTGTCCCGTCAGGTTTCAAAAGCCTTCAAGGACAGAGATGAGACAACTAGGAGTTAGGACTTTGCCTTTATTCTTTCTGAATTTCGTAACGTTCCTGTTGGCCCATTCCTCCAGCCTCTCTAGGTCCCTGTGGACAGCAGCTCTGCCCTACAGCATGTTAACTGGATTGTCCAATTTGATGTCCTCTGCAAATGTGATGAGACCTCCTCCAGGTAATTGATGCAAATGCCGAAGAGGACAGGTCCTGGGACAGGCCCCTTTAGTACTGCACCTGCCACTGACAACCAGGCCTTCAGGCCATTACTATTGTTCCTTGAGTTTGGTCATCCAGTCTTTTATGCATCTAATTGTCTGCCTATTCGGACTGTAATGTCCTAACTTGGATGCCGAAGTTTCCTCTCCTGAAGCCTCAAGTTTGTGCTCTGCTGCTTGTCTTCTTCACTCCTGTCACATTTGTGGCTCCTTGTAGTCACTACAGCCACAGCTGCTGTTGATTATCACATCCCTCTCCAATTCTTCTTTGCTCGTGAGTAGTAGATCCAGCAGACCATCACCCACCTTTTGGCCACCCACCATCTGTGTCAGGAAGTTTTCCCCAACAAACTCCAGAGACTTTCTAATCCTGTTCCATCTCACTGTTTTGATCTTTCAGCTGAAGTCAGAGAGGTAAAATTTTCCCAATAGCACTGCGAACTGTTATCTGGAGACTTCCAGTTGTGTAAAGACATGATTGACTTTGTCACCCTAATCAGATGATCTGTAACAAACCCATCACTAAGGTGTTACCCTTGCTGGCTTTCCCCCAAGCTCCCAATCAGCCCGTCTCCATCTCCTGTTTCTATATATTCTGTCTTCTGTTTCCATGTATTCATGCTGCTCCTTCTCATAGAAGGTACACCCCTTGCTTTTCTTTGCTGCCCGTCTTTCCTAAAGAGGCTCTGTCTGTCCATCACAGACTTGTAATCATAGGAGTGATCCCACCCCATCCCAGCTGAGCTATCCTCAGACCACAAGCAAGCCAGTGCATTCCCTCGTGCCTCAGTTTTTTCTCCAAATCAGCCCACTTAGATTTCATGTTCTTCAGTGTACCACTGTCTCTGGCACCGTGTTTTTCTGTCCCAAATACCTCAGATCTTCAGAGCAGCCTATGATCACCATCAAAATGCAGCCTGTAAGGGTGACAGTGGAGGCTGACCAAGAGGACGTCATTTTGGGCTAAGACAGGAAGTTTTAATTTAGGCTAGGAAGTGAATGAGTACTGCATTTCCTGCAAGGCCAGAGTTAAACACCCAGCCCAAAGGCCGGGCAGGTCTGCAGGCTGGAACCACATATCCACATGAAGTGCACTTCTCTCAGGAGCCACCGAAGGCAGATTTTCATTTTACAGAAAACTACAGGAATATAGGGGTTTTCCTCCACAGAAGCAGTTGTTACCAGTATTTTGCACAGAGCCACCTCTATGCCACTGCATGTGCAAACAAACTCCTGACACTTGAAGCTTACAATCATATTAATTAATTGTTGATCTATTAATGCATGAACAAAGTAAAACGGTTCTCAGAAAAATCCTTCTTAACTTCCTTGAGAGTATTTCAATAGCTTGACCAGGCCATTTATAATAGAGATATTTACTGTACCTTACTATTTCCTAACAAATAATTTTCTGATTAATAATTCTGCTTTAAAGCTTGTTTTGGTCTTTCCTTTTCTTCCTCCAGCTCTTGAAGCATATGTCTTCCTTTTTTCCTCCTCATTTGGCAAAGGCCTCCCAACTACATCAAGCAGATTCGAGTCAGCCAAGGAGATAGACAGAGCCCTGCTGAAGGAGCAGAGCAGTCTCTCTTTGTAAAATATGCTGCCATTTATCAGCAGACAGAGGTTTTTCTTGCAACAAGGAATCTGAGCTAGCGCATACCAAAAGAGTGGCACTGGAGACTTTGTGGTTGGCTGTTGTTTCAGGCACATTCAGCGTTTACATAGCCTAAGGGCATAAATGAGCAGACAGGAGGGAATGGACAGACCTTCCAACAGCACAATTAGGTGACAATGAGCTATCCAAAACAATCAGGATAGCAGCAACATCAAGTGCTTTCCCCGTGTCTCAGGAGTCCTCCCAAGACCTATTGCATCAGAGGCTCTGTCTGCTGCTGGTGCCTCTAGATGGTGTCTCTGGAGAGGTGCAGCTGTCAGGCGCTCTGGAACAGGATCCTGCCTGGGAAACGTATTGCAGCCTGAAGTATTGCAATTAGCTCCAGTGGAGCTGCTGTCTGAGCTCGCTGTCCTTACTTAATGCAGGATCCCCAGGAACAGGAGATGGACCTGCAGGCACTACAGGAGGCACATGTAAGGGGGATAATTTACAGGAGTAATTCCAAACATCCTTCATCTACTAGACTGGGAAAAGAAGAGACAATAGGTCTCAGGACCTTTCTGCTCCGGTTCTTCAAGTCAGTCTTTCTTGACTTACTTTCTCCTTCAGAAAGCTTGCCTCTGAAAAGGGGAGGCCAGGGAGCTGCTCTCCTGCTCTTCCACCTTGGCTCTCCAGATCCATTAGCTCCTTTCAAGGACCCTAATCCTACAGAACTCTGTTTTACAGGGGAGAGTTCAGAAAGAAGGTTGCAATTTCAAACCAAAAGACAAATATAAGACTGTGATCAGCACCTGTCCCACAGAAAATGCACCATGTTTGGATTTCAAGGCATTTGGTAGATGTAAAATGCCACTGGAGACTGTTCTGTTTAGTTAGGGAGATACAAAGGGCAAGGATGGGTCCTGCATTCATAAGAAGAAGCCCCGTGTCTTTTATCTGCTATTTTACCCGAAGCACAAATCTATCGTTTACACCTGCTCCATTCACTTCTTTTCAACAACTCATGGTTGTACAAGAACCACTGTAATTCTTCAGGCAACAGCACCCTTAGGACATCTCCTGCATCTGTGGGAAGACATAATCTGGCATTCAAGGCATTGTGGTAGAATTGGCATCACCACTGCTTGCCTGAGGCACCATCTTCTTTCTGTGCCTTGCCAGCCTGCTTAGCTTAGCCTCCTTCTCAAAGGCAGGGAGCTAAGGCAGTGCTTCTGCCAAAGAGGAATGCAGAAGAAAGCAGAGAATTCATAGACAGAATAATATTGGCCTCTAGATTTCTTTGGTGGCCCAGACTGAAGAACTCTATGTTCAAAAGACCTGGGAAAACTGTGCACATGGTTATGAAAATACGCGTGTCCTCAGGCTCGTTCTCTTTGTCCCTCTGACCTAAAGCAATCTATGTCCAGGCAGGAGTGGAGAACATAGCTAAAATAGCACATGCAGCCCATTTTGCATACTTTCCTGTGGCCCTAGAGCTAAATGATTTATGACTGAAACACTGACTGTTGCAGTACAGGACAATTACAGGAAAGTTGGCAAGGCAGCAATTTACCATCTTGTAGGAATATGAAATTCCTTCCTTCCTCCTGCTTTCAAACCTGACAAGTGGCAAACTACCTCCACTCTCTTTGGGAGGATAATGAAAAGCTTGCAGAATCAGACCTTAAGTTGTTCTTGTCTGGGCAAATAAATGCTGTCGTCAATGACCTCCTACAGCCACCTCAGGACATGCAGGGAGCTTCTGCTGTGCCTTGGGTCCTTGATACACCCAGAAATCCTATTCCACCAATTAGGTCATGTGCGAATGAATCTGTTACCAAAATCCATGAGATTCTTGCTGTGCACTAATCTAGTTGTTTATATTAGAAAATGGGTATTATATGCTCTTTTGGCAATGACTGTCTATTTTTACTAAGTGTATTTACAACGTTTAGTAGAAAATACCAATGTTAGTTTTGTTTTAACACAATACCATTTTTAAGAATATGTTGGGTTTTTTTTCTGCAAGCAGATGTTATTTGAATCTAAGCACTACTTTAATACAAACAAATAAAAGTAGGAGTTTTAGCAGATTATTACAATCTTCAGCTCTGAGGTCCTGTATTACAGAGGTCATTGAATTTCAACAAGTGGTTCCTGCCATGAGTCTGTCATTTCTAGCTGAGCTACAATATTTCATTTAGAAAGACATCTGACCTGGTTTTAAATATTTCAAGTCAGTACTCCCCTTCCACTGTAGGCAAATTATATTCCAGCGATTGTTCATTACCCTCTCTGGGAAAAAAAAAAAAAGGAAAAAAGAGCACCACAATTCTATTTCAAACTCATTTTCCTCCTGTTCCAACGAAATAATACTATAAAAGAGTATCATCTTGTGTTGCCTTTTCCTCACCAGTAGCTTTCATTCCTTGTCCTGCAGTTCTGTGGTCCATGACAGAACAAGTCCTCTTGCCTTCACGTTTTCCTCCCTGGCAGCAGTGAGACACCACAGGCAGAGGGCTCTGCTTGTGTTTTGCATATTGCAGGATAAGGCAGTGAAAACAAATTTGAAGATTATCTGCAACAGTAACATATCAGAGAATATTTTGTCTTGCCTGGCTTTAAGCTGGTCATCAGAGTGCCCTGCAAAGTTAATAAAGAGGCCCAAACAGTGGCTTATCCCAGCTAGGCTAAAACATCCCCACCGTGCAATGCCTCACCTTGCTATGGTACCTGACTTGCTCCATTGACTGCAGCCAGTGCCTGAAGGACTGACAGAGACTACACACGGAAGTTTTATATCCCTACAAGCTGAACTTCACTCCTAATGAAGCTACTTTCTAGAAGGGAAAAGCTACTAGCTGCCAACAGAAAATGTCTTTGTATACCCTAAATTTATTGTCTGGAGTATTAAGCCACTGTATAGTACACTTCTATTTGCATTCCGTGGTCGAAATTCTGACCATAAAGACTCTAATGGATTGACATTTCCATTTTTTAATAAAGAAAGCACAGAGACTCTGAGATACAGACATCTAGGAACTCTGGTTTTAAGAGGAGTGCCAAGATCGTGACATTGGGGATACAGTCTCTTGAACTGGCACCAACATTAATTCAATAGAATATGTGATATTCTAGTATAGCTTTGACCAGAACTCTTAAAAGTTTCTGTAAAATCCTTCTGGATTTGCTTCTCTTAACAACACAGAGCACCCTTGTTTTGTTTTACTTTCTAAAAGATTTATTATGCTTGTTTTTCATCAGAGAGATATATGAAGTTTAACTTTCCCTAGTTTTGTTGGCTGACAATCTCACCTCTTTTATCTTGGCTTCCTGGAGAAAAGCAGCTCACCTCATCAAGCTGTAGCATTTGTAACCATAGATTAACTTCAGCTGAATGTGACAGGAGATGGAGAGATCAACAATATTTATTGTCCTCCAATTTAATGACTGTTAGAGAAGTCCAGCTTAGCACCCATGGGAGGGAAGGTCCACAGGGAGAGGGCAGTGTGAGTGGCAGAGAGCAGTGAATTCGTGGGGAAAGGTGCATGGAGAACAGACTGCCCAAGTCCCACTGCTCACCACACTGCTCGTTCAGTGTTATTAATGCTGTGGTCACACAGAGATTACACTGTGAACCCCTTCTCCCGCCCACAAATATCAAGTCCTTTTCCTTTTCCAGCTAAGGTCACACTATATGCCTTGCAGTTACAGCCACTGGAAGAATTATTAGGGAAAAAATGCACATATTGTTCACTGCCTTTACCTTTTCTTTTACTCTTAATTTTTTCTTAACTCCATTTTATTGTACGAAAAAAAAAAAGGAAATAAACATGTTCAGACTCACCATCCTCCCATAGACCTACCAATGGTCTCCTGTGAAGAGTTTGGGGATGTCTGTGCAGGAGTTCATCTTGGAGTTTGTAGGACTTGTAAAATATTTTTTTTTTTTTTTTTTTTTAGCAAAAGCTTAAATAGAATCTCCCAGTTTACTCCAAATTGGCAGTGTAGACAGGGAAGTGATACTTAGCCTGTTGTAACACACACTTCAGCAGGACCAGCTCGTACATCATGAAGCACCACTTGCCTTATCTGTGCTGGAACAAGTCGCTCTGAATGCATGAACTATTCTAACAAAAATAGTGCAGACTTATCTCAGAATGCGCAGGGGGAACTCTCACACGTCCTGATGGAAGGGCACAAGGGCTGAAACTTTGACAATGATTTAATCTCAGTTGCACATTTCACAAGGTTATAGTTAAGAGCAAATAAGCAAAACCAGAGGATTTTAACAGTTCTGTGAAAAGTAGCTTCCCAATTTGTTCAACTTCTGATCTTCACTTAATGGATTGTCCTGCTTTTTTTTTTTAGCACTCCAGTGGCAATGTAGTCTGCTGTGAAAGATAAGACCTATACTAGCAATGCAAACAAGCAGCGAAGAAATAGCTTTGACTACAATTTTTAAGTCTTCTTCATATATTACAAACAAGCGCCACACCAAAAAAAAGAAAAAAAAA
>VZTG01000491.1:11496-48940 GCA_013397845.1 Melanocharis versteri
AGAAAAAAAAAAAAAGAAAAAAGAAAAAAAGCCCCCAACATCTAGGATGCAGTGATTTTTATATCATCCAAAGAACAGGGGGGAAAAGCCTGATTACATTTTAAAAAGCCTTGGTAGTACTGAAAATACAGCAAAATCTTACTTGTGAAGCAACAAGGCTCAGTGGCTTCCTTTGCAAGAAGCCTCCAAATCTCCAGATCTCTGTGCCCACAGTTTACACTGACAGATCTACCACTACCCAAGAAGAACGAAGGTTAACAGTGAAGCTGGAAATTCAGTGTCCCAGGTGGAGTTTCCATCTGTGGGGCTGCTCTTGGGAAGACAATGATCCTCTCTGTCCCTTTGCTAGCACCTTTGCAAATTGGAGGTATTGCTGGTCGAGCCGGTGAGGGGTTTGCAGTTTAATTAACTTGTAAGGTCTTAGAAAATGTTTTCAGTCTGTGACCTACAGACTCCTGCTACCTTTACTAATAAAAGGCTAAGGAAAATGTGTTCGCAGATGCTATGGAGCAATCTCTGCATATGGAAATGCTAAAGGGGGCCATACTTTTCACTGGGAATTTATAGGGGTCCAAAAATCAAAAAAGACTGGGAAAAAAAGTGGCTTAGATCTCATCTGTTCAGATGAAAGAAGCTGCTGAAGACTGAAGTGTAGATACGTATTAATATATCATGATATTGTAACTAAAGAGCATTATACAGCAGCACAATGTTATAAAATGGTTCCATCTATTCAGTCTCACAGGGGTGTAGCAATAAAAACATAAGAAATGAAGCCAGACTGGGCTGTTTACTTTTAGCTTCTGATTTCTAAAAAACGCTTTATTTGCAATAGCTAGTTGTTAATGTTTTTAACAATGATATCCTTGGAATTTTAAATCAGAGTTAGAAAACAGCTCCACACACAGGTTTGGCTTAAGAGTAATAGCTGTATATGATGGAGGAAGCCCTGAAGTCATGCAGGGCATCTTAATATGATACACGTATTAGGAAATATTGCATAGATGTAATGTGGCCCCCAAGTGTAAAACTCACACGTATTCTCTCCTCCTCCCTCCCTCTCTCTTTCTCTCTGTCTTTCACTTGTAGTGTCTCTCTACATTTGCTAAAACTAAAAATAAATCTGTTTGTCACTAGACCTATTTGAAAGCCAAAGCCCCCATATTTAAAATTGTGAGGTCTAGCACAAGAGAAGGAGTATATTTTGGGGGAGGGAGATAATAGGATTTTTTTTCATATCAGCAAAAAATATTGGAGGTAGATATCTGTGCAGTTGCTGAGCTTTTGTGTTCTGGGGCTAGGAGACTTGAATATTATTAAGGGATCAGTCACAAAGTGCATCAATCTGGCATGTACTAGAGCCAGATATCTATTTGCCAGAAACTGGGAAAAAAAAATCTCAGCAGGCTCACAGCTGAAGAATGGTGGACATTGCTTTGATTCAAGAAAGCCCTGGCACAGATATCTTCCTGGATATGGATAACATAATGGACTTTGGGGAGCATATTAAGTCACCCCCCCGTGACTTGCTAGCAGCTCTGGATGTGAATTATACAACTCTGGATTGATATGTTAAGGACTTAACAATTTCTGTCTGCAGCATTTCCAACCTCTGAGTGAAGTATTGGGTTACATTTTCTTCCTTTTGGTTTGATGGCAAATTTTGCTATGCTGGGTAATTCTTTTTTAAAAGCCTGCAAATAAAAGAAAGTATAAATTAAGGAGAGGGTGGGGAGAGTGACTGAGTGAGTGTGTGATGCACTGCATTTAATGTTTCTCTAGAACAAAGTCACACTTGAAGGCTGGCTTCTTTATTTATACTATTTGTTTATGAGATCCAGGAATGCTTGTTTTCAGCATGAAATAATTTTTGCTGTGGCTTCAAATGAAAATATGTATTCACAAAAACCAGAAAATCAACTGGGAGCTCACCACTGCACTGAGAGACCCATTCAGACTCACAGCAACCCAGCACACTAGGGCTCATTAGAGATTCACAGGGAGCAAACTGCTTGATTGGCTCTGCTCTGGCTGAGTCTGGGGTGGTTTTCCTAGAATTTGGCTGAAAAGTACAGGTGTATGCAACAAATATGTTGGGTTTTTGATACCTGACGTCAGTTAGGGATGGATGCTGACTGACAGGTGTTGGCAGTTAGGGCAGGTGAAGGCTTCTGAGAGGTTTCCTGCCCCTATTTGGTTTCAGGATCAGAATATTTTCTTGATGACAGGACTTGGATTTGATTACTTGAGTTTGATCACATGTGTTCATACACATTACATTAAATCTTTATTTCCTTTTAAAGCCAAAGTTCTTTTGTTCTTACTGAGTGTGATATGCACAAGGCAGTGGAAGGCCATGTAACTTTCCAGAGTATCATTTGTATGAAATAATCTCAACAACAGACACAGAAAATATAAATAAAGAATGACTGTGGGCTCCCCAGTCTGTGTACAATGGGGACAAATTCTTTATATCCCTGTCTGGATACTTTGCCTTCTATCCCTCATTTCATGGACCATTATTTTTTATTTCATCCCTCACAGACCATCTCTTAGCCATAATTGCATAACATATGAAAAATATACTGTTTGCTAATGTGAGAAGGCAGCATTAGTAAAATAATGATATATTTTAAACCTAAACACTTTGTCCTCTTTTCTTCTAACAAAAGAACCTGGCTGCCTGTAGGAGCACTGGGAAGTGACAGCTTGGAGTTGGAATGACATGACTGGACATCTCCCAAAAGGAACATCCATCCATGCCCCACAGACCACTGGGTTTCAGAAGCTGTGATTTTATAGCAATAGCCAGAAAAGATCACTTTACAGATGACTTTTTAAAAGAGATGACCAAGATCACGTATATGTGAAGATATTGAAATGATGATATGCATTATGCTGGAAAAAAACATGGATCAAAAAATGGCAGTGAAAGAAGACTAGAATTATGGGTACAGAGAGCACAGGAGAAGAAGTTTTAGCATTTTACATTTCAAGCTGTTTAACTTCCAGACAGGAGTGATTTACCTGGGATAATTTCCCATCAGCATCAGGGAAAAAACAGTATGATGTGTAAGACGACAATTAAGAGATTTATTTTGCATGATTGCACAGGTATCAGTAAAGGGCTCAGAGTTATATTGTGAGCAATTGTAGTTGTAACACACAACCTATGAGCACTGTGGTTGTACTCACAAAAACACTGGACAAACAAGTTCCATTGCTCACCACTGTCTGCTGTCATTGGCTGAAAAAATCAGAGAATATTTCTTTTTAAAGCAGTCTCCTCTTCCGTCACTCCACTTGGTCTCCCTTGTGAAACACCTGGTCCATGGGGACGCAAACATCAGGAGGGATAAAATGGTCTTTCAAGAGAATTGTTTAAGGTTTTCAGGTCTGATACTCATCATTTACATGAAGGAAAAAAGAACTACAATGAATACTTATAAATTCTGTCAGGAATGAGGAAATCCGTTAGCAGCTGAAAGTAACTACCCAGCATTTTAAAAGCAGCAGTTTTCTATCTTGTTCTGTCACAGGGTCATTGAAAGTCAGAATCTGAAAGATCTTACCCAAGTAGATTTTCCCCATCATCCTGGAGCCCATGGGCCAAGAGGAATGGTTAGCGAGTTGGATAATCCTGCCCTCCACACATTATGCAGCCAGGGAGAAGGGCAAGCATTCCAGCGGGAGGAACACTGCCAGGCAGCCTTTGTGGAGGTGGTTTTCTGGCAATAAGAATGAATCGGAGAATAAAGTGCAGCACCTGCGATAATGAGTCTTTTAAATCATTATGTCTAAACATTCTTCTCAGCCTTCTAAAAACATGTTTTAGTTTAAGCCAAACAATGCCATTCAGCACAACGTGTCTGAGGAAGAAAGCCACATATTGTTCTTGCATTTGTCTTTTTCTTTTCTTTTTTTTTTTTAGTTAATTTTTTTTAAAATTTAAGAACACATTATGAAAGGCCCAATCATTACAGTAAAAGAACAAGTCCTGCAAACCTTCACACATGTGATTTTAATAGGTGTAGATATGTGAACAAGGATTAGTAACACTCAGCCCTTGCTTAGCATTAGTGTGTGGGCTCAAGTTATGTTCTTGCTGTGAATTGGCAATGAGACACAAAGCCTTTCGCCTCTAGGGCTGTGGTTCAAATGCAGCCTGGGTCATTGGTGGCTCTACACAAAATGAGGGGGCTGTTTCTATCCAATTTCACCCTCTCCCTGTTAAAAGACAGTAGAGAATTCAAGGTCAGAGCGATCTCAGAGTCTCTCATCTTATTATGAATTGTTATTTTTCACTTACTATGCTATGCTACAGAGCCTGGAGGCTTCTGCCAAGCATGGGGCATGTCACACTGGTTGCTGTGAGAACAGGTGCAGCTCCACTTATTTACAAACACACTCAGTGTGTTTGAAGAGGAAGAGGAAGATGAGCATAAAGAAATGAGGCGACATGTCCAAAGGACAGTGGCAATGCCCAGAGCAGAGCACACCTTTCCTCACAACCTGACTGCACTGCTTCCTTCTCCACCTGCAGCTGTGGGCAAAACGGTGACAGGAAACAGTGTCCTTGGACTTTTGCTTCCCAGCAGGTAACCTGCATGGCTGTCAACCCAGCGGATTTTATGGTATTTTTTTAGCAAGGTGGGGATAATATAAAACAAAGTGTGTGACAGATGAAATGCATTAGCCCCAACAATATTAATGGATGATAATGTATACGGTAGATCATTTTATCACACCATTTACATGTAAGTTTGTTTGGTGTATTATCTTTGACACAGTGGAAGATTCATAGATCAAGAGAATTGGTGTAACCCAATTTCATATGTTTTGTTGGATCTTCGAACAAAAGTGGATGCATTTTGAGTATACATTAAGCAAGTGCTGCATTAAGAACTTCCTTGCGACACCTGGCACCTACTTTTATGGCTTATTTTGTCAGATTGTTTCTTCTATTCAAAGATTAATTTTCCCACTTGCTGAATTTGTTAAATCTTTGAACATTTCAGCCAACGAAGAGGCTTTCAGATCTGAGTTTTCTCAGGATTAAACACTTTTGTAACAGAAAAAACACTACTCAGTCAATACAGACAGACTTGTTTGAAACCCAGCATTTGCTAAACAAAAAAGGTTAAGCTGTTTATAAAGAAAAGTCCATAATCAAACGTGCCCTGGCTTTCAAAAATGCCATCTGTAACTAAATGGGCATTGGCTCAAGCACTTATAAAAATGCTATTTTATGCTAATTTAAAATTTAAAGCAAATGTTGGCTTATCATGTATATGGTTTAAAATTGAGGTATATGCCATTCCCTAATGCAGGACAAAGATGTGACACCCTTTCCTAAGGAGGGAGACACCATCCTTTCACGCTTTTTTGGCGGTCAGTCCACTTGCTGTATCAGGGCAGTGCTGTGCAGGCCACCGAGGTGGAATCTCCATTCAAGTCCACCCTCGTGTCCATTGCAGAGCTTCTCCCAGCACGCGTGCATCCTCACTCCAGGCTTATCCATTCACACCATTTTTATCAGTCGCTCCCCTTGGCAACGATAACACAGGGAAAACTTCCCTGGGACTTTCTGTGTGCTTAAATTAGAGATGAGGTGCTGGCATCCTCAAAGTGTTCCAAAGCTGGGTTATACCCAGTGGCACAGCTGAAAACTGGCACAACTGTAGGGTATACCCGGTGCCAGGTCCACAGTCCTACCTGTGGGGCACACAATCACCTGGTTTAAACCCAAACTTTCTACCGTGTGCCTGGCATCAACTCCTGCAAGCTCACTCTTCATCAGCCAGACTCGATGACATCCCAAACCTCAATTCAAACACCTACAGGCATTTGATAACTTCTGTAAAGTCCTTTCCCAGTATATTGGGATTTTTGCCATTTTTAACCTGGAAACAGGATTCTAGTGGACTGTACCTGGCAGGGTTGTTTCTCTGAGACTTCCAGGCCAGTCTGGAAAACCCCAAGGCCTCAAATACTTATTTGGGTGGATTTTGTTGGTTTTGGGGGAGTGCTGCAGAGGGCTCTGGGGTGTGAGAAGGGAGGCTGAGCAGGGCTGCTGGCGGGGCTGGTGCCTGGTGTGGCAGGGGAAAGACTGGCTGCCCTCCTGGCTTGACTCTGCCTCAGGAGCACTAAAGAGCCTGCACACAATTAGGGACAAGCCTCCGAACTTCTTCAAGTTCACTCATTTAAAAAAGCAGCTAAACTCTAAAAAATAAAGCCCAGACAAATTAACAAAAAGACAAGACAAATGCTTTAAGAAAATGAAAAGAATAAAGGATATGTAAGCTATATCCTTGCTACCTTTGTTTCTCCTCAAGGAAGTAATATTTCTTGATCATTAAGATCCCTCTTCCTTAATAAGGTGAAAAATCAGATTATAAAGAACATTTTTTAATGAGAATTCAGGGACATTTCTGTGTTGGTTGAGAAGTATGAAAGTATTTAACCTCAGTTCAATGGACTGCCCTTTATTAACATTTTTCTTCTAGTGCCACTCACATAACTGCCCTTTCACAAGCCCCGTCTCAACCATTTGGTACTTATAACTTGGTTTTAGCCAGAGGGTGCATTGCAGAATACAAATCAATCATTGACTTTATTTCTTGTGACTAAAGGATTTCATAGACAGTATCTTTGTGGACAGAGCTACCACTAAGAAAACAGGGCTTAATGATTAAAATGTGTCCATTTTTCTCTCCATTTGGCAGTAAAACTAGCAGAAGTGCTTGGAAGCCTGTTCAGTGAGTGATGTGGCACTGACAGTGCAGCACACCTCAGCTCAGCTGAGCACAGGCATATGTAAACAACTCTGCTATCAAACACTGTGCCTTGTCAAAGATTAAACGTGTCTTTAGGGAATGGGAACGGTGCCATGCTAACACCTTGGCAATACAGGCCAAGTGGCAGGACACTTGGCTTCCCATCAGTTTGTCACAAACCTGCCTTGGAAACATTCTTCTGGAAACATGAGAGCGTCCCTGTCGTGGGTTCCTGTCCACTGGCTGCTCCGGGTGAGCTGCCAGTGCTCCACACATTGCCAATGCCAGCGGTGCTTTTGTCAGGTGGACACTTGCCCACTAGGAAATGGATGGAAGCCACCCATGTACTCTAAATGTGCCATTGTCTGAGCTCCAAGTGCTAACGAGAGTTAATGACACCAAGTCTGGTCTGGTCTGGAGTCTTGTAGGAGCTGGATCCGTGCTACCCACTGTTACCTGTGAGTTGCTATGTCCTACCTCTCAGCATATAGCATTTGTAGTACATCTCCTTAATGCAAGAGGAATATATTTGTATTTATACACTGCACGAAGGAAGCAGAGCCAAGCTAGAACAGAGGGTAGCAACACTGTTTGTGTTTTAACTTTGGAAATTAAGGTGAAGTTGATGAAAAAAAAAACTGATGAGATTTTTTTGTTCATGTTGAACAGCCAAGACTTATCCCAGAGATTCACATTCAGTTAAGTGCATTTAGTTTTTTCTGCTATTGGAGAGTGTAGAGTGGATACCAGCTGCACCTCTAATGTTTTGGAGAGCTGACACTTCCAGAACATTTTGCAAATTTTAGCTCAACAATTTTGACGGGGCACAAATTCTCAGGCATGATGATGAGAAATTCTGCAACCCAGAGGACACACACTAAACTCTGTCCCTCAGCCATGGGGCACAGAGGGACTTTTTTGAAATAAAAGGCTTTTCTTATGGGGTTCTTCCCTTGCCAGTGTCCTGATGCCAACATTCATTAACATCCCAGTGCAGACGCACTGTACCTGGTACATTTGGATGCACGGCCAGTGCTTGCCCTGCTTGGGCACACCAGAAACCCTCAAGAGCAGCCAAGAAAAACAAGAAGAAAGAACATCCATTAGGAGACACTTTGTAAGAGTTGCAGATTCCCATAGAGCAGCAGCAAGTTTTGAGGTTGAATCCTTGGGTTTCTACCTCATGTCTTATTTTACAGACATCAGCCCAGACAGATTTGCAACACTTGACAGGCAGCAGTCAGTAGATTCCCAACATCCTTGATGTTAGTGAGTTTTGCTGCTGGCATGCACGGAGCCAAGATTTCATTCCATTTTAGTACTGGATTAACTGAGGTGCATAAGGCAACACACTTGCAAATAAAGGCAGTGCATTGGCCTCTGTTTTTCTAGGCATTTAGGTGACACATCTCATGGTCTCAAAGCATTATAGCACGAATATGAGATTTAGGCCTTTCAGACATGAAGGAATGCTGTGGGAAGAAATGCAGCAATAAGCACAGCTTATGAGAAATGCAAAGCAGGTTAACAATAACTGTCTTTATCAGAAGAGAAGACACATCTGGAAGCAAGTGTGAATATCAGCTCTCAGAGCTGGAGGTAGTCTTGCCGTCTTGAATATGTACAATACTCAGCTAAAAGAAATTTTATCATGACATTAAAAAACTGCTTTTTTTGTTGTTGTTCATTTATTTTGTTGTTTTCAGTTATTAACCTGAACTGCATAAATCATTTTTTTAGTAGTCATGTAGTCTGTTGGGCAGTTTTGTCAAAACCTTAGGGTAGCTTACAATGAATTAAGGCACACACACACACGTACACTTGCAAACTATGCAAAAATCCACAAAGAAAATTTGAAGTAAATATGTCAAGGAAGAAATAAGCCTCATGTCCACCATTCAATCTTCCACTGCTGTGTCTTAAATGAGACAAAAAGACAGCCACGAACTTTGATTCTTGGAACCAGCATAATGCTTCACGTGAACATTTTTTTTTCACTTAAGGAGTCTCTTGTTTTAGCAGTAAAAAGAAAGGATGGTTTGCTTTTGCCATTCATGTATGACATTATTTTACAGCTCACAGCTAGCTGCATGCAGACTTTAGTCAATGCTCAGGGAGGTGTTCATTACCTCAATGCAAAAGTTAAGCAATCACAACTTAGCAGAATCTCTTGGCCCAGGTCTCATTAGCCTGGGAGTTCCAATTCCCCTGGAAGCACCTTGTTGAAGCAGACAGCTTGCCTCTTCCAGCACATCAGCTCTTCCTTTGTACAAAGCATGTTACAGGAGAGTGATTAGATGGAGGATTTTTCAGCTAAGAAAAGAGCTGGCAGAGGGGGATGTTACAGTAGAATATAAAATCATGAATGGTACATGGAAGGCAAATAAGAAAGTGCTGTTTCTTTTGCTGCCCCTAGTTCTTGCATGAGGCAAGTAAGTTCACAAAAAATAGCAAGTGTTTTGTTGTACTCCTTCATGGAGTACAGACTGGAGCAAGTTGTGAAACTTCTTGCCACAGGATTTTGTGAGTGCCAGAAGTTTACACAGATTAAAAAAAAAGAGACTAGATAAAGTAATGGAATTAAAAGCATTTTAAAAATTAATGTACTAGTAAATCTTGATATGCCATTCAGTCTTGGGAAGACCTGAGCTGCTGGAAGCCAAGTGAATCAACTTGGGATATATAAATGCCACATTACATTTGCCCTGTTCTTGTGTCCTTATCTGGGCACCTGGTATAGCAGGAACTCAGACCTTTGGCCTGACCGTGCTAGACTGGTCTCGTGTTTGCACCTCTGCCTGGTTTGTGCTTATCTGCAGCCTGCTGGTAAACTTCTGTACAGCCTCCCCCAAAATGTCTTTTAAGAGCTTAAAGTATCATGAACTTTTACCCAGCAATTTGTGCAGATTTCTTGAACTTTAGAAGAAGCTAGAAGTAATGACATTTGCTGAGGAACATAGTAAGATACCGAGTCAAGCAGGCCTAAGTCTCCTAAGCGTGTGTATGTGTGCATGCATGAGAAGGAGAGGGAGACGAAGAGAAAATATGTGCATGTGAAAGTAACTTTGTGTATAAAACAGATATTTTCCATGACATATGTTGATGAATTGAATTCTGTTAATTTATAAACTACATTCAGAGCTGGTAGAATTTTTGCAGTGTTTCATGGCCAAATTCTGTGAAAGCACTGGGAAAAATCTGTTCCAATTTATTTTACGCTCTGCAGTGATTTTCTAACTAACGGTGTGTGAATTATTATATTTCGATCTGTATATAGAGCACTGAGCACTCTGGCCCCAGCCCAGACAAGCAGTTAAAGGAAATGTCCTGCTGAATTCACAAAGACTGTTTGCATTCTTAAAGTTAAGCATGTGCTTCAGGGCTTTGCTAGATCATAACCAAAGATCTCAGGAGCAGTTGGCAAGACTGATACCACAGAGAATAGAAGAAGAGGAAAACAGCAAGAAAGATGTCAATAGATATATTGACATGAATTTGGAATGGTGCTTAGCATTTGAGCGCATTAAGGAAAAAGAGATCTAAAAAGCTCAAGAAAGGTATTTGAGAGAGTGTGTTGACTTTTAAAAAAACCCCTTCTTTCTAACAGCTGTACATCAATCACTGACTTTCAAAGGAGCGAAACATTGCAACGTGTGTTGCACCATTCTCATTGTATTATTTCGCTATGTGTAACACTGCAGTAATTTTCAGCATACAAACTCTTAATCTCATTTTGTTTCTAAAGCACCCACAGATCACATCATTGCTGAATAGCCATCTCTGGAGATTGTCCTTTCAGAGCAGGGACAGATACAGCAGGTTGCCCAAGGGGCTGGCTGTGTCCAGGGATGAGGATGTCATAGTCTCTCTTGACACCTTGTTCCAGTACCTGACCACCTTCGTCAAGACCTTGGTATGTTCTTCCAGTGGTACAAAGTTCCTGTCAGTAGTCTCATAAATGTTTAGACCTTCTTCCTATACACAGACCTTCTTCCTATATACATGCTCTGCTTTACAAAAACAGGTAGACCCCAAGATTTCAAAGGGATTTGCCACAGGATAGTAAAATAGACATAAGTGTGAGTGCTTTCGAGACTTTAGCTGGCAAGTCAAAGTGAGTTGGTCAAAATTGTAGTAAAAATGGAAAAAACCCTCAAACTATGTACTGCAGAACTCACAATTTTATGACACAGATATCACAATGCATGTGCACATTTTTTCCCCTGGAAATTTAGAGGATTATAGTTCTTAATCCTTGGACAGGTTTGAAAAATTTTAATTTTTAGCTGTGGTAGTTGAGGGCTTTTAAGGATTCACTCACATCCTGCCTCCCCCCACCATCCCTTCCCCTTAAATTTAAGTACCTTTTCTCACTGATTCTGATTTCAATAACAGCCATAATTTCACTCTTTCTATTCAGAAGTTCAAAGCTCCAGTGCTCATAAAGTGTGTAGGGATAAGATTGAACCCTTGGAAAACAGCAAAACACATGAAGGCAAAGGTGCATGATAAAACGATTTATCTGTGGCTTTGCAGTTATTACACAGATAACATTTTGATATTTGTATTATGTTTAGTAACTCAGTATCTATGTGTGTAATACATAATTTTTTAGTTAGAAGTTTATCTTCCAAAACTGTACCGTGTTTCTCAATGAGTCAGCTGCTTACAGTGCCTCCTGCAATTTGTGAGGTAAATGCATTTATGTATTATGACATGAAATGTGCTTCATTAATTTCTGCACCGCTGTTTATTTATGATAATACTTCACAGGAGATGAGTGAATATTCTATAATACCTTTCAAGAGGTCAATGTAGCCTTAACTATCGTGTCTTCACTCTGCACTGACTAGTAAATCTTTGCTGAGGGACGAGGTGGCTGGGGTTTGTATGCTCACCATGACCTGCATGGATTAACGGAGAGCAAAGGTTCCAGTGAGTGTGTTTGTACAAACATATATCTACAGGACCCTCCAGGCATGCTGAAACCTCATCTGCTTCCCTCAAGGATTTGAAAAGACGGGGAGGAGGATTAAAAGAGTGGCGAACCGATAGAAAAATATGACTGTTACGTTAACTTCTAATTTTCTAGCCTTGCTAGTAAAAGAGAAATTGCTATTGTTTAGTTAGCATGAAGATGCTGTGGGGTATTTGCATATTCCCCTAAAATAGGGCATTTGGAAAGTGACTGAAAAAAAATCACTATTTTGGTTCTGTGTGGATTTAAAGACAGAAAACAATTGATCTGCCCTCAAGTCCACAGCTACCTAAGGAAGGGAAACAAAATAGTGTCTGTATTGTACATAAGTGGCTACAATATGATTTTAAAGTGAAATTACTAGCATCACTTGAAAATGTCTTTCTTTCTCTGCTGGTGCCAAATTTTTAAAGCATTTCAAGCACCCAAGATCTATTCCATCTTTTCAGAGCAGTCCAGATGCTACCAGAGCTGCCATGGCCATCCATCTCAGCAGCCATGCTGCTTCCAGTGTTTTGCTGGGATCACACAGCAAGGTGGAGGAGCATGGATTTTCAGTGAACGACTGACTTAGGGGGTTTTCCTGGCACCAGCTCTCCTTCCCTCACACCATGTCCCTTGCATTAGGCTCAGCGCTGCTTTGAAACAGCCCACCACAGGGTAGAAAACTCAACTGGCAAAAAATGCGAATAGTGTTCCAGCGGCTGAGTGAGCTGAACTGCCTGACTGAAGAGTGGGAAGGGAGGGGGAAGAAAGAAGAGAGCAGGAGCCACTATGTTAGAGCCACTTTCTCTTGAAGTCTTATCCTAAGAAAAAAACTCTAGGTAAGTATACCTGCAGGCAATGAAACTCGGGTCTGTTTTTCTCAAGTGCTCAATACTTCTGCTAACTCCCATGGCGACACCTTAACAGTCAGATTCTCAAAAGGACTTAGTCTTCAGTGAGCACCCAGGGTGCTGAGGCCTTTAAAATTTCTGCTCTCTTCCTTTGCTGCCTACTTGGGAAATGAGATTTTTGTAAAATTCTGGCTTTACTCAATAAGTAAAGCTTCTTAGTTAACTGCACTAGCTGGGGGAAAGACATGGATCTTTAATACACTCTACTAGTATTTGCTAGAGCAGTGCAGGTTGATTATAAAGTGTCTCTGAATGAAGGAGGCTGGTGTCTGTATTTCCCTCCAAAGCCAATGCACAGAGCAGGGCATGAAACACCGTGAGATGGGGGGTCAGTCTCCAGGTCATGGCCAGGACACACAGGCCTTCTCTGAAAATCATTTCTTTCTCTGTCTAGCTCCAGGCTGGGTAGAGCTCCTTAAAACAATGTTCTGAATTTTGATGAAATTGTACGGTGCTTGAACCCAAGAAGATGTAAAGACACTCTGTCCAAGGACTCCAGGAAATGATGCAATCTGCAAACCATTTACTACCTGTGTGTTTTACCCTTGAATTTTGCCAAGGTGCTTAACTCTGCTTTATGGACTTCCCATTAAACTTATCTCATTGTAAAACAGTGTTTCTTTAGGGAGGGGAAAACGTTTCAGCCTTAAACGACTCAAATCAAAATCGCTGAGGATTTTTACACACCGGGAAGTGGCACCAGTTAGCTCCAAACAAACTGTTGATGTGAAAGCATCGGCACACCCCACTCTCACTGGGGCAGCATTGGCTGACGAAGGCTTCACCACTCCCACCTCATTCACAACAGAATGGCAGACAGGGAAATGTGCCAGGGCCTCAGCTACTCAAGTGTAAAATCTGGCATATTATCACAAAGGCTGAGAAAGGTAATGGAATATAAATTGGGGCACCTTGGTGTAGGATGCAGACTCTGTCACTCTGGTGCTTTGACATCCTCTGACAAAACCTCGACAGGGAGACCTTTCAGTGTGATTTAGCTGAGGAAGGAGCATCCTTACAGGCAGCCATCCTTCACGGGTGATGAGTCCTCCTCCGGCAGGGTGGGGACTCTAGAGTGGCTACAGCCCCTGCACCCCTCCGACCACAGGCTCCAGACTTTGTCCTCTCCCTTTGTCCTTGTTTTTGGCAGCCAGACAGAGAGAGGAGAGCACGTGGGTGAAAAGGCAGAGACACAACATGTTGAGGCTTGGCCTCTTGCCTCTCAGAGGTGGCGCGGTGGTGCCACCTCTTTGTGGATCTTGCCTCTCCTCTCTGCCTCCACGCGCTCAATGTCCTCCTTTTCCTTGCTCATTAACACCCCCTGACTTGGTAATGAGCATTAAACTGTAATTTAGAGCATCCAGGAGAGTGGGAGGAGCAGGACAGGGCAGAGAAAGTGGTGCTCAGCTGACCTCTTTGGCCCCACGAGCTCCTCCTGGACAGCTGACACTTCGAGTTTGGGATGGCGTTCAGAGCTGCACAAGCAGCTCCAAGCCCAGGCAGGGAGCCTGGCTGCTGGCTGCTGCTCCAAACCTTCCCTTGGGGCTGAGGAGCAAAGTCTGCCCCTATCACCTCCAGTGCTGACCTCCCAAGTCCGTCCATCGTGGGACTGGTTTCCCAAGCTGGTGGGGAAGGTTGTGTGGGAAGGGTGGCGATGCTCAGCTGTCCTTGCTGAGCGGTGGCACCCAGGTCTCCCTGCTCCAGGGCTGATTCTGTAGCCAAAAGCCCTGCAAAATGTATACACATCCTCAATTTTGCATGAAAAAAGCCAGTGTTGTGAAACTCTCTCTCCAAAATAGGATCCAATAGCTCTGTTTACATGGCCTCAGGCTGATGCTGGCTAGGCCATAAATATCTCACAGCCTGAGCCATGGGCATGCTGGAGCCTGTTTTGGGGAGGAGGGGGATGTCTTCATTCCAGGCATTGCAAACCAGAACAGCTCCCCGCTATCTGAGCTTGCTGCTTCCCTACTTACTGGTAATTTGTCCCTTCCTGTAGCTGATTTGTACCTCAATTTTCCTGCTATCTTAAACGTTAATTCATTGTGTTTTGTCCTATGGAACGGTGCTTAAAGACTGATTCCTGGCCTGGCATTAGCTAGTGAATATCCAAACTAGATACCTTAGTCTTCCCTTCAAGGCTTCAGCGATCTTGGTCTGAAAAATTACCATTTTTTTTTTCTTCTTATTTTTCTTTTTTCCCCCTCCCACTTCAAAACCGTGAAGGATAAGGCAGTCACAGCATTTGTGAATAGATATCCTTGTTAGAGGGAAAATAGGGACATAAAGGAGACTTCTGATCTTGACTTTCTAATGAGAAGGATTTGGCAAAGACGCGTGATTAGAGCACTTAACTGGAGAAGCAGTTTTGACCTCCAGTTAAGAATATTTTTGACATATTTTTTCAGTATAGTTAACCAAGGCTAAGGTGTGTCAAGAAAGGGTAACGAAAGGTAAGTGTAAAATGGGAATGAAGGCAGCTTGGAGAGA
Organism: Melanocharis versteri; assembly: GCA_013397845.1. Lineage (NCBI taxonomy): Eukaryota > Metazoa > Chordata > Aves > Passeriformes > Melanocharitidae > Melanocharis > Melanocharis versteri. The sequence continues at coordinate 26,637 of VZTG01000491.1, forward strand.
ATGACAGGGAAGCAGACTGAGGGGACACGTAAGCCCAGAGTCTGTCCAGGTTGTGACCACACCAATGGCTGGATCAGGAGACAGGACACAATTAAAAATCTTCCAGTGGATCCTTTATGAGAAGGTGTGAGAGAGAGACAATAGCATTTCCTGACCGCACTGATTCCTGTGAACCTGTGTGGTCTTAAGCTCATTTATATGGAACACTGCAAGCAACATAACCTGAATTAATGCTATGAGACAGAAATGAAGCCACTAATGGACAAAAGGAAGCATGAGTCTAATGGTTCAAACACAGAGCTGGGGAGTCAGGAGACCAGAGCAGTTTTACCTGATTTAGCTACTGACTCATCTTGAGAGACTGTGAGGAATTCACTTGTATCCAAACTGTCGCTGATTTTGGTTTGGGGTCCACTTTTTCTGAGGTTCTGGCCATTTTGAGCACTCAGACCTGAGCTCCTGTGAGCCACGGCTGCCTCATCTGGAGGCTGTGAACATTCACTCATTCATGCTAGTGCAGCCCTATGAACCTCTCAGGGGAAAGGGCATAATATTATAATTTAAATAATTTACTTTAAACCTTGGCTCAAGGGACAGCATGGCTATTAAGTAATGGCCTTTGTAATCTAGAAAGCCTTTCCTGCCCTTCCCTGAGATGGATCCTGTACTTAACACTTCACCTGGCAAAGCACAGAACAATTTTCCCCCACTTACCTTAACAAGGCAAGTCTTTTACTCACCACACCACAGGCGGGCTGGACGCTTTGATTGAGATGGCCCCACAAGGGCTGTAAGAAGGATGACTCAGGAAAAGTTTTGCTAATCCTAGGAGTCTCCATCAGGCAGTTCTGCGGTGTCCGGGTATTGCCACTGGTAGCCAGCTTGGGGCTCCTGTCTGCCCATCGGCTCCTGTTGCAACAAACGCAAGGTCACACATAGTCATATGTTAAAGGCTTAATTACAAACGAACTGTCAGCTTCTGCAGACTCGTTTTTGGGTAATGCTGTTGAGGATCATTCAGCTTCCAGGGGTAAATTGGGTGGATTTGAATCTCTAACTTCAAAAAAGGCTGTGTTTAAGGACAGGTTTGGTGTCTGTCATGTTGTCATGAGTGCCACTAAGAGTACTTGGCTTGCTTCAAAATTGTGGGGTATTTATACAGACATACAGCTTATATAGTGGTTCATGGAAAAAAAAAAAAGAGAAAACAAAACAAACCAACCAACCAACCAAACAAAAACCCCTGAAGTTTGTCTTTGTGGATAAACAATTTGCTTTCAGAGGTAAGGTGAAACAAGGTTCTGACCCAAAGATACCTATTGAAAAATTTCTTGTGAGGCAGGTTTGTGAGGCATGTGTTGTTGAAAGCAACCAAGATGAGTGCAGCCACACACTCTGTCCTCCCTGCATTTTCCAGTGGTGGGCATAGTTTGGGACACACTAGGAGGGAGTTTATCCACACCAAGGGTGAGTGCAGCCCCAGCTTACATCTTTCTCCACAGCACTGCGTGCTGATTCCTGTAAGAGAGGTCACTTGATGAAGTATATCCTGTCTCAAGCATGATCTGGCACTGCCCATATTTTTTATCAAGCAAAACTTCCACTGACATCAGTAGAAGTTTGACTTCAGAGGAAGCTGAGTTTCTGCCTATTTAATCTGATTCAAGCCTTCCTACATGGAACACAAGGGAGGGATGCAGCCTCTCCACCTTGGGAATCATATCTCCACACACCACAGCTGAACGTGCCCCAAGCTTTGCTAGGGCAAGTCTGAGCCATTTTCAAAATGTTGGTGAAGTTTCACAGCCTCAAGCAGTCATTATTGCACTGGGTCATCCCCCTGAGGTAAATTATTAATAGTAATAATATGTTATTTTTGTTAAACCTGACATCTCCTTTCATCTCAGCCCCATGCTTATCAGGAGCTCTGCAACAACAAAAAAGGAAAGTTTTATTTCCACATTTCCATCCCTTCGTCTCATCACACCGCGTCTGCTTTGGGGAGTGAAGAGTAATCTGTGGAAAGCTTTCATGCTCTCAAACCTACCAAAACATGCAATATTAATTGGGATTATTAATTGTATTTACTGCACTAGCAAGTCTAACCTTGTTAAAGGCCAGTGTGAAGATGTGGGATCATTTCTGTCATTTGGAACATCCTGCATGCTACCTCCTCTCAGAAATCAAAAGGAAAATTACCTCACTTTTATTAATCACCCTTTTTCTTACAAGATTTTGCCTTTTGTTTAGCTGCACTTCACAAGGAGAAGGTGTGTTTTCTGTGCTGCTTTGAGATCTTGGCAGTTAATGGAACTCTTTGATTTTTAAATAAGAGTTATTCCTCTGAGTGTACAGTATAAACCTAACAGGCAAGGGACTGTGCCTTTAAGTTCATCAGTTTTCCCAGTGCTGTACTGGAAGGATTGGACTGAAACTTTAAACATTTCTAGCCATACCTAGCATATGTATAATTTATAAGCCACACACCGTTTTCTGTCAAATAGGCGATTGATCTGACTCGGATCTCGTTAATTATCCTCCACATACATTATACGTTAACAGATCTTCAGTATACTGTGTATCAATATTAATAAGATTATAAAACACTATTGATAATTAGGAAGAGAAAGAGACCAGGCCTTTGATTCACTCTGTTACTAACGCCCCTGCATCTCCAGATTAAAAAGAGACCACTTTTCGTTTAATAATATCAGATCAGTACATCCATCTTCTAAAAGGCTTTATTAAGAGAAAGCTAAGATTTGCATCCCTATGCAAGGGGCTATTTGAAATTGATTATGGAGGCATCATTGATGTGTGAGAAATTTGTTTCTCTGTCTTGTCTAAAGGGGGACCTAATAGGTGGGAGGGATTTAAGGTGGAGCACTGCACTCTTGGATCTTTGATCAGGAAATTTCTATTTTTCTTTGTCAGGCTATATTTGGCAAGCCAGATTGTCTTGTTGCAGAGGAAATTAAATGGGATATCATATTGCTTCCTTTAAAATATAACAACATCTATGCTATCACACTCCAAAAGAGGACGGTGGAATTAAATAACAGTATTTATCTTTAAATTATGTGAGTCAGATTATTTTTTCACTACTTTTTACAGTTTTCCTTTTTTTTTTTTTTTTTTTTGCTATGAACTGTCTTTTATGTTTCCATTAAGCTCATTCGCAACAAGCGAACCAGAATGAGTTGCTTGTGAGGGTTCTGAAACACTTCATATCCAAATTGAATCAGGTAAACTTTGCTTTCTTAGAAATTTCATACTAAAGGTGAGGGAAAGCCATTTAAGGATGACAGGGAACACAGCATAAATTCAGGTTGTGACATGACAGGTCCTCCACTGGAATGCTGTATTGCACCATAGTGGCTTGGGAACCAACACTCCGGCCAAGCCCAGGTGCTTTTTCTAACACCTTAGAAAAATGATTCAGGATTCAAGCATGAAACCTGATTTTGCCTTGCTGCTAATGTCCACTAATCACCAAAGAACTTACGTCACTAATCACCCAGTCCTTGTCTCCATGAAACTTCAGAGCAGCTCTTCCCCGGGTCAGCTCGCACAGAGCTGATGTAGCCAGGCAGAGAGTTCTCAGGCTCCCTCCCTGCTCTGGAGCAATTCTGCAAGGCATCCTTCCCACTGCTGACTCCCTTGGGCTGGCCAGAGCTAGGAGACCTCATTCCAGCCACCACAGATATTTTAAGCATCACATCCTGCAACCCTATGGAGATGAGATTTCTGAAATACCATGTTCAGGACCCCAGCAGCTTCTGCTCAGGGGTGCTCGTGTTGCTTTACAGAACAACAGGCTTCAGTGGAAGATACTCAGTGTGAGCAGCAGAGGGAAGCTGAGGAAAACTACCCTCACTTGGACAGGGGCTTCACTCAGGGAAATTTCACACATGTATTTCCCTGCAAAGTAGCCCAGTAGATTCACATTTCTCATGGCAATTCTGCTAAAAGCCTAAATAAACCCATCAATTTATGGCTTCCAGGAAATCTGCCCTGTATATAATCTTTCCATTCCCCAGAGCTCTGTGATTTTGAAGCATGCTGGGAGAGATCATGGTTTGCAGGACTGTGGAAGGGACTGAGATGAGGGAGGTCCCAGGCTGCTGTGTCCACTGCAAAGTCTTGGGAAAGTCCCTTCATCTGCCTGGGACATCCATCATCCTTGTGAGGGGTCACAGGAACTGCCTGGGTACAACCACGGGGCACAGGACTAGCACCCACAGTACCAAAATGCCAGTGGGACCCCTCTGGCACCCACGCCAACTGGAGCAAGGCCACCAGGCAAGGTCATAACATTTAAATTGCTCATTTTGCCTCACCTCATTCCATGTGAAACAAGGAAAGGGGCAATCGGCTGAGACATGGAGGTGGCAGGGCACAAGGAGAGATGGTGACCTGCTGGGGAAAGGCTAAGCTAAAAGCAGGTACATAAACCCAGATTAAAATTTATGTATGGGGTACATAAGCAACATAAAGGGCTTTCTGAGGACCTGAGCTTGCTACAAGTGTAGGCAACACAAGGTCCAAGAGTTGTTCCTTTTTAACCTCTCGGATGGTTGTGGTCTTCTTCTTTCTGGAGAGAGCCTTGAAGGAAACTGTGGAAAGAACAGCAAGAGACAACAATGTGAAATGAAGCCTAAAAGCTTAGAAAGACATAGAATAAACCAATGAAAGTGCTGTGAGATAGCACAAAACCCCCTAATTTTAGTTCCTGGTCCAGGAAAGTGTAATGGCTGGCAGATTTTCATGGGATTCCTGCAAGGCAAGTGGATATCAGGGCAGCAGGACCTGTCTGTGCCAGCCTCTGGCTAAAAGCTTGCTGCCCTTTCTCTCTCCGACAGGCTGGAGAGCGAGCTGGCCCGGAGGCACCGTGGTGCAACTTCCGGAGCCAAAGTTCATTTCTGGTGGCAGGGCTGTCCCCTGTCGCACGGGCCATGAGCCTGGGGCTCTGAAGACCTCTCTGAGCCACCTCACATCCATTCACACATGTTTTTTCATACAGTTCAGGCCATAAATACCTTGCTACGTGTTCCTGGAGATGCACCACTGCTGCGTGCCCTGTATGCTGCGTATGTTGTGTGTGAGCACAGCAGCACTTGCATGCACAAGGATGTTTACAAAAGGCGGCAGGGAAGTGCCTAAGGTGTAGGTTTCTCATGAAGGAGGGAGTTCGTTCCCTTAGGCCCAGAGACATTGCTTTAATTTCTTATGTCCTTTCACAAAAAAACACATGGGGAAACAAAACTACTTTCATTGACAGTGCAGAGAAGTGAAGATATTTACAACACTGGCAGCTAGCTAAAAAACCCCTGAAGATCCAGTTCATATTCCATGGGGAATATCCCAAGTTAACGCATTCATGTGAATATATTTCTCAACAGAAATCCAAGAAAAAGAGAAATGTAGAAATTTGGGGTTCTGACCCATCTTTGCCATTGGTGACTGCCAGGCTTGTCCTCTTGGCTGCTGTGCATTGCAGAGGCTCAGCAAGCCTGGCAACCAGACCTCATTCAGTCTCTGAAGTCTGACGCTGCTCCACAGATGTCTTCAACTGGCTGGAACTGGGAAATAGCCGCCAGGAAAAATCCCTCAGGTGACCAGTGCAATGTATGGGACAAGAATATGCTGAGAATATGGTGAAATGCTTGTCTAGCACCTTCTGCGAATGAAAACTCTGTTGATGGAATCAGGGGCGTAGATGAGGCTGTCATCCTAAGAGGCAAAAGGTTTTGGTGGCCATTCTTATCCATCAGGCAAAATGGGTGCTGAAGCTGTACTACCCCAAGTCGTGGGTCCTGCCAGCTTCAGGCTCAAATGTGTTATAGGAAGAGCATGGAAGACTTTGCTTCATGTATGGCCCTGCTGTCTGTAGCTGTACAAAATCTTTCTGCCTCTACAGCTCTCAGGCTGGGTCTATTAATTAAGAATCAAAAGAGGGAGGTGAGGAGAAAATATGTATGATTCCTGGTATCATCACAGCACATGCTGAAAATGAGATCCTTGGAGGCAGTGGAAGCAGTCGGTATTTAGGCAAATTAGGGCAGTGGTTTAATGCATCAGTGCCTTCCTGATGAATCATAGAATTGTTTGAGTTGGAAAGGACCTTAAAGACCATCTGGTTCCAACCCCCTGCCATGGGCACGAACGCCTTCCACTGGATCAGGTTGCTCAAAGACTCACCTAACCTGGCCTTGAACACTCCCAGGGATGGCGCACCCACAACTTCTCAGATAGACAAACTCTGCTAGTGGCTCACCACCCTCACAGTAAAGAATTCCTTCCTAATATCTAATCTAAACTTACCCTTTTTTGGTTTGAAGCCATTCTCCCTTGTCCCATCCCTACAAATATTTATAAAAAGTCCCTCTCCAGCTCTCTTGCAGCCCCTTTAGGTACCGGAAGATGCTCTAAGGTCTCCCCGGAGCCTTCTCTTCTCCATGCTGCACAGCTCTAACTCTTTCAGCCTGTTTTCATGGCAGAGGTGCTCCAGTCTTCTGATCATCTTTGTGGCCTCCTCTGAACTCACTCCATCAAGTCCACATCCTTCTGATGCTGGGGCCCCAGAGGCGGATGCAGCAATCCAGGTGGAATCTCACGAGAGCAGAGTAGAGGGAGAGAATCACCTCCCACAACCTGCTGGCCACATTTCTTTTGATGCAGCCCAGGGTATGGTTTATGAGGCGGAACCATTATGGTGGAAATGGTGAGAAGGATCCGTTATCACAGAGATGATGCTCCACGTGTCTGCATAGCCCAGAGCAATTATTACATGGCCCTTTGACATGGTACCTCCATGGTACCATGGTAGCTCCATTGTGCCAGGAGAAGAATGTTATTAACCTGCTCAGTGTTACTACAACAGAAGAAGTAGGAAATAAAAGGAAAATAATATCTCCATTTGAGCTTGGGCATGGTAGAGTATTTTTCAACCCTGGCAACATTTTAATTTCTATCAAAGAAGAACATTTGCTTTTGTGCTAAGTGGGGAAACCCTGCAGATGAATGTGCAGCGTGAACAAAAATAGCAAAACCTTGGTGGTTCCGCACTTAAGAAAAACAATACTTGGGCCACTTGAAACAATAAGGGTTTGCTCCCAGCTTGAGATTTTGTCTGACAAATTTCAGAGAGAAGGGTTTTTTTCTCGCCTCCTCTAGCCCTGAGACATACCACAAAAAAATGCATGCGCACGAGCCGTTGTCACTGGGAATGTACCAGCCTTCCATTAACATTGCTCTCTATAGGATGGCGGTTGGCAGGAGTGCTCATTTTAAAATCCAAAGGCTCATGTCTAGTGCTCCAGCCCTTATTCCCCAGAGTTTTTTCAAGCCACTTGAGCCACTTGTCTGGAGCCTGCTTGCTTTGATCTCCTTCTGCATCGAACGTGTCTGGAGAGAGCTCTGCAAGGGGAAAGCATGAATCGAATTGTGCGCTCCCATCTCAAATCTTGCCCATTGCAGAGCCATACCAGGAAATTGAGGAAATGTTCCAGGTTTAAGCTTTCTACCCTTAGCCAGAAATTAAAACCCCTTCATTAATCCAATCTTAAATCTCAACTAGCTGCTGCTTAAAGTGGTAATAAATATTTCATACCGATTGTGTTGCGTTCCTTGCTGTGTTTATTAAATGGAGTTTCTCATAATTCCAGTTATTCATTTTAATAGGTCAGGACTTGGCTGTGATTTAAACAGACCACTGAGGAAACAGCCGTGGTTAAACATTGTAACAATATGGATTATTAATTTAATTGGCCAGCTATTACTTGTTTTGACTCTGTGCTAACACATTTAGCTCAGTCTCTTGTGGCCTATAAACCACAAAGGTCGTGACTTCAACATTCAGAAGAATGGGAAAAAGAGAATCAGGGCTGAGATTATGAGGAAAAATAGAGAAACAGTGTGGGGAAGACAGAGTGGGGAAGGCTAAGGGCTTGCTGGAGGCAGTGCAGGGCAAAAGGGGATTTATTTAGTAGCTCAGCAATAGAACATCCTCTAAACCACCAGCCAAACTAGCAGTTTCTTTCAGTCTGCATCCCTCTGAGGTGATTTCAGACAGTGATTTTTACCTGTGGGTATAACAATGGTATCCCCACATGTTTAATAATACCTCTATTTTATTTCTAAATTTTTATAATCTAGTTTAAATTATGCCATGTAAAGAGCTCACGTGTGAATAATCAGCAGTAATATTTATAAGTGTGTTTAAAAGGCCAATCACGCATCCCCACCCTGGATGGTTTCACTGCACCTTTATTGAAAACCATCTCATGATGCTAGTTAGATACAGTGGGGTGAAAAAGCACATTCCAAAGGGCATGCTAGCAAAAAGGGACAGCCAGGAAAAAATGTGGGGTTTATCTTCTGTGCTCAACAAAGACAGTGCAATTTGTACCATGGAGTGCTCCACTTGAAAGAGGTCAAACCTTTTCATTGAGTTTTTATGCATGACTCTCATTGACTCCAAATAGTTCTGTGCATTGAATACCATCAGGATACAATCCTGTATTTATCTTGGCAACTGTGTATAAAATGTGGTGATGGGCAATGTTTCCATACTGATGCCTGTGCCAAGTATGTTCATCATTCAACATCTTCGGGTGCTAAGACCCCACCATGAAGGAAACTATACAAATACAAAAGGTAGACAGGTATATTAGGCAGACAGGCAATCAGGTATGAGTCTCCATTTTCAGTGTTTACCATGTGCCTTGGAATCTGTAGCTGTTCCTGTAACAAACTGCACAGGCCAGTAAGTTGGAAGAACACAGCCCAAAACCTTTGTCTGCAAAGGCAGGCTCCAAACCATGAATCTAACATGGGAAATGTAGCATGCATGAGTACAGCATACATAATCAGCAGTAACAGCTGCCCAGACAAGTTGGTGGGATTCCAATGCTGTAAGACTTCTTCCATCCTCGCTCTCTTATCCTCCTTTGCATAGCTCAACCCAATTTTCCAAGACATAGGGACACTGGGAAGAAAGACACAGGCTTGAAAGCTTATTGATTGTGTAGAAAAGAGCCAGATGGAGAAAAATTCCTGCATTGCTCCGTTCTGGCTTTTTCTTTTCTCCTCCTTTTCTGCCTCTCTCCCCCTCTCCCTGACCTAACTTTGGCCCTGCTAGAAGCCTTTCTTCACCATGCCAGTCATCACTCACACCCCTCTTGTGCAGCCCAGCTCCCCTGCAGGCAGACCCCAGCCCCACAGGAGTTCCCATCTTCCAGTCCAGATTTCCTTGTTCACCTCCTGCCTTAGACTTCAAACCCACTTGCTTTCTGTCATCGCATCTCCCTTCATGCACACCGAGTCTTGGCTCCTTTCCGACAGTTTTTATCCTACCTCTGAGCACCTTCTACTCCTTCTATACTCAAGAACCAGTTTCCAGATTCAAACTCTCACTTTGCCCAGCTGGTGACACCAGCATCAACATCCTATAACACTACCATCCCCCTTCACCTATTCTAGATACATCATTTTTTGCATGCACAGAATACAGACCAAAGGCTAGGACCACACTATATTCAGCCTCTTGCAGAAATCCTTTAAAAGCATCTGAGAATTCCTCGCCCCATGTCGTCAGGCTGTGCACCTCCCAGATTCCCCTCCTGCAGTAGTCTAGCTCCGCCACTCCTCCTGGCTCTGCGTGGCAGGCAAGAAACCCCAGCCAGTGGAGCACAGCTTCTCACCCAGGGAGCCATCCTTGAGCTGCTGCAGGTGCCGCATGCTGGGCCCTGTATCTCTAAGTGTGGCTGACAAACAGGGCTTTCTTCTGTGGTGCCTAGCACCAGCAGCCCCTAAGGACAAGATACCCTTCCCTTCTTCCCCCCCCCACCCCCAGCCCTTGCACACAATACAGTATTTGTCGTGGACTTGTTTTCCAGTACATGAAGAGCACAAAAACGCGTGCTCTTTTATGATAAGGTAAGCAGAGTGACCCTGTAACATTCCACATCTGAACTCAGAACGGCATCTGCCTCACAGCTGTCCTTGTAGCGAGCATTTCAAAAACACAGACGGCAAAAAACAGCAACAATATCTCATCGCCGATGTAGCTGCTTACAGCACAGTCCTCACTGTCTTCCAAACACCCGTGTTTGAGAGGTGACCTACAGCTGTGAAATTTGGATGCAGATTCCAGCACCACCCCTTAATTTCAAGGATGTTCCAATATGAGTTTTACACAGAGTTGCAGGCCAAGTGCAAAATTTGTGGCTGGAGCTAGGTTCAGATTCTGAACACCCTGAGTCACAAAGATTTCCAAGAGTTTTGGCTTCGTTGCAGTATTCATGTTCCCTCTTACTTGAGTGCATTGACATATCCTCTAGGAGTCATGGACTAGACGGCCACAGCGAAAGGCTCTGCACAAACAGAATAAAAATAAAGGGAAGAGTTTAAAGTTCAGAGTCAAGAGATAGACCCAGAGAAATGTGGAAGTGCAGGGAAAGAGTTAGACTGCCAACAGGACAGTCGAAGTGCAGTGGAGTTTTCGGTTGTCGTCCAGTCAAAGGAGAACTGAGGGAGATTTTGAAAAGTGAACAAGTCAGCAGCATTGCAAATATGTGCAGAGTGCTTCTCAAGAAATGTGGGTGAAAAGACAGCCAGCATGAAAGGACAGCTATGGACAGGGACATCTTGGACCAGCTGGAACAAGAGCTGCTTTTGAGGAAATGAACAACGGGAAATGGATGGAGGGGGAAGAAACCTTGAAGGGCACTGAAGGCAGAAACAAACTGCTGCTACTTGCTACAATAGATAAGGTAGTGGAGGAAGGCAAAAAGAAAATTGATGGGATCCATGTGATGAAAAATGGGCACCATTCAGAATAAGTATGAGAGGAGATACAGAGTTAGACCAGAGAAAGGGGTCTTGTAATCTCATGAGAAGAGCTTCAATAAGCAAATTGGGAGAAGAATATCTCAAAGAAGTTGTGCAGAAAGTGCCAACAAAGATAACTTGGATGCCAGGTATTAAGAGAGAGCAGTCCAGATTAAATCCAACTAATTTATTTGGCACCATAAAGAGATATCCCAAAGAAATGATGAGATTTTAGCTTGGATAGAAGGAAACAAATCACAGTGGAGAGAGGAATCAGGAAACCAAAGATGGTAGCTGAAATCAAACACAGATGAAATCCCTAAAGAACAAGACACAGAAGAAAGGCTGAAAAACTGAAGACACGAGTGCAAGGGAGCTCAGGGGCAGAGAAGTTGCCAGCATGAGTCCAAGAGTTGCTGGAACAAGGCAGAGCAATGAGGTCTGGTACAGGAGGGAGACTGATGCGCACAGAAGAGCGACTGCAGGTGGAAAAGCAGAATGATGGTAGACACGATGCTGTTCAGAAAAGGAAGAATGGAAACTGGGGGGTTGTGTGGGTCTTTCTGCAAGTTGTAGTTCAGTTTGCATGCGTAGTCCTTCGCATAGCTCTGCTCTACCTTGTTCATTGGATCTGGGGTTCTCTGGCAGGCAGTGTAGGAATAAAATCATGAACTCCTCCTCGTCTTCAGATATCATATGAAAGATTTTCCAAATAATAATATGGCTGCAGAAAACCAGGAGAATGTTTAATGTATTTTTTTTTTTTACCGCTAAGATTTTTCTCTGCACAAGATGTTGACAAAAATCAGCATTTCTAACATCACAGGTTTTTTAAAAGAGGAGGGTCATCTGGAGAAAGTCCTGTTGAAAGGTATCAAAATGTCTGTGATTGCTCATGTGCAGCAACTCCTTCTTGGAGGTCTTTAGGGGATTAAGATGAATACTTTGAGTACAGGAGCATGAATTACTTCAGTCAACATCAGTAGCCAAAGAACTGATTACACTGGCTTGTGTCTCTGCTGTGGCACAGATGGAGATGATTCAGTAAATTCCTTCATGGTGAGAATGATCCCCCTTTGTTTTGGAAGATAGGTGAGGACACAGAAAACATAAGAGAGTGCAGCAAAGAGCAGGTGCTGGCACTCTGCTTTTGCTAGTGAGAGTGATGTAATACTCGAATAAAAATAATTAGGTTGTTGGACACAAGCCTTCATATAAAAAACGACATAGAAAACACATGTTTTCACATGTTTCCAATGCAAAAAACACCTGTCCCGAATTGGTTTAATGAATGTTCGCATGGCTGTGAAGTTTAAATGAGCATGCAGTGGGAGTAGCCAGCACACAGTGGGTTGGTGTGAGCACTGCTGTAGGTGAGCAGCAAGTTGTGAGCTCCACGTGCTCTGTGTGTCCTGTGATGGGCCGGGGGAACATGTGGAGGAAATGCCTCATTTTGTACTTCTTCAGGAGAAGGAATGAACCTATTGTCTGGTCTTCTGGGCAGCAAGTACCCGACTCCAAGCCCAGCAAAACTACTGGGACTCAGATTCCAGGATCTTGTTGACATTCTGCACATTCTGTGGTTTCTCTTTTGTCAGGATGCACACTGCTTTGGTGAGGAAAGAGGGGAAGGGAAGGAAAGAAATGTTCAGAATTCTCTCCAAAGTCATTTGTGGGAGCATTTATTGGTTTTGCTCTCTGTGCATAAACTTGCCTGCGTGGTCTTGAGCTGGCTGGGTCACTGGTTTCTGCCTAAGAGTTTACTAAAGTGAGAGTTATTTTTTGTTTCCCATGATAACTTGTATTTTGAAAATGGTATTGAACAACGTTGGCTTTTTGTCTTTTTTTAAGGAAAGTAATTGTTCATTTGAAAATATGACACTAACAAAATATTTTGCAATGTAAGAACAGCTAAAAATGCATTTTGCAAACGGCACAGCACTTGACCATATCTCTTGGCAGATATTTGTTAACTCCACCTTAAAGATCTAATCACTAGAAACTTGCTAGCCATGTATATTGTGAATAACACCAGGGCTTTGTACATCTGTAAACACCTTAAAATTAGTTAAAAATAAAGTTTTTTAAGAAGAAAAAAAGGCCTGTAGAACATATTCTGGAACATACCAAAGAGCTGGTGTACAGTGCTCTGGTGGTTTGCTTCAAAAATACGCAGCAGCAATGGATCATTACTTGGTTTTCATTCTCACCTGCCTCTGACTTGTCCCACTATACATTTCTGAAACTGTTCTGACCCCTTTCCACAACACATTTGTAGCACCCACACAAACACAATCTGCAGTTTTGCAAGACAAAAGTGACTATTAACTTATCTTGCCTAAACAATTCAAGTGGAACCTTAACTGCCTTGCTTAAATAAAAGTCTTTGTAACTTCCAATAATTAGCCTTCATCATATGCATAAAGATGTTTTCATCCTTTTTTTCTACAAGCTCCTAGAGATAAATCTGGACTCTCTGAAAAAGATGTAAGATTCCAAAAAGTTTTCCTCTTTTACATCCATTAATCAGGTTGAAATACCAGGATTTTCTAAATATCCAACAACCTTCGCTGTTCCCAAGTGGGTTTTTTGAGTCCCCAGCTTGCCTCACAAGCTCAGGATGTGTAGATTTGCAGACTCTCTTACCCCTCAATGTTCATATCCATAGAAAAGAGTGACAGGCTTGGGGAAAGACCCAGAGAATTCTTCCAGACTCTTCAACTCAGATTTCATTTTGTTTCTTGATAGTCAGCACCTGACAGTAATTCATTTTGAAAAGTTTAAACAGAACCTTCTATTTTTTGCTGACTTTGGAGCAAGGGCATTTGTCTATCTCTCATTAATCTTTATGTCACTTGCAAGAAACTTCATACCTTTTCCTTTTGGAATAGATTCCCCGAATAGAGGTCCAATGCTGCAACCCTTGTCCCCATTAAGGTTTTGCTAATGACCTTACACCACTCAGAACAAAGATTATTAAACTGGGCCAGATGCTTGCTAGATGAAGAGAAGTTGAAAAGCAGCACTAAAACAGAAAGTTTCTCCTTTGACCCTCCAGTAGAGTTTAAGGCATCAGCTTTCAGTGGGATTGACTTAACAGAAGCAGGGTGAGTTTAATGATAAGTATTTTCCAAAATCCCACCTGAGCATTTGTTGCTGTCGGGTGGAACCATCAGCCAAGTGCTTCCTAGCATGGTTTGAAAGGTAATTGAGTCCTTTAGCTGTCCTGTAAATACAAGCTCTGGGCTTGATATTATTGGTAGGCATTTACCTACTTCCTATTGCAAGAGGATAGGAATGCACTAGGTCTGAGGATTAACTTCCATCCAGAGAGTGAGAACTTGTTAATATGTTCCGAGAGTATCTCAAGTCCCTTTTTTTCTCACTTGTCTTGGATTCGCATAATATCATCCTCTTCACCCCTCAGGATTAAAGCTAACTGGATATGAAGGACAAGCATGCACCTTCATAGCAGAACTTCTCCCAAACAAAACAGAAATATTTCCTACGTAGAACCTTCCCTTGCTGAGGCCCACCTTTGGTAATCACAGAAAGAAACTTAGAGCAATGAGTACTCAAATTAAGGCTTGGAGATTTCATAAGAAAAGGAGTGAAGAAAGAATAATGACATGACATTAAAAAAGTATTGGAAAATAAAAAGGTACAGAGGCTATGGATATGTCTGAGGAATCTATGTAATATTCGAGTGCTGGAGAAGGGCAGTGTTATTCTTAAGTCTCCAAAACCTGACAAAACATATAAAAGACAGGACAGGGTTCACAATTACTCCCAAGTGTAATATTATGAAGTTCTTCCAGAAGAGACTTCACTGTAATAAAAAGTGGGTTTGTTTCTCAATTTTACAAGTCTCTCTGACCTCATATGTTCAATCTGCCTTTCACACCATCATTCAGTTTGCATATTTCTGGATAACCACACTCTCACACTGACACAGGAATGTTAGACTCAACCTGACACACATAGAAATATTTTCTATCTGTTAAGCAGTGCAGTGCCCGAATATAACCCAGGATGTGACTGCAATGCACAGTGTCCTCTTAAAGAAAAAACACTCAAGAGATACGTGTGTTAAGGACTCTGTAAAATGAGGGAACTAGCTATTACCAGAGTTTACTCATTCGGTACATCAACAAAAATGGACATCAATTCCTTCAGCTGAAAGTCAAGATAACTCGTCCAAATAGTACTGGTAGGAAAGGAGGAGGTTAGAAGAAAAATGAGTTTTTACTAAAGCCTGAGTTTTTTTGCTGAAACACTGGGGGATTTTTGGCAAGTTAATACAGCCCCTATTTTCAAAGGGGCCCTTAAATTAAGACACCCAGCTTTCTGGGTGTCCAGCTGCAGAAAGGGGCAGGCTGGCTACCGAGTGTCAGTCTGAGTTGTTGGGATGTGCGGGTGGTACTGGAGAATCGATGTCAGGCCTTCTAGGAAACATAACATCAGTTGAAAGCGCTGACCTCCAGTGCTCCACGCCGTATCCTTCTGCGAGGATAGCAAATGGCAGAGCTGGGTGTAATTATACTGCTGCTTGTAAAGCGCAGCGGATGGAATGTGCTACATCAGCACTCGCTGCTTTTATTACTGAGGGGGAAGAAAGTCTCGCAAGGAAAGGAGTGAATGAAATTCTGAGTGCTGTGTTACTCTGGTTAACTTCTGGGAATCTAATTATTTGAGAAGAGGTGCACTTAGGAGCCATCCTATGTGGGTGTAAAAAATTGCTAAAGAACACCCTACCTCCCCTCCTCTATACCTTACCCTTAGAAAAAGAAGGCAGGTAAGGGTACATTTAACATTCACAGTCTTTTATACTACTAAGTGAAATCAGAACAAAATATGGTAATTAATCCATTGTGCATTCAAGGATTCAGGTTTGAGCAGCAGATGGGAAAAGTTGTGGATCATAACCCCATGCAATATTTGACAGAATATCAGTCAAATATAGTTCACACATCTTCATGTTTCTGTCAGTCCCTCTCATCTAAAGTTAATTTAAAGTGACAAGAACTACATTAGCACTTTTCAAAGGGTAATGCAAACTTTAGAATATTCTCCTTAAATCAATACCCATCCAGACTCCTAAATGGTCAAACTGGCAAGTTCCTGAAGGTGATTCCATTTTGCTTTTTATGCTAAATCTGCCATCTGTTTCTGGGGTTTATGCATTAACCTTTAAACAAATTGGTTCAAAAGTGTGGCAGAGAAGGTGACACCTGTTTATTCTGCATCATACTGCCATGGACACAAGTACAAAAGACAGTCAAGGCAAAGTGGGCAAATGTAGTTGTGCAAAGTAATAGTTTGGATCTTAGCCTGTGGGTTATTTTTGAACAATTCCTTATACAAGTGGTGTACTTTGATGCCCTGCTAGCGAGTGGGACACCTACTTCCGTTTCAACACTGCAATAAAAGAGAATCCAAAGCAGAGACCTCACACAGGCTCCCACAGAAGGTTTGATCTGGTGGCCCTGGTGCTCACAGTAAACTGCAGCTTCCCTGAAAAGTGTATTATTTGATAGAAACAGTAATTTCTTCTTTTTTTTTTTTTTTCCACCTGAACAGCCTTTGTGAGCGCATGCACATCTGCAAATGTATGCTTGCGTATTTTTGTGACTGACTTGGGTGTGGGAGTACAGCAAAGTCCAAATCCTCTGATCTAATGCTATTGCTGTGCTGGTTGCTTGTGCTTCTGCTCCTTGTGTTCTCATTACCAAGTAAGAGATCACACCCTGCAAGGCTCCGCAGAGCTCTTCCCTAGGGAAGGCGAAAGCACTTCTTGGCATTCGGACTGCACACAGTCCCAATATCATCCCCCTTCCCCCTCCGGCCCTGTTACAAATGATTTAAGGCAGGCTGTGAATGAGAAACATAAGGTAAACACTATTTAGCCTTTATTGCCTTCTGTCCTAAGCATAACTTGGCCTTTCCTCTGGAGAGGTGCCCAGCTCAGCCCTTCTGGAGACATGGTCACTGGCTGGGATGTGTGTGTGTCTTCTGGAGAAGGTACAAAAGAGAAAGGATCACATTGGTCAAAGGACTCCAGCTTCTGGGGTTTGCTGGGGCTGAGTCACATGTGGCATGGAAGGAGGCACAAAGCCCACCAGCAGCGGGTGGGGTGGGGAAGGGTGGGGAGAACATCCAGTCCCTTCTCAAATTCTTCTGCTTTCTTTTCCATTAAGCAAGCCCTAAGATAATAATTTCCCAGGCAAAACTGACTCCACCTCACTTCAAATGCCTTGCACAGGTTGTGCTCCAAAAGGGGCGATGAGGCAGAACAGCAGGCCAGCCCAGGCTGCTCATCATCTGCATGGGGTACTCAGATATTACAAGATGGATAAATGGGTCAAACTTAAACATGTGCCTGGCTAATTCATGCAGCTGGGTGAAAACACAGCAGGAAAAATAGCTAACCAAAGGGTCCCCAAAGAAAATGGTTAAAATAGATCAGACACACTTCTCATCATTTCAAACTTGAGATAACTTTGCCAAGCTCTAGCAAGAACTTCAGTTCTCAGGTCAGTTGTGGGTGATGACTGGCTAAGATGCTCAACTTACAGGACTTAGTTTACTTGTTCTAGGTGGCATAAATCCCTACTGAAAGCCCACTGCTGCCAGCATCTTCCCAGAGGACTGAACCAGATCCTCTTGGTGCCTCAGCCTGGAACAATCATGAAAATGCTTCACTGTGGGGACTTTCTCTGTGCAGTAATTCAACGACTAGAATAAATAAAACCTTTTCCTCTACTTCTTGACAAAAATGCTTGACTGGGAAAAAGGTTCTTTTCTTTCATAGCCCTGACCTATGAGTATTTTTAGGTTCACACGAGGGGATTGAGTGCCAGCTGGTCCCACCCAGTGTAACCAGGGAACCTTGTTTTTTCGTGTGTCTAGTCATACACACCGAGGTGACACTACACGGGTTTTTGTTCAGCATAGCATTATGTTTATGCAAATGCCTATATTTAAAATAAAATAAATATTGAAGCCCACAAAGGCAGAACCTGACATGGCCTCCACCCATTTGCTTGTCCTCCTCCTGTACCTCCTTACTGCCCGTAAACCCAAAGTGGGGTCTGCTAAACAGAGGAAGAAATGAACTACTGGAATCAGGCCACACATGCTCTTCATGGTTGGACTCAATGATCCTAAAGGTCTTTTCCAACCTAAATGATTCCGTACCTAAATTATTTCCAACCTAAATGATTCCATAGACCACTTGCCTGCAGCACGAAGTGGCACCAGCTGCCAGGTGCCCAAGACAGAGGAGCTCCAAAGCACAGGAACCTTGAGCTCCTTTTGCCCTTGGTGGGGTTTCCAGATGAAGCACAGACATACAAACCAGGCTTACCCTCTTAGTTTTTACCCAGATGTGCTCTGGCAGAGGCTGCTTGCTCCTCTGGGCTGGCCAAGGGCTGTCTGCCACTCACAGGCTTTGGAAAAACTGTCGTGTGCTGCAACTGCTCCCCAGGAGACTGGGAGGATGGCCAGGAATAAAAGGAATCTTCTGTAAGAATCCAGGAGCCAGCCCACACCTGAAAGCTCAGGAAGACTCAGGAAAAATCCCTGGTGCTGCTGCCAAAGTTAAATGAGCCAAGCAAAGGACTGACAACTCAATGTTGGGGCTCATGGGGAGCTTCTCTTCTGCCTCCTACACACTCTTTGTGCCCCAGACCTCCATGATATCATTTGGTCACTGAAGCCAACACTGGCAATCAGACATTGGGAGTTATAAGTCTGTCGTCATCCTTCTCATCTCTCTTCTACAGGCAAGAATTTAGTGAGAGACATGTTAGAAATGAGGAGCATATCCCAATTTGGGGGTTAAACACTGCTTTTCCTTGCATTCAGGAATTTGTGCTATTTTTCTATTCTATTCTTGACATCAGAACTATATTGATCTGTAAAGCAAAAGCAAAATTATTCTTCTTTTCCCTTCTGCAGGGGAATTATTTGTATTTTCTGCAAGACACTGCCTCCCTTTGAGGTATGCACTGAAAACAGTTATACAAAATGCTAGGGAAAATTGTGCTTGCATTTTTTCTGCAGTCATCTCTTTCCGAAGATACATGAAATCAGTGAAAATCTATGTGTTCTCTCTGCCCTACAATTTCTATGCAATTTCTGAAACTTTTAATGCCTGCTAAGAGAACCACACCGCAGGAGGAAAGCACATCATCCTGGGAAGACCGGTATTGCCAGCAGGGCTGGCAGCAGAGCTGCAGAGCCATCCGAGTAGGTCACCCCCTGGAGCGAGAGCCATGAGCTCCTCCAGCCTCCGGGGCTGCCCAGGAATGGAGCTGGCACACTCCCTCCTCTCAAGCAGACCACGGCAGCAATTAATTGCATAGTAATGCAAGGATGCAATTAGAGCCTGGCCAAACACAACCTACCCCCTCTCGGGGCCTCCAAATTTGGAACATTTTCATTCAGCAGCTCACCCAGACACGCTGGTGAGAGTTGATCTCAGAGGAGTATCTGACACCCTTGTCAGCACCACCCTGCTCCCATCCTCTTCCTCAGTGGGTGAGAGGAGTTGGGTGCTGATGCTCTGAGCCGGCACTTGGATATCTTCCCACTTTGTTTTGCCAATGTGCTTGCTCGGGGTTGTTTTCCTGACAACCCAGCAATTTTGATCTTTCTTCCAGGAGGCCTTTTAGTCAGTGCAACTCCCTGAGTTTATCCTTCAACATGCTGTACTTCAATTATGCCACTTATAAAGAGTTCAAACTCCTTACATATAATTTGTTTGTTTGTTCTGCCTGTGCTCTCTCCTTGTTTTTGTCCTCAATCAGTGAACTACCCAGACCAGGGAAGTCGTCTGTGGTTGTTTGGAAATAAGCCGAGCACATAAAGTCTTATGATTCTGGGTCCACCATCTCCCCTTCCCCCCACCTCACCACAAATGGACCCTATTACTAATCATAACTCACAGCCAACATTTCTTTGGTTTTAGAGAGGAAGAGATTTTCAGCCTCAGGCAAAAGGCATCCAGTCTGATCATGAGAGATGCTGAAAGCTACGGGGGTTGCTAGCTCATAGTATCACTGAGGATATAGTCCTTGGGGAACAACTTCCCTGCTCATCTAAGTTTTCTTTCATCCAAAATTCAGGCCTGCCCTGTCCCAGTTAGCCGAGTAAAATCTTTACAAGAAAAGAATGGATTTGGGTGCCTCTGGTAGTTTATTTTTGGGTGTTGAGCTCAGCGGAGGGACCTGCTTTGCAGAGATGGCTGAGCAACTTACTTTCTGGAAAAGAAATCTCCTTACACATCCCAAGCAGAGCACCCTGAAGCACAGGAATCTGAAATGTTAGGGCACTTTTGAAAATGGCCATAAAACTGCTCAGAATGAAACATACTGTGAAAATTTTGAACTTCTCATCAGATACGGAATTAGGTTTCACCTTCTATGCTACAAAAACCCTTTTATTTCTGTGTCTTGTAGCATTTTTAAATATTAGAGAAAGACAATAAACATTAGAAAGCAAAGTTTTACTTTGGCTGAGGCAGAGGTCTGCTACCTGTACTCTGCTACCCTGTCCACTGCTTCCCTGTAAAGCCAGTGGAGGAAGCTCTCCCAGCACACTAAAGCCATGTGTTTGCACCTATATTTATATTCTCTTAATTACTTTGTATCCCATACAGTTTTAAAAACTTCTCTTTTAGTAACAAAGCTTTCCAGCTCACTTTTGTCTTTCTTTTAAAAATAAACAACTTAAAAGAAGGCAAGATCAGAGGATTAAGTAAATTAATGAGAAAGATACTTAAAAGGCTTTCAAAGTCTCGCAACACTGGTATGTAGATTTCTTAAATAAGTAATCATGAGTTCACAACTCAAATTAGCACCACCGTACACGTTAGGGAGGTCTGGCTCAGGAGGTATAAAATTTGGACCCACCTCCGTAAAAGAGCCAAACCATGTTTGGTTTCATTTTCTTTTTTCCTTTCACTGCATTTTCCCCTCAGTAGCTGGTGATGGCATTTCAGTGTGGCAGGCGTGCTTTGGGTTATTCAGAGAGCGGGAAGTGGCGCATCTTTATGCACGAGGTGTAGACAGCACAGGACAACATTCCGCTCAGCTGTCGGGAAAGGTGGGAAGAGCTCGGTCTCTGCAGCAGCTGGCAGGTGCCCGCGTGTTGCTCTGCAGGCACTGAGGGATGGGGAGACGGGGAGGGGATGCTCGAGCTAGAAAGAAACAGAAAACACAGACAGACACAACTGAGGCCAGGCTTTGAAAGACAAACCATAAAGGCTACAGAGGGATGTCTTAGCCAGGAGGCACGGAAAAGTATGAAAGGAAGAAGCAATTAGGAGTATTTGTCATAAGAAGCATTAGGGAAGAGAACAACTTTGACAACTTAACCTGTGGCATGTAGGCAACTTGCAGCTTGCTGTCACTGAAACTGAGGTGCAAGAGCCGCCATTTTACAAAAACCCCAACTTTTTTCTCGTTCAGTCAAGAGCCCTTTTAAGTTACTGGAGAATACAGAACCTCTGCACTCTGCAGTGCAGCACCTCCTCTCCATCACGCTTACTTTCTGTTGGGTGAAAACACTCCAGGTTCTCAGCTCGAGGAGGAGGGAATGAGCACAAAGCACGAGCCTCCAGCAGCACCCAGTGAGCATTGCCCTCCACACGCCACAGCCACGGGGAAGCAGTGGGACCGAAGAGGCTGCATTGCAATTCGACCTCAGACACAGATATATATAAATACAAATATAAATACAAAATTAAAAATATTGTTCTCCTCCCAACAAATAAGTCAAACTCTAAGGCTGGACGAGAGGTAAGAGTATGCAATATTCTCCGCAAAGGAACCTGTGCCTCTCATCAGCAGCATCCAGACCTCCTCCGCTTCTCCCTGCAGATTAACCCTGCTGGTCATCCCTGTCCTCCTCGGCAGGAGACTGGCAGGGCATTTCCCCAGTCTAATTTTGGGAATCTTGCCCAAAATGTATCCTTGTTGCCTTAAGAAGACACCTCAGCTCGCTAACTTTCCAGCCGCATTTCCTGGGATAAGGACTAAAGTTGTGTGGGACAAGTCCGGGCCTGGGTGATGAGGCCCAGTGTCCCTCTGAGTCCATTAGCAGAGTTATGCAGGCTCCCAGCATCTCCCCTGATTCTGGCTGTGTGAATCCTGGACTCCTGAAAAATCAATGCAAAAAAACCTAATTCCTCCAGCTGGTATCTCAAAGAAGTTTGGAGTAACACCCCTGTTTGGGCCAATGGAAACACCTGAGGCCACAGGAGATGGTCCCATCTCCCAAAGCCCTCAGGACAAGAAGGCCCAACAGCTGGAGAAAACAATTTTAACAAAATATTTAGTAGCATTTAGAAATTTAATTATCTGAGATTTGTTAGAAGGGTTTAGTCTTGGTTAAAAAAATATTCCCAAAAAGATTGTTGAGAAGGTGTAAAATAAGATGAATAGTGAAGTAAGTGGGGGGGGGGGGGG
>VZTG01000491.1:48986-61184 GCA_013397845.1 Melanocharis versteri
GGGGGTATGTGTGTATAAGCATGCTAGAGAATTCTTTTATCTCATTGAAAGACATTTGATACTTATTAAAAGATTATTGCTTTAAGGCATATTTTGATTTTCTGCTTAAGACTGTGGAGAGTCTTGCTACTGAGATAATAACAAAGAAACCTTAAACATGAAAAAAAATACCCACATGAAAGATAATATGTTCCTTATTAGTAGTGGTATCATTTTCGGTGGGATTGCTTCTCTCCAAATATAACAGAAGTTTAAAAGTAAAAGCCCATTTCCAGTAAAAAGAGACACCACATAGTAGTTTTGAACTTTTTTTTTTGTATTCAAAACTGCTGGTGTGTGATACTTCATTAAGCAATTATCATGACTATTTACTTCAAAAATTTATTTACAGTTTCAAGATCTGTGCTAAGGAGAATACAATCAACTGTGTTGTGTGTATCAAGACAGAGGGAGTTAGACAAATCTATTAGACATGCCCCAACAATGCTTTTAAAACTACACTTTTTTTCTGCTCTTAGATGAAAGCATTTTGGGGAGTCTAAAAGCAATCATGTGCAATTTTAGAATGATTGAAACCTTTCAGAAACTTGAATATGTATTTGATGTATTTTTTACATATATATATATATTTTTTAATGTGTGTTTTTACTTTGGCGTTTCTAGTGTCTCTTTACAGCACCTTTCTGCCCTAAGACCCTGCAGAAAGCTGGAGAGTAGAGCACAGCATGGTAGAAGAATATTTCAGTCAATGAGATGACACAGCTGCAAATATAAGCTCCTTGTAGCTGCAAAACTGTTAGTTTAGACGAGTAATTCAATTTTTATTGAAATTAATTGAAGTCCATTTGGACTGATCTAGAAGATGATAACCTTCTTCATGGGAAAGGAAAACAATTATGGCACATAAAGCTAAATAAACGGCACGGAAGCAAAAGACCATCCCAAATTTACAGACCCTCCCTAGTTTACAATATACTGAAGTTTAAATACCTCATTAATAACCTCCTGAGCAGGGAGGCATTTGAAATACACGCCTGATTAGTGAAATGGCACACAAAATTCATTTTTCTATGAAGATGTACAAATATTTTATTTACTCAGGAGCGTTTACAAATTAAGATTTAGACAGATATTTTCTGTGTTTTGACCTACACTTATTTCAACAACATCCATCACTAGAATAACTGTGCTGCCTGCATGAACATGTATATACTCATTTGTATGAACATCGAGGAGCACATTATGTGGAACACATTTAGAAGAAGAAAAATACATAAATAAATAAATATGTGATTTTTTTTCCTCACAGAACATAAAGGTTAAGGGAGCACTGAGTGAGGCAAGAAGTGCTTTGGCATTAGAGGAAAACTGCAGATCAAGAGAATATTATTTTTAACTGCAAAATAAAATCTCTTTTACATTCAGTACTTCCTTTGTTTCATTCAGGACAGTAGGCATTAGAAAAGGGACACAGCCCCAGGAATGTAGCAACCCAAACCCCATTAAACATGCATGGGGAAGATTTCCAGCCTGCTGTGCAGGGAGTTACATGCCCAGGCTCTGTTAACAACAGTAATTGTGCATATAATTTCCTGTGCGTTGCTCTGAAAATTCACCCTACAGACTTTAGCTCCATGTCAAGTAAATC
Organism: Melanocharis versteri; assembly: GCA_013397845.1. Taxonomy (NCBI): domain Eukaryota; kingdom Metazoa; phylum Chordata; class Aves; order Passeriformes; family Melanocharitidae; genus Melanocharis; species Melanocharis versteri. The sequence continues at coordinate 50,635 of VZTG01000491.1, forward strand.
AGCAGCCATTTATTATAGTCTGAGGGTGGAAACCAGAACTTTGAAACTGCAGAATGGCAGCGGTTGCCATTGCTCCCCTCCCTTTCCCACACTTTTTCCATCAACCAGAGAGAAGGTCCAAGGACCAGATCCTCAGACAAAATGGGAGTGCATCCCCAAAGGGTGCAGCATATCCTGTGTGGTGATGGCTCCCTGTCCCTGGTCTGGGCTCTGCTGGTCTTGTGATGGTCCTCGTTGGGGCCAGCAGATGTCTGACTGTGTGCAGACCTCTTTGGACCTGGGTTTCCCCTCTCGAAACCTTGCAGAGGCCTGGGCCTGGAGGGGGTAGTGCAGGTGTGGGTGGCTCAAGGAGGAGAAGGTGCTTCAATAGTGGCTTTGAGTCGGGCCATTAAATCATGAGTAGCTGACCCCAGAGAAGGGGCTGGTGCTGGGGTCCTTACAGGGTTTCTGGATAGGGGAATTGCTAAGAAAAGTTACCAGGACAAAAGGTACAAGTGAAGCTCTGAGAGGAAAAGTCTGCAGAAGGAAACCCAGCTGACAGTGCCCTGATACCAGGCACTACCATGAGACACGCCAAGCACCCACAGCTGCCCTGAAAGCTCAGGGTTCTATGGGTCAGACCAAAGAACAACTGAAATAAAAACTTTCTGTCCTCGAAAAGCAGTGAAATGCCAAGCTGCCTTCCCTGGCAGAGAAGCAATTAAAAGTTTGGCTCTATCTGCTCACAGAAGAGTGAAAGCAGGAAGTAAAATGGAAGCTACATCTGAGGACACTGCAGAATCAGGGCAAGCCGTTAAGGTAATTTGCTGTAGGAGACCACTGGGCTCCAGAAGATCTTACAGTGAGTTATGTTGAATAAGATCACCCCCTCCATCTGGTCCTCTGCACTTGGATACTAATTAAAAAAGTATACAAACCTATCATCCACAGAAGTATGGACACACTCAAGCATCCAAACCACCATCCGGACTGTGAAACAAGAATCCCACCTTCTCCACCACGCTCCTCACCAAACTACCCCCTCAGCCCCCAGCACCAGGAGGAAAGGACAAGAGGAAAAAGCGGAACAAAACCAAGATGTTCTTGGCACAGTGTGCCCACAAGGTTAGGCAGCGATGCACTAATGAATAAGGTCCTCCAGGGAACAATCCCACATCAGTAGGTGGAACGGCTAATCTAATAGTTTTCTTCCATATCTAAATTCTATAAAGGTGTAACTTGCAGCAGGGAGCATGTGATCACTCTTTGAATAAGCAGTGGGAGGGGAAAGGATATGTTTAATGGCCAGAATTAGTTTCCTTATACTGGTTTCATGAGCCATTGTGCGGAATATGCAGCCTAAGAGTAGTGTGAGACTTTTTTTTTTTTTGGTTTTGAAACGGGTACACATCAAATACACCCATCCCCCAGACACAAGAAAATTCTCGCCACATGCTTCTGTCCTCCAGACTTACACAGCATTTTATTGTATGGAACACATCAAAAGGGTTTGGTTCCCTTGTAAAAGTTTTACGGGAAAATCATTGAAGAGCAGTGTAACTTTCCTTTTTTTTTTCAAATTCAAAACTAGAACCAATATTCTGGATTCCCACACTTTGGTGTGGACTCAGAGAAAGCTGTGCTTTTCTGTACTGTGGAGCAGAAATACAGACCCTGTATAATTAGAATTGCAGTCATGGCCTGTGGGATCTAGTGATTTGGACATATTTTATTTAACCAGCTTAGTAAAAGGTAATATTCAGCAGCTGTGATCTATAGCAGAATTACAATTTTCAGGGTCAAGGAGGGATTTTGATATTAGGAGGTTGGGCAGAATTGCTGTAAAATCTCATGAGCTGTCGTTAAAAATAAATGAGAAAATAGGTTATCCAAGAGTCATTGTAAGGGAAAAATCAATAGGCAGTGTCTATTCACTTGGGCTATCAAAATCCTTGAAATTTGAACAAAAGTTTCACGTTTAGTGTGCTGTAGGTTTTGAAATGTAAGTGGTGAATGCTCTGTGGGTACAAATTCATTGTGCTGTGCATTCAAACAAGGAGAAACCCTTCTGAAGTTCTGGAGTTCTCTATTAAGGTAGTAGAGTTCCTTCGTCACCAAGTCCGACATGTAAAACAGTTGCCAGCAAAACTTCAGAAGCAATTTTAGCTAACTGGTGACAAACTCTCTCTTGGAAATGCCGCGTTTCTTTATCTCACCTTGCTCCTCTGGGGTTCCCTCCCACGCCTGGCTCCCAGCGGATGCAGGGAGGGGCTGCAGCCCTGGAGCCTGGGCAACTTTGCGCGAGCGCACGCGCCTGGTGCGGAACTGCGACCGGCGGAGTTTGGGAGTGAGCATTATTGATAATTCGGAGCAGTACACATAATTGATATGGAAAGGGAGTATCATCCTCATTCAGAAACAATTAACTTCCCCCTCCAACACAGCAGTTCAAAGAAGACTCAGCCTTTTAAATATGAATGAGCAGAATTTCAAAATATGCAACTATTAGCTATTACAATGTACACATGGAGTAGGATTTTTTTTTTTTAATATTCTTGTGGCTACCAAATTTAAGTGTGACGTGGATGCAGATGCGCAGGAGACCAAGTCATGCATGGACTCCAATCAGTTAGAAGTGGGGAGGGGAAAAGGAGAGGTTCACACTGCTCTTGGATTGTATTATTTTATTTGAGCCACAGCCTGATACAACCCAAAAGTCCAGTTAATTCTTGGTTCAAGACAGACAACTGAGACTTTACAGAACATACAAGAATTAGAAGAAAACACTCTTTTCAAGTGGACATCCAAAAAGAAAACCTTTCCCCAAAGCTCAACAACGCTGAGGAATTCAACAGACTCTTCTGCAGCAGCCCGATGAAGATTTGTACATTGTTAATTTGATTGCAGAAGGTGCATGTTAAATAGAAAAGAACTGAGTTTGTCACTGTCATCTGAATCCATTCAGTCACTGCAACAAAGGTATATTTAACTAAAATATGAAACAGACTTGCTAACACCGCATTATTTTCTCAGGCTTACAAAGTTAAAAAAAAAATTAAACTGAATATAAATGACTTTGAGCATTTTTTATGACACCCACAGCCTAAGTGATCCAGATAATGTAATCTAACCATCATTAGAAACCATGAAATTACAATTCCTCCGGGATGGATATTTATCTCTCTGTTACATACAGAAAGGCGATTAATTAGTAGCTCTTTCAGTGTTTAACATTAGTGTGTACGGAGGCTGATTAAAATCTAACTATAGAACAGCTATGATAGCTAACACGTAATCTGGGGAAAGTTTAGCTGGGGCACGAAGAAGCACCTTAAAAAGAAAACTTAAAAAAATGTACTCTTAGAAGTAGGTAGCTTCAAAGCCAAAACACAGGCTTCCTTCTAATTTTTATTACACACAGCAATCATGACAATTACTGAGATTTCAAAAACCTCAGTATTCAAAACAACTAAACCCACGTCAAATATCTTTGCAAAGTGGTACAATTCACAGAATACCCTTTTGTTTTTGAGAAAAGTGCGCAGAACACAGTCATGAAGGGAATCACACTGGCTTGAATGGCTTATTCTGAAATTTAAATGGGAGAGTTTGCCAGGGTGTGTCCGTGTATGTCCTGTATGGACAGCACACACTGTGTGGGCTAAATTCATATTTCTGGTGTAATTTCACTGGCTCGTGTGGAATGCATCAAAGATGTGTCAATGTGTGTGCACAGACAGTTTCCTCCAGGATCTCATGGGGGACAAGAGGACATGGATAATTTCACTTTGGGAGGAATAAACAGAGGCAACTTTAACACGTTTTCCCTCCCAGAGCATTCCTTTCGTGAATAAAAATACTGGAGAATTTTCATGCAAGGGCAGCTGAAAAATCCCAATTCACTAGTTGTTATTTTGAAAATAATTTCTTACTTTGTCATCACTGTACCTAGGTATGGGAACTAAGGTTTGGGCTGGTTGAGAAGGGTTTAGAAGAAGCTTTAGAAGCAAATGCAAACAGCTCAGCAAAAACTCCAAGGTAACCCTGATTATATTTAATTTTTTGAAACTATTAGCTGAGACCACAAGTCAGTATTGGACATAGGCTGTATTTTAGCGAGGCCACACAGAAAGAAATTGGAAGTACCTTTAAAATGTAGTGTAAAGAAAGGACACTTTACCACCCCAACAGCCCCCCAGTTCAGGTCCCAAAGAACTGAACCACTGATTCCTAATCCTCTCCATTGCATCAAGTATTGTGTAGATGCTGCTCTCTTCTGGCTGCCTACACAAATTTTAATATGCAAAATGTTAATAAAAAGCGAAATAAAAGTCTGAGAACTATCAAAGATGGCCTCAAAATGCTGAGGGCAATGGAGGCACCTCCAAGGCCTTGCTGGGGAGAGGTGACCTATATCCAGTCACCTCATAGTTCTGATCCTACCACCACATGGGCCATGACCTCCTTCAAAATTTCCCTCCTCTCTTCCTGGAGACCTCACTCAGGATGACCCACGTTCATACTTGGAGGCAAGGGTAAGGCACACTCTTATTTTTCCGGAGAAAGTTAAGATGGAGATGGGCAGCACTGTCTACTGTGGGCAAACCACGCAGGGCAGGGGGCTCAGCTGCGATGCCGTGGGGGGTGTGCGTTTGGTCATCTCACACCTCATGGCAACCTGAGTATCAACAGCTCAGTTTTGTATTCTTACAAAAAACAAGGACAACTGAAACCCACGGAGAAGGTTTAACAAAAAAAAAGAAAAGAAAACCATCAAAATCTTCTAAACTCTCAAGTGACCCTTGCATCAGGACAGGGATTTTCCAGCCTACCCGACACAATCAAGCTCCCAAACCAAGTGTATCAGGGGTCACACCACCCCTCCAGAGAGAGCAGAGGAGGAATGAGATTCCTTTGAATAGGTTGGAGGTAGGAAATAAGAGGTCACCATGGCATCCCATTGCTCCAGTGTGGGACACAACAAAGTGGGACGTTACTAGGGTCCAAGATGACCCCAAGATGGTTGACTTCTTTCTACCCTCTAGTTCCACGCTATAGACGTGTCCCTGTCGGGCACCTCTGACCACTCTCTCTGCAGATTTCCTCAAGCAGATCTACTGGGTCAGTCTCGTGCTTCAGAGGAGGTGCCACACCCCGCTCCATCCATCTCACATGCCCATGTGGTAGCATCACGTAACCATTGTCTGCCTGGGAAAGAAAGAGCTGCTCTGAGGACGGGTGACACCTGTGGGTAGTGTGAGTTCAGACTGTCCAGCAGCATCCAGGTCACCAGTCCAAGCTGCAGGACCGCTCAGGCACTGTGTGCAAGCCAAACCATCTCATCCTGGAGACAGAGGAAATAGCCAACACTGATCTAACCCCACACTAATTCATCATCCTCCTTAAGGTTCTTAAAAGATAAAATTAATCTCCAACTCAAGTGATACCTGGCTATATCCTATGTCCCTGGAGCCCTGCTGACCACACAGCCAGGACACACGGCCGGGGTTGAAGCCTTATGAAGGTGAGAAGTGCTGTCCCTGTGACAGACCAGCTGCTTCTGGTGGCTGGGGACGTGCACAGTCCTCACAGCATCCGCGGGACTCGCAGGGATATCTGTTACAATTCATTAAGTAGTGCTCTAAGAAGTTACAATAATAACATTTCAACAGTTTCCAGAGGGAGTCTCAGAAACTACAGGAAAAGCTGACAAGTTTCAATCCATTTATCAAAGCACTCCAAGACAGATGAAACAGCAGAGCTGCTTAGTGAGGAATGTCTCTCTTTCTGGGTGTCCAGAGCATTTCAGTAAATAAAAAGGCCTTTAAAAATAAGTCAATACAATGGAATCCCTTTTGCCTTTTGCCAGCGCTTGTATTACACTTACACCCAAATGACCCTCCTACCTATAATACTGCAGCATTTACATACACATCAAATGGGTGCTTTTCACTTACATAACACATTTAATCCAGGGATTACAGAGCACATTGTATATTAAACATTACACCACCTCGTGAGGTAGGTTAGCATTAATGAAATTGTGGTGGGTAAACTGAGGCACAGGCCAGCTTTATTACTTGCCTGTGGTCCACAGGCAATCAGCGGAAAAAGTCATTAAGACGCTGTTCAAACAGCAGACACACATATGCACCTACTTGTATGGGTAAAATAGACTGATCCACGTGTTCTAAAGCAACTTCAGCTGCTCATCTGGAGACACTCACGTCTTGACTTTCTGAGGGCAGGAGAACAAAAGGCAAATAGGAAAAGACAAAAAGAACAGAAAGCAAATATTTGCTGTTAGAAATAGGGTTTTTTTGTATGCCAAACTGTGTACACAAAACAAGAGGCATCCAAAACTGAAGGACACTTCAGATGCTGGTCTCCAATAATTTGATTTTCTGAGTAAAGATTTTTCTAAACCGGCAACAGGGGTTTTGTTAGGTTTTTGTTCAATAACGTTGGTTTATATTTAGCTTTTGTATAGCAGAGAAAAAAAAAATCTTTGGTTAAGGTCTTTGAGCCAAGCATCTAGGATGAAATTTTCAAAAGCACTCAACAGTGGCTTTTGAAAATAGAATTAGGCTAGTTGCTGAGACAAGCTTTGAAAGCCACCCCCTACCTCCTTTAGCATTTCAACTGAGAGCTGATTTCTTCGGTGATGGCACTGTTCCCTGTTTCAGTCTCCCCATCTCATGGCCTTCACCAGTACTGCTGAGGCAAGTTGGATTTAATGCCAGGAAAGCAAGCAGGAGACAGGCGAGGAGGGAGCCTGTGGTCATGACCTCCCCAGCAGGTCTGCTGCCCCAGAGTGCTGTAGCTGGACACAGGGATGCTCCCTGGGTGGCTCCCACTTTCCAGCCAGCCTTTGTTCTCTTTGTGGGAGCCCCGGCTAATAGAGGTGTACACCCTTCGCCTGATGGGTAGGTGAGGCTATAATTACCTCGGTAATAAGGTCTGATTCTTCCCTGCTCTGCACCTCCTCGGCTGGCCAGGAATACTTGTCTAAAGTGGGTGCAAAATGCTACCAGATCAGAAAGATGACATTTTACATCAATGGAAATGACCAGGTGTAAGGAACAAAGGCCTACATAACAATGCTCTCAACTCTGTTGTCCTTTAATTAAGTAGTTCCTCTAGCAATGACACTAATGAGGCCTTGTTTCCTCAGGGTTGGATTCTCTAGTATCTAAATGGGATGTGAGCTTTTCCTGGGGAGAAAGGCATTTATAATTTCTCCCTCCCAGGTAGTGTCCAATTTGGGTGGATGTCATGCTGCAGCCTCTCTTGGTGAGGATGCCAGTGGGACATCTCTCCTCTTGGCTGCTCATTTTCTTGAAACCAAAAGAAATTTTTGAGAGCTCTGCTTTTCTATTACATTTGGCTGAATTTGGTCAAAGGCTCCAACTTGGCAGGGGGTAGGAAGACAAATTCATCAAATGAGACAGAGCAAAGACATAAGCCCGTTTCTTCTAAGAAGAGAAGATTAAATATTATTTTTTATTTAAAAGCAAGTTTTCTAGTGTGGTAAACTTGTAGGGTAATTTTTTGCTGCCTTGGAAGGCATGCCTGGCTGCAACTCCTGCAAGCAGTATCAACAAAAGGAGTACGTACAGCCAAATACATGCAGGCAGGACATGCAGCTCAGGCAACAGGCAATGTTACTTAGCTGGCTACAGAAGAGAGCTGGAAAGTTCATTAAATCCACAGAAGCAGCGATCATGTTCACTGGGGACAGCGCTGACCGGACAAGGTCATGGGTCTGAACAGAGAAAGCAACTGAACAAAGAAGCATCAGTAGAAGGTTTTCTTTGGGTTTGGTCCAGGAGAGCAGTCACAACATGGCAGCCAGCAGGATGCATGCACCATAACGCTGGCAATGCAGGCTTGGCAGCCGGCTCCAGACCTCTCTGGCCACAGGACAGCAGGGACAGCCCCTTTCCTGTACAGAGTTTAATGGCTCAGAACCACTTAAGGCCCTCGAAAATGTGTAAAACTTCCACTTTGCAACACTGCTTTCTGGCGGGACAGACATCCAGCCAATGCCTTCACTTTGCATGCTCCTGAACATCCCATCAATGAACAGGCACCAGCCTCGTGAGAAACCTGACATCGGCTTGCAGAGTCCACATCCTTCACCAGTTATGCCACCACCACCACCACCATCACAGAAGTTATCTCTTCTTGTGATTAAGCCAAAACACTGGGGGAACACCCAGGCTGCACTGCCATAACTGCAGGATAAGTCTGCAGCTGTTCCCCAAAACACCACAGTGCCTGGGTGGTGGAGGGGTACCAGCTGTGGGTGACACAACTCCTCGCACTTAGCTGACCCCACAGAAAAAGTAATATTTGTAGGTTATGTAGAGTTTTTTACCAAATGATTGTTGCCTGGGGAAAAGCTGACTATTCCCAAACCCACCTTGGGATGCCCCTCCAACTGCACACACCATTTATACTTGTGCACAACAGTCTCCCAAGCAGGTTTTCCAACCTGGAGAGGTAATCACGTCTGTATGTTAGTGGGAGACAGAGAGCTGCACAGAGCGAGGGCTGGGAGCTCCCCCTCTCTGTGTCTGTCCCTGTTGAACCTATCTGGTGTGAGATGGAGACAGAAGCAACAGATCCCAACAGTACCGACCTGTTACAGCCATACCTTCAGGAGAAGTCCAAGGAACTACCAGTGGACCTTCCTGAGCAACAGATCAATACGGAGCTTCATATCAGCTGCGCCGTTATTCACGCCAAAGGCAGTTGTTTGGACGAAGGGATGAAGAGTGCACAAGTTCACCAGTTCTCAGCGTATAAGCTCTTTCCCCCCCACCCTCCTCTGTAGATGCCTTCATTATTTATGTGTGACAAATAAAAGACAGCAGTGGAAGATGCTGAAGTGTTTCTCAACGTGCACCTCTGTTTCCCAACATGCACAGGCCTGGACTGCGTACCCAGGCCAGGCTGTGGGCATGGCGAGGAGCTGGTGTGCCACTGCTTAACATGCACAGAAAACCCACTGCCAGGCAGTAGTCGATGAAATATTCACCTGCTACATGCCTCTTTCCCCACGTGACTCCAGGAGTGACAAATTTTCCCAAGGAAGTGCGAGGGAGCTTCGTTGGCTTGGACGGGTTTGCTCTGCAGCATCCTGTGATACGTCATCGCACTCCGCTCGCCATTTCTGCCGTCAGCCCTGCACAGGGACCCACCGAATGCAAACTGCATTCAGATGTATTGAATAAGAAAAGATCAAAGACTGACTATTATAAAGCAAAGGGAGCCTAACACGTACCCTGCCTTTGACTGTTTCTTTTTTTACCATCTTAAAATTCTCCTGAAGCTTCGCTTTCCATAAGAGGATTATTTACAACCAACAACTGCAACTACACAGAGAAAATATACTTGGAGATAAATACTTTTTCTCCTATAAAAAGTAGCAGTTATTTTTATCTGTTTCAAAACAAAATCTTCCCATGGTTTCATAAAAAACCAAAAAAATGCCAAAACACACGCTGTCCCCTCCAAACAAACAAAAAAAAAAGCCAGAGCCCACATCCTCTTTGAGTTTATCATAAGCTGTCAAGTTGCTAGAAACAGGACTGTGTAAGTCATTACCACAGCTAACAACTTTTCTGGGGATCCACATGTAGCTCTTTCCCCCCCTACAAAGTCCTACCAGATTTTGAAATGTGAGTGGTGCAGTTCAAAACAAAAAAAGAAAGGGACATGGATTTTTTTTATTTAGGATGTGTGCAAAAGTGGTTCATTTACGACTACGTAAAAAAAAAAAAAAAAAAACAAAGAGTGGATATAAATATTTATGATTGGAAATTTCATTATTTAAAATTATTCTAAAAATTTGCTAGTAACTCGAAGATGAATGCCTGCTGTACAGTTTGCAAATTAAGTACCATTATTTTTCTCTTCTGCACTTGAATATTACTCACAGCTAAAGTCATTTAAAGGGGTTAACATCAGCCTTAATTAAATATTAAAGTGTGCCTGTACCTGCTGCTATTGTTGCCCTTAGAATAAGATATAACCTATTTTTGACAAGTTTTCATCTTTCTCTGTGGAAGACGCTACATGAAACCAAATCAGTGGCAAAGAGGAGGGTAATGAATAATCTATTTCATATTCCAGCAGTACCCAGAGCTCTGAGTGGAAAAATATTCAGTCAGATGATAGTATGAGGCTGCTGAGGTACCACATGACGCAGCTAATGTTTAAATAATAATAATAATAATAAAAAAAAGCGATAAACAAATCATTAGCCCTTAACAGTTGTTTAATGCAATTTGTTAATGAACGTAATGGTGGGGACTAATAATGAAAGAAAATAAAAACGTCTAAACAGGCGCCAAGTTGCCAGTGATGCTCAATTATTTCCTTGTCAAGTTTTTATGATTTAATGAGCTCCTCTGGGACTGACGGCTGTCAGTCAGTCGTGACTTTTTGACACCATTACAACTTCAAATACAGCAGCAGGCAGGCTGTTTTCCTCGGATTTGAAATACTGAAATGATCTGACAGGTTTAAAGAAAAGATGTGCAAAAAAAAAAGGAGAGAGAGAG
>VZTG01000491.1:61273-242703 GCA_013397845.1 Melanocharis versteri
TTTTTTTTTTTTTCTATGGGGCAGACAATCTCTGGATGCTGTTTGGTAATGAAAACCCAATCACAGAGGTCATTATCTGATGAGGTTTTCTTGGAACTGGCAGGGTTTTTTTTTCTTTATTTCTTTACTTAATGATAACCCTCGATGGGTTTGCCCCGCATGGGATGGTCAGAGCCGCACAATTTTGTTCACCATTAATTTCAGCCTTTGAAGCTCAGAGCTCTGAAGCAGCAGCAAAGAAAACCCCCCACCAAGCTGGCTCCAAAATAAGACAATCCAGCCTGCCTTAAACAGAATAGCAAATGGCCTCCCATCCCAGAGATGGGAACTGACGTCAGTCAAGCTACATTTTCTGATATTTCCCCAAAACGTATAGCATTTAAAACCCTTTAAAACTTAAGAGTCTTTAATTAAATTGCTTTTGATTTTGTATCAGTGCAGAATTAGTTTATTTATTCTGTGAGCCCAGCTGTTTAGCAGGGATGGATTTCGCACATAGCACCACGCGTGAGTTTTTTAATTTGTCATTTCTCCACAAAGGCTTGCAACATTAGAAACACTTTGCTCTTTGAGGTTTACATTTGTAAGCACTTGGATTCATTCACAGATGTGCTGTAAATGCAACCAAACTAGTCCAAGGGAAGCCTGGACCTGGGGGTGTCACTCTACCTGTGGGTGGTTGAGGCTGTGCTCCCAGTCGAAGTCACTCAATTCCCATCAAAATGTGTGGATTTGGTGAATCTTGCCCGCACACTTCCTGGGCCGGATGAACAGCGGAGAGAGGAGTAATAATGTGTTTTGAAGAGTGTAATGTCCACCTGAGCACTATTTTACATGTGGGGAGTACACGAGGATGCAAAGCAGGCACAGAAGAGTTATTAACAGGTTAGCATGAGAAACATAGCGATGGCGGGCTCATCAAAAGTGAAGATGAAGGCTTTGTGTGGCAGTCTCTCTCCCTCATTCCTATCTGAGTGGATGTATCTGATGTGACACTATGCCCTAGATTTATACTGGGATAAGGAAAACTAGCTTCCTTTCAGCTTTTTGCTGATTCCAGCAGGTGGCTAGATAGAGGGCAAAACCTAGTCATAGGTCACTGTTAAGATCAGTAGTCATGAATCAATTCCCATGATAGTTAAATTATTGAGGCAATGCGGAGAATGTCTAGGCAACAGACGGAGCTGTTCTTGACAGTTTTCTGCTTTACAAAATATGCATCTCCTAATTTGCTGAGCCGAGGATAAATATCTGCTAATGCTGCCAGGCTTCATCCTAATTTGTCTGAACTCAGCTCTGTGCCATCACTCGAAGCTAACGGCCAGAGCTCTGCTTACACAACCCAAAGTGCTCAGTTTGAGTGCGTGTCATGCCTGAAGGCTGGAAGCTGAACACCTAAATCTTTCTGTGTCTGAGAGCCACGTGGTAAATGCCACACACCCAGCAAGGGTGAAAGGAGAGGATGCCCCAGGAGGCGGCCGAGGGGGTCCCACGACCTTGTGGCAGTGCAGGGCCATCGAGGGGAGGAGCTGAACATGACTGTGTCATGCAGAGCAACACCTCCCGGAACCTCGGTCTGGGTTACCCAGGAACTTTTGTACCAGCACCATCCTATAGCCATTGACACGAGCTGGTAGAGAAACCCAGCACATAAACCACTTCTAGACTTTGTTGTGGGCTGCGTGTAACACTCAGACAGCACAGTTGACCCTACATGCTTGCATTTGTTTCAATGAGTAGCATTTTTCCTGTGGATCCTTTTATTCTACATTTATCATCCTCTTACTACGTCTTAGCTGTGGCATCAGTACCACAGCCTTTTAACTGAGTTATTTGTTTCCATGTAGAGAAAACAATGATACATTTAGGGCCAAAATCAGCTTCCCAAGTCAGCTCCCAGGGACAGCACAGCAAGTCGACAGAGATGATAGTGATGCCAAAACCCCAAAAGAACTAAGGCACACATGAAAATTCAGTGCTCATCTCCTGGCTAATGTGGGGGGAATTTAAAAGTCACCAGATTTCTGTTTCTTTGAACATCTTTTGGACACATTTTATGGCTTAAGCTCAAGGGCTTAAAATTCCTCTCAATTTGCAATATTTGTAAGGGATTGCAAATAATGAATTTAAAAGTTATTATGAAAATATGAACTTTATCACATCACCGGTGATAGACCTTTGTTGGAGTTGTAAGCTTAACTATAAGCCAAGTGACCTCAACCTGTCTAAAGGAGAAGCACAGCCAATAGGAAAAGAGAAACAGCTTGTTTACACACAGGTAGATGAAACTATGATATATTATATCAGCTAAAAGCATATATAAATTAACTTTTTTACAGTTTCTGTTTAAAAAGGGGAATATCACATCAGAATTTAATACACTCAAAATATTCCAACATGCAGTCTCAACACAGTCAGGCCAGTATTAAAAATCTAGGTTATTGTTTAATGCACTATAATCACGCATTTGTTGCTGAACTATTACTTAGGATCTCTTTTCAATCAGCAACAAATAGATAAGCATCTTTATACATCTTCATTAAGGGCCTAGTGTGTAATGCTTATCAGGACATATATCAACACCGGAAGATTTAAAAGAGATTCAACAGATGGGCTGTAGCCACAACTACATTTTAGGTAAGTGATGTGTTTTCATGATCTTGATGAAAGTGGAACTGCTTTGAATAAGCAGAAAAGAAAGCCTAATTTTAAACAAAAAAATTGTTAAATTGAGTTTTGGATTCACATCATATATTAAACACCATCCTAAGGTTGCTCTCTTTTTAAAACTAGCTACTGTTCTTAACCAGGTTACATCTATTACGATAACGCATGATCGGGAGTTAGTCACAAGAGACAGGTTCACTTTCTACATCGTTTGGTCTCTGCTTTACTTATATTCTAAATCACAGAAGGTCAGATACTGCTTGATATTCAGACACCCTGCACAGCACAAGAAAAGTGCAAAGACCCCTCTTCCCTCATGAAACTCTGGCAACTTACAGGCTAATTGTCTGTGGGTGAATTCGACACACATTGAGTCTTTTTATACCAGAACAAACTCTCACTCCAACAAATATTAAGATCCTGAAAACACTCAGATAAAGACAAATATGTAAGAAAAAAATAGCCCCACATGCCATCAACTATGCCATCAATAATACAAAGTATTTTACACCACTTGCACCTGAGTTGAAGAGTGGAAAAGAGAGGGAGACTCTGTCAGTGCAAGAGAATGATTCATGTGACCACTTTGTCTTAATTACTCAGAACAAGCAGTTTGTTGCTGTTTAGTGAAGAACAAAGGTATCAGCGTCCCCTGACAGAAAAATAAATAGCCATCATGGTGGTGAAGATGATGATGACTGCCAGAACAACGATCAAAATCCGGTTTTGGATGATCCTGGAAAAAAGCAGAAGAGACAAAAAAATCTTAGTGAATAAAACAAAATAAATTAAAATAGCAGAATATATAAAAAAATATAAAATGAGGTGCACAAAAAATTGGAGAAAAGACATATGCCCACAAATTCAGTATTTCCTCTACCATTCTGTGTATCTTGATTTTTTTTTTTCACTTCTCCCAATTTCCAGTGCTTCCAACCATTTCTTCATGTAGCTATTAAATCCAACTTTTGTATTCAAGGAAGAAGTAGACTTTTCTGAATTATGCATACATTTATATACATATTAGAATAAATTAAATAAATTATGTTCTAATTTATTAACCTTCTAAGAACAAATGAAAGAAATAGTGTTCAGTCAATGCAATCCAAGCAGGGTGGTCTGTAATAGTAAATATCATTATATTTTTTAAAACCATTCTGAAATCTTCACGGTGTTTTTAATCTGAAAAGAAACAATTTATTAATTTTCAGGGGATTTTACTATTAAGGAACAAGATTTCAAGGAAACACATGTCAATGAGATACTCACTTGTACTAAAATACCAAGGGAAAAGTACAAAAGATAGTTTTGAAGAAAAGGATGATATAAAGAAGCAAGTGTCAAACTGTGAAGCTTATGTTGTAAAAGCATCTCTTGTCTCTGTAGCATACCTTTACTTATGGTAATAGGCAATGTTACATTTCCATGTAGTACAAAAAAAATGGAGATTAGTGAAAATAAAAAGATGCCAGAAGTAGAAAGTCCTAATATTTTTCAGTCACTTGTTGGGAGAAATTCCTGCTTCTAAAATCAATCACCACACCACTTCAGATTTTTCCTAAAATTAATAGGTCAATTAAAATTACTAAATCAAGAAACAGTAGAAATTGAGGCATTTTACAGGAAGATTTTGGATTGTAAGAATTCAGCATCTGTTATTCAATTCTCACAGAGAAGGAAGAATATTTTCACAGGCTCTTCACAAATAGGGACTTTTGCAAAACATACTTGTACATGAAGCTTATCATCAGAATTGGAGAGGTACAGCAAAAAAATACAACAACTAAATGCAACAAAAGCACCCCAAGTTATATATTTTTTTCTCATGCTTCTGCAAAACAAAACAAGACAAAGTCTTCAAGAACCAAACAATGGTAAGAAGAGGTAAAACTGTGTTTTGTGAAACATCAAACCAAGTACAACTTGAAGACAGGGAGTGTAATGTGTTAAAATGAGCATATTTCACGCAGTGAAAGAGAGAAGAAACTCCAGAGAGCAGAGGGGAGTTTTCCTTGGTAAATGTTTTTCATTTGGATGCGGGTGGATATACATATAAATTATATTGGAAAGTGTAAAGAAAAATGCAGTTTTAACCAACTCCAGCTCCCTCCTTGCTTACCCCCCACCTAAAGGAAAAGCAGTAAATGGATGGATGAAAACTGTCACATCAGACAGACACCCTCCCCTGTGACACTCTAAAAGGACTAGCTCTCTATCCTCCTGACAGGTTACAAAATGATCACATTTGCTGACACGTCTTCCGCAAAACTGCTTTAGTGTTTGTGTCCACTTTCCTAGCAGGAGATGAATGGGCTGCTTTGTCCTCATTTATCACTTAAAGCTGAACTAAGATCTGTCTCGTTTATTTTTCCCTTCCTCACTAGAAAGGCTCAACCACAGCATTAATTCTTTCGCGATGACAGCTAATTCAAACTTAACAGGCAATATTTACTCTGCCAAAAGGATGAGGAGGAGGGAGGGATGTTTCTCACTCTTTTTTTCCCTAAAAAAAAAGTGTAGCAGGCTAACAAAATAAAGCTAATTAAGGGCTTTTGGTTCTTGTTGGTTTGCACTTCAATTTAACACCTGAACTTACAAGCTTCTCTTTTGTGGCGGGGTGTGACATTCTCTGCCAAACACCTGATAACAAACGATTTGCCCAGGCAAATGCATGAAAACCAGAATATATATTTACTCACTCGCCCTCATCACTCCTGAAAAGACACTCAGCAAAATTGAAACTCAGCAGTGAAATAGATTAAAAGCATGAAAACTCTTAAAACATTCAGCCTTAAGTAATACACAGTGCAGCTGGCTTGACAACCATTTTATTTGTGGGATGTGGGCCCCAAGGCATCCATAATGCTAATTTACAAAGGATTAACTGTGAGTGAAACTCGCTTAATCTAACACATAGTTAGGCAAAGGCATACATAACATACTGAGTGTTTAAATCAACTCCTTCTATCTCTGGCCCACTGAAAAAATCATTGCATCGTCTGAGAAGCAAAACTAAAGAAAAATAAAAAAGAAGCATCAAATCCCCCAAATGCTTTATTTTTAATACCCTGTCAGTACACACCTGATTGCAAGACTATTTAATCAGTGTCCATGTCTCTAAAATCCTTTTTAAGAAAACACTGAGTGAGGCATGCCACCACCTGTATCTGCTAATTGAAGGTTCACTTACGGTGTGAATCTAGGAAATACATATCAAAGTTCAATTTCTAGGAATCTGAATTAGTCTGCACAGCGCAGCAAAAGAATATCATATTAAAAGGAACAAATTAATCATGAAATAGGATGGATGTTATCAACAGATTCCTACACTGAAGCATTATATACTTTTAATATTCAAGCCCACAGTTAAAGATTAATTTTATATCTTTAAAAAAAGAATAACATTGAGTTTTACTGTTTTCCTTTCAAGTGAGCAAGTAAAATTAAACTAACTGCATACTGCCCAAAGGATGGGGCTGGGAGGAGAATGACAGAGTTGTTTGGCAGCAGCAGGACAGTCCCGAGGAGGACTCAGTGGTGCCTGTTGAAATCCGAGTCTGGGAGCTGCTGCTAAGACAGAGAACACAAGTTCTGGGTGTCAGCACATTTCAGATCTCAAAGTCAACAGACAAGGACGACCCTTCAGAGTAAAGAAAAAACGAAGAGGAAAGGGGGTTTTGAGTGATCCAAGACAGTCAAGCCAGCTCACAGTTGTAGAACAATGGTTGGCATTGGCAGGACCCATCTGTAGGGAAGCCTATAGTACTGTCACAGCCAGACACTGCCAGTGGGTATTGCTCTAGGCAAAGCATCAAGGAATTTAAGTGGGGGAGGGAGTGATAATACCAAAGGAGAAGAAAATGGGGCCTAACACTTGCTACAAAAAAATCCCAAAGGCTAACATGCTCACAAGAAGCAGATGATAGTCTTTTATCTCTATTACACCTTAAATTCAACAAAATCTGGTGAATGAGGAAGCCCAGATTTTTCTTTGAAAATGCAAAGCATGTTTACAGGGTAAATAATTTAGGAAAGAATATATACTTGAAAGAAGACACCCATTGAAACATCCATGGCTAAAATGCCTGAAGGCAAAAACTTGTGCATTTGCATGCTGCATTTTATTAAGTTAGCACACTGTAGCTTTAAAAGAATGCGTGGCCAAATTAAGAGGAATGTGTGACTGAAACATCAAGGATTCCTCAAGTTTACATTATGAATCACAGTGCTGTTGATATGAGATGAATTAACCATTTAGTTGATGCAGCTCAGACACTGAATTCACACCAAGTTCTGCTGGAGCCCTGCGCGGGAGCTCGTTAACAGCCAATGTCTACTGTTCCTTTCATACTCGAGGCTCTAGGAGCACAAGGGCTCATTCTACTTTGAGTTAGAAGAGACGAAAAATCTGTGCTTTTAAACCAAGCTCCATCTAGTTCATTATGGACAGCAGCCTGAAATATTTGGGTGCGAAACCACACAGAAACTGTAACTAAAGCAGATGCAAGGGTAATGTTAACTGACGCACTGGAAGAGCACTCTGGACTAACAATGCAGAAAGCACATGCCTCTCCTCTCGAGTTTCCTTCTGCTCCACCTTTCCAGACGCCTGACCCTTTATCCTTCTGGTCACAGTGCCTAATCTCTGACTGCTGCTGTGCTGGAGGGTGCCTCCAGCCAGTGCCAAATTCATGACACCATCCACTTTTGAGGATCACCTCCTCGCTGCACAGGGCAACCGCCGCTCTGCAGAACAGGTCCCACATCCGCTACCGAACACTGATGTTCCCGGAAAATCTGTTCCCCTCGCTCCTGCCCTGGCAGAAATTGTGCTGCCCTTCCACATTTCAAACCCCCAAAGGATTCGCTCCTGTCCGTAGCTTCACACACGCATACATACAATGGGTCTAACTCTGTTTGTGCCATGTTTAGATCTGCTCCGTATAAACACAAAGCAGTTCCCGAATGAGCTTTTGCAAACCTTACATTAAGGATGCCAACCGTGTTTAAACCTTTTTATAAAACTGCATTCATTAGCAGGGGAGTGCACGACATCTATATGGGTTCAGCCTGATGTCTTGCACATGTCTTAGTGCCTGATTGACCAGCATTGAATAATGATGCCTTGCCATTAAGCACTGATGGTACAATAACAATTGTCATGAAAATTAGCAATCACGGTGCCATGTTAACAAAATGTGGGATATAAACGAACCAGTGCAGACTCTGGGTGCATAAAGAGTGTGTCCTTAACTTGAGGACTACAAATAAAATGCTGCAAAAAATTTCTTACAGAAGCTCAACTCTGACATTGATACAAATAAAAAAAAAAAGCCAAACAAATGGCTTGGGGGATCAGTTAGCACACATTCATTACAACACAGGGCTTTATTCTTAAAGGAGGCATCTTGAAAAATAGTGTCCTCAAGAACACAGACTGATTGATGACGGAGCACTGCCCAACAGTGTTTCACTGTAATATGTATTTATGATTTAACTAGAAGTCATTCCTATCAGTTTACTGGACAGAAAGGCTTGTTCTCGGTACACAAGATCACATTTTAAATGGTCACTTTGAATACTTGGCTATTGCATTTTTTGTGCCCTTTTATTTCTGATTGGCAGTTTTTGCTAACATGAAAGAAAATAGGCGCATGCAAATCAGTGGCAAGTGATTTTTAAGTGTCCAATATTCATGTGCAAATCAGCAGATTCAAACAAGCACTAAGCGTGGGTCTAGTCAAATAGGCAAAAACATACCAAGCAAAATTAAATATATATTTAAAGTCATATAGCTATACTCACATAGCTTCTGGACAGACACAATTATCACTATATATAAGGACATCCTTGTTACGATGAGTTTTCAAATGGAAGCACTAAACCCCACACAGGGGAATAAAATGTTATGATTGGTAAAGCAAAGCCTTAGATACATAATGATAAATCTCAAGTTCAGGGTATCTGGGGGCTGTTCAATCATTCCCCAGGTTTAAGAATGCTTTTCTTAAATAAAAGCAACTGCAAAGAATGAGACAGGCTGTGGCAAAAACATAAAGACATGGCAACCTACTGTAATAAAAGAGTAAGAGAACCCTGCCTAGCAGAATTACAGCTGGCTGGAAGTATCTGACTTCAGATATTTTTCATCATTAACGACTGAAATTAGCAAACAGAAATGCCAGTGAAAAATATATCTGCACAACTTACATATGACTCCTTGGCCCTCTTCTAGCTGACCCTGGAAAAAGTCAGGAATTTGGAAAACACTCTGGTTTTTTCCTCTTCCCCACCACAAATGCTGAAAATAAGTCAAAGTCTTTATGTTTTCAAGCCAGAAGACCTAATTACATTGTAATTGACATTGTATATTTAGATGTGAAAAGGCTTTGGGGATGGTGAAGAGGGGATGGGACTCCTCATGGCTTACTGGGGACAGAAAGGCCACACTTCCTGAGGTCCACCTTCAGTGTGCAGACTGCTCCCAGCAGAAGCCCCTTTCATGTTCTCTGAATTCCTTCCCAAAGGTGCCTCTTTTTAAGAAGTTGGGAAAATCCATTAAAAACTACTGAAAACTGAGCAGACAATGAAATGAAACCCTCAAAAACAGAGGGCTGGAAAATAAGAAAGGGTGGCCTTTTTCTAGCTGATTTTCTAGCAGGATTTATTGAAAGAGCCAGGCCATACAAGGCGCCTAAGATTTTGTTGATAGGGCTAAGAAATTGTGCAGTGCTATGTCCTCTAGCTTTAAAATTCAGTCTTAAGGACCGGGGCTGTCTACTTGTAATAACATGGATACCAATCTCTGGTTATAATATTACACTCAAACCACATCAATGTGTTTCCACCTGGGCCCTGAATGAAAGAATGAGTCATGTAATAACAGGTGCAGGGAAGTAGTCACACTATCCCACTTTAAACATCTAAATTATATCTAGCTAATCTCTCTCAGCTCCCTGTATATATAAGCCTGAGTCCTGCTCTGAACTGCTCTCGCTTTCTCCTGGCCATATATGCACCCCAGGAGTGCTGGTCAGCTAGGTTAGCTGGGCTAGCTTAGGTAACTACAGCATAAGAATACCCCCAAAAGCTTGAACATGAGGCCCAAGCAAGAAAGCTTGCTAGCTCTGAAGGCAAAATCGTACAGAAAGGCGTTAGCATATTGTAAAGTGCGTGTAATCTCCCATTAATCAGAAATATCGCAGAGATGAAACTCACCAGTGAAGCAGAAGATGCTAATCAATAATTAGCCAGTAAAGACCTTGATCTATCATCTCCTTTTAATGGATCCTATATTTGCACATTAAATTTTGACCAGAAGCAAATATACTTTTCCTTTGACAGTCTTTCTGGAGGAGTAGAAGATACAAAAGATATCCCTCTGTCGGCTGAATGCCTCCTGAAACACATTGGCCTTCCTTGACTCAACTATATTTTTACCATGCTGTGTCATCTTCTGACAACCTTGTCATTAAGATTAAAACTTAGAATTATTTTCATTATATCTGATAGCTAAAATACTTACAGAGAGATTTAATTCATAACAGAAACCTTGCAATACATTCCAAATGAACAGCATTGGAGTATAGTGTTATTTGGTAGCCATCAGGGTTATCATGGCTTGCATGAGCCCTCTCTCAAGCAGCTGGCAGTCTCAGGAGACAAAAATCGTACCCAGGTGATCAGTGGGGTGTATGTGGGGAGTGAGAGAGGACTGACTGGCCAAGGAAGGAGAGAGATCTACAGGAACGATTGGAAATCAAACATGGTAACAGGGAAAGCATGATCGAGGACCTCATGGATGTGGGGCTAAAGGTAAAAACACAAAATGGAAGGGTGCTGAAAATTCTGTACTAGCCAGATTTTATTCACTGCTTATTTTTAAAACACATGGGAAGGCATTTCTGAAGGATGAAAAGTATTCTCCTGCTGCTGAGAGACCCTGGCATGGAACTTTACATGGTTCTGATGCAACTTCAGCTTTCTCCCATCTCCATGTCCACCCTTTCCACAGAGGGAATCAGTTAGGTTCTGACTGTCACTAGGAGGCACAGTGGGGCTTCTGGGGCCACGGAAACTCACCAACCAAAACGAGAAAGGGATTAACTCATTTCATACAAAGCACAGGCAACACCAGATCCCTCTGGCAAGTCTAAATGACGATCACATGCACAGTGGCAACTGCGAGTGGAAGGAGTCAAGGTTGTCTTAATCTCCAACCAGCCTTTCTCAGGGTACTGAAGTATCAAGAAGAACAAATCACACATTTAGTCACCTGAGCATGACTAAGAACCATAGGCCTTAGCAAATATTACGAGAGCTTTAGCAAGAGCTCTGAGGGAGGGTGGATGGCCCAGCTGTTGGTGCAGTGACATTCTTCAGCACGTCGGGTACATGAAACCCTGGTCCCCAAACAGTTAATAGGAAAAAAAAGTCCCAACCCCCTCGTCAGCACTCAAAGCTAAAGCAATTATTTCTCCAGCAGAAGAAATGTATGCAAGCTATAAAATGACAAGAACGTACATGATCTCATATTGGCTTTTATGATAAATATGGTTAAATTTACATTCTGTCCAATTTAAAGAAATCAAAAATGTCAAAAGTCTGCATCTTATCAACTTTCATAATCATTAGAAACCATTAAAAGATATATCTTAAACAGATGAAAGGAAGTAACGTCTTTCACCCTGCCTCAATTTAATTAATGACTAATCTACAGCTTTTAGGTGTGACAAAGCTGCAGACTGGACACTCACACTCATCTTGTATTATTTTCTTCTTATTACACCATATTTGACTGGGCGTCTTTTTGTATGGCAAGTTTCCTACAATTGTCTTAACAATGTTGACCTCTTTTGTAAAAACCTGAAGGCATCTGCAGCAATTGTTCCTGAAGATGTGCTATCCAAAATGTTACCATTTCATGGCACTTCTTGAATGATAGAATAGAAATTTTTTTGGTATATATTCATTTTTTTTTCAAATGCTATAAAAGAAAGGAAAACAATCATGGCTAAGGCCATTTGTGAGATGGCATTAAAAGAGCCTACTCTGAGACAGATAAAAATAATGAGAATCTTTCTGTCAAGAAGGATTTAGAAAATATCACTAGCATTATTAAAATTTAATTTTTTACTGTGCTTTTTGGTTCCCCCTTTTCCAGTGATAATGAGCAGGACTGCACACCTCCACAATGCTAGTACTTGTTTTGAGCAATAAATTCAGCCTTCCAGTCTGAAGACATTTCAGACAACAATTTTGACTGCTATAGGCTTATTTTTCAACCTTTTCTGTGCTTTGAGTCTTCCTATAAAAACTAGTTCATAAGCTAATTTTCCACAAGGCCAGTGGAACAAATAAAAATCAATTTTTGCCCAACCGGTTCAGAGAAAACCTGGGAACAGTGAAGACAGAACAGTGAAAAATAAAAAGAATCGATGTATTCACAAATGGTTTACCTGATAGAGAACTATCAAATTGGTTGTCAGGAGATACTTGCCACTATGAAAGTACTTTCTCTCCAG
Source organism: Melanocharis versteri (assembly GCA_013397845.1). Taxonomy (NCBI): domain Eukaryota; kingdom Metazoa; phylum Chordata; class Aves; order Passeriformes; family Melanocharitidae; genus Melanocharis; species Melanocharis versteri. The sequence goes on from VZTG01000491.1 coordinate 73,465, forward strand.
CATGTTACAGTATTTCTATTAGGGGAGCAGAGAAGCCTCTACTCTGTCACGACCTCGGACACCTCGGTTTAACAACCACGTCAAGCCTCCAAATATCCGGTAAAACCACAGGGCACAAAGTCACAGTGCAAGAGCCCTTGCAGGTCTTGCAACCAGAGGGACCTGCAAGCCCAGCTGGCTTAGGGTGGGTGTAAGTCTTCATGATCTCCTGGAAGGCACAAAGATTCCTGTCTCAGTGAAGGCAGGGAGACATTCATGACCTCAGGCCAACCTTGTCAAGAGGAATTTGGTCCATCAAGAGACCAAAAAAATCGTAAAAAACACCGCCCAGACTTCCCTCCTCTGTTAAAACCCCAAGTGTTCAGGAGCACACTGAAGACTAAGCAGTTTAATCTCTTGGACAGCAGAACACAAATTTCTCCAAAGATGGGAATCCCATTCGTAGACTTCAAAACTTTCAGAATCCCAAGGACAACTCAAGGCACAGGCTTTAATATCGTGGCCCAATCCATTTCATCATTTTCTCCACTAATTGGGCGAGTGTTCCCAAAACTGCCATACTGAGAAAGGATGGGATAGGTGCTCATGCCTGTCTGTCTGCAGCCAGAAAAATATGTCTGGAAAATTGATTGAAGAACAGAATCTGCTTTTAAATACATATTAACCATCACTGCTGTGGAAATAAAACAAATTTATAATTTACAAGCTTAAATATTAAGGAAGCTATTTTTAAGTAGCTATAATCTTCACTCTGGTATGTAGCATTTTATACACTCCTTTATTTTTATGAGTTGGCATTAGAATGTGACTCATTTTAACAGGGGAAAAAAAAAGGATTAACTACATTACTCTGAAGTAAAGCTGCATATTACCTATTTAAAATATTGTAACACACCATGGAGACATCATTTCTAGGGCCAAAAAAAAATTTCTCCATGAAGAAATGGCATGAAATATAAAATATTCAGCAGAGGAAGGGCATTTGGAGCTAAGCAGTTTCACTGCCAATAAACACCATCATAATAAATAGTGCGCATGTAGGAAAAAAAAGTACACCTGTTCTTCACTGTTTGAGATGTAACACCTTAGTGTGGGGAACTTATAAAGATACTACTCTTCCACAATGCACATGTAGGGAAAAACTAAAGCCACCACACATTTTGATTCTGAATCTCTTACAACTGATGCTAATTTGCTTATGATATCTGCCTGATTTAGAGCTAATCTTCTGTAAATTAACTCCTAATGCTGTCTGAAATAATCCTCTTAATGCTGGTCTGTCTTGAGTACTTTATATCAAACACCATGAAATACACAAGCACACACAAGGCGTACAGCATCTGTAGTGCTGTTGGCTGCTCAAGAGTATTTGCTGTGCCATGAAGGCACAAGCACAGTGCAGAGCTGTGGGGCCCTGGGGCAGCTTGGGGACGGCTCTGGTTGTCCCTTTGGAAGGGGACAGCAAGCCAGGGTCGTGTCTCACTGCCTCCTGGCCACCAGAGAGAAGAGGAGGCTTTTTGTCTCCTGACAAAATGGTGCAGGGAGGTACAGCTCCATGCTCCAGAGCTCCCACCTCCAGCAGCACATGATAATGAGAAAAAGTAAACTGCTCAGGCTTTGAGATTTCTGAGCAACGAGATCTGTGTTAAACAGCACTAATTATCAGATGGAAGCCTAATCTGATAACGGGTTTGAAAAGACAGAGACAGACCATTTTGTTTCTTCAGTCGAGGAAAATATTTTTAAGGGTGTTGCTTCAGCATCGGCCAGCTTAATAATTATTGTCAGTGTGCTTATAACTCTGTATTAAAAAAATATATTTTTTCTGCTAAATCCAGTGGAACAATTTTCTCCTCCAACATTAATTTAATGATAGAGCCAAAAGCCTAATTGATATTGGTAAGCAATGCAATACGAACACATTATTTTCTTGGGTTTTCAAACATAAATGGCAGACACAACTTTGACTGAATGGACTTCTTTATGTTTTAACAGATGGTTTACTGGCCCAGACTCCTACATATAATAAGCACAATTCCAAAAGCAATACATTTTTAATTGAAAAATTCATGTATTTTTACTATGTACAAGTAACTTTGTCAGGTAAAGGGCTTTTAAAACAATTTTAATACATTGAATGTTGTTTAGAAATTATATTTTCACCATAGCAAGTGCTTATAGGAGACTATTAAAAGAAAAAACTATCTATTGTTTAAATCATACTTTATTGGAACTTGCTTTTTTAATATATTAAAGAACAGATAAAGCACAGTGATCAGCGAGCTGTATGTGTCCAACAGCCCTTCAAGAGACTTGTGGAAATGTATAAAACAAGCAGTGATACAATCCTTTGCCAAACACTGTCATAAATTTTTTATTTGGCAGCTAACATTCTCACTAGCTTTCTTGGCAGCAATTGGGACCTTTAGCAAGAAAGGTGCAGGAGAAAAATACCTTGTTTAGAGATGTTTTCAACACTTTCTGGGATTTTTCAGAACTTCTGCCTGCAGCATATTTTACAACCACAGTCTCCAGTCACCTGATGAGTGGGTGGTGGTTTTAAACTTTTTTTTTTAATATAGACAGCCTACTACTTCCCTCTGGCCTTCAGCCTAGGATGTGAGTGTGTGGAATGGGGCTGTATGCTCCACAGAGATACAAGTGGTTGCTCCTCTCTGTCTAGACAAAAAAACTTGAAAATAATATCAGAATGTACCTTTCATTGCTCCTGATACTATCTGTATCTTATTCCCACGTGACAGAGATAAATGAAAGTCAAACACATGTTGATTATTTTTGCATTTTTCTTGGGAGATCTCTGCACAAGAGCTGGTCACAGGTGCAGCTGCCCTGGCCAGCCAGTGGGTTGCTGAGAAACAGAATTGGGAAATAGATTTCTGTGCCCAGGTCCAGAGGTTTTTTTTTGTTTGTTTGGTTTCCTTTAATATACTGAACTTAATATCTGATGTACTACCTTCCTCCATGAACCCAGATGTGCTGATGCATGTGTCTTACCAATTCACTTATGGAAAAGATATTTTATATTTAGGTATTTCATCATTTCAGAATAAAAATAAGATGAAACAATTTTTTCATAGGTTGCTTCTCAGCAACTTCATCCAAAACTTTCACAACATTAAGATGTATTTCAGTTCTTCACATGAACAGAAAGGAAACAGTTTGTCTTCAAAAGATGCAGACCAGAGAAAAACACCTTTTCCTTATCTGCCTCAAATGAGAAAGGCTGGAATTTAGTTTTAGACAGCACAAGTTGCTTTAAACACAGGCCTAATTAAAGTAGTGCTGTTACAATTATAAACACAAACTAAAAGGCTTCCCCACAGCCTGTGCTCCAGCTTTGCCTGCCGAGCTTACCAGGGGCATCACCCCCTCGAGAACGTTTCAGAGCCCACACAGACATCTAGTGGCAGGTGAAAACACTGCACGGTGGCACCGCCACCTGGCACAGCTCCACGGGGACCTGAAGCCACGCCAGGGCTGAGGTGAGCTAACTTTGCTGCCACTATGGACGGGCCACCAAACGGGGAAAGATCTGCTCCCTCTGTGCCACCCCAGTCGTCATGGTGAGACAGCTGCTCCCGCGGCAACCCTGGCTTCCCAAATTTACATTATTATTGATTCTCTTCAATTAACTCAGAGCTCCTTTTGTCTTTCTGAGTACCTTTAAATGTCTCTCTCCTTGCTACTATTTTATTTAACTTAAAAACTGCAGAGGTTAATTATGTAGCATCATTTGAAAGGTTCTCTGAGCGTGGCTAGGCGCAGCGCAGCTGACTGGAACACACCGGGGCAATGAGATTTTACAGACAGCAAAACACACACGATGAGAAAGTGCAGTCAATAATAAATTCTAAATGGTTGGAGGAAGAATATGACTTGCTCCACAGTCCGCATCAATCAATGGAAAGATGCCTAAAACTTCAGTGGGGTTTGAGTCCCACATCTGCAAAGGAGATCAAGCACCACAGCCCTGCACGGAGTTGTAAGAGCTCAGTGCCCTGATTCTGCTCTGTTACACCATTTTAAATCAAGCAGTACTCAGTGGTGTCATAACCCTGTACATCTGTGTCAGACCCTGTGTTGCAAGGACACACTTGATGCCAAGAATGCAAAACAGATGTTGCTTTCCTAATGTTTTCTTGTTGTCCTTTAAGTTGTTTTCATGGGGTTCTGTTCTTATTTTGGGGAGCGAAACAGGTTGACAGGACTTTTCAGAGGGCAGACTGGAGGAATGCTTCTGCATCTTCCTTTTTATTTTGTGTGCATGTGTGAATATGCAGAGGCTTTGAGTTACAGGAAAAATCTCTCTTTTTTTTTTTTTAAGCTTCATTTGAGCTATGCTCAGTTCCCCTGGGGCAAAGTGAAAGGTAGCTATTTGTGGATGGGAAAAAGGGCTTTTGTGAACAGCAAAACTGCATCACCAAACAGCTTAAGAAAAAGATTTTTTGAAGTTATTTTTTACTACTACTTTAAGAGGAAACAGGGATAAATATATCTTTTTTGCATGTTGACTCATTAACAAATTTAGCAATAAACACCTTGCAATTAAGTCCCCTAGTTTACTGCTGTCCAGAAGTTTCTCAATACTGTTTGCACAGAAGGTTTTGGAAAACACAGAACCAAGAAATGGTGAAGGCAAATCCCAACAGCTTGCTCAAGCAAATCTAGCCAAGGCTTAAACTCACTTCTGAACACTGAAATTTGAGATGCTGTATCAAATAAGCAGCTCTTTTTCCCTGAAGAGAAGAAACTGGGTGTAGCTAACCTAGTGCATAATAGGTTTATTCTCATTCACAAAACAGGAATTACTTTATGGCCCCAAAGTAAAACTAGCACAGAAATATACTGGCAGATTTGCTGCAGATGTGTGTTGTGACACGTATGCAGGGAATCTGCTATTAATCACACGCTAAGATTTTAATATTATGTAGGGTAATGCAGGCAATCATTATGGTGGAGGTTCTGGATGCATAACAGCCTAACCCACAAATGGGACTTTTAAATTTAACTCATTTGAGCTCACTCTCGCACCGTGCCAGTTTAATTCCCTGGTTCATCCCCCCACTCTCCACCACATACATTTATTTCAATATCCTTTGTGCCTTTCTTTTTGTGCTCGTGCTCCGCTTCTTTTCTTGCGACACATGACAGTTGTTGGGGAAAGTGCAGCTTTTCAATTCTCCCGTTTGCCGGACTATGACAGGAATGTTCTTAGAGGGGCTGTTTGCGAGACCCCTGCACACGTACCCAGCACAGGAAACAGTCTGGCTCAAATGCTGGAAAAGCCATTCCTCACCTGAATCCTTCAAAATTTGTGTCTGAACATAACTAGAACCTATGTAGCCATACCCAGGCTAAGATTACTACGGACAATTATACCGTGGAAATGCATTATTCTGACAAAGCAATCAATCACGTTATTTCTCACAATTTCAGTTCACCCCTAAAATTTTCCTTACCTCCAAAGCCAGCTGGATATTATATTACTGAAGCTGTTGAAAGGGTGTAACACTAACCATGAAGCCAAAGGCCACTAAAACTATGCAATGCATAAATTTTTATTGTTTGCTCAGCATTGAAATCTCATTAGGGCTCATAACTCATCGGTGCACTGCAAACATTTGCATCTGCTGATCATGAGAACTTGGACGGAATGTACACCTCTGGCTAATTTACTTGTTATGTTTTTAGATGAGACTGTGTTGCTTTTTATTTTCTTTTAAAAACTTCTTATGCAGTTGTGAGTCAAATGTCCACTTTTTAAACCGAATACATGAAAACTTTCATTTGCAGTTTCTCAAGGTTGTTCTGTTGCTGGCAATGTTCACGATCATCATTTTACAAAAGCTTCATTTGACTTAGTATTCAAGGTAGTCATTGTTTGAAAACTGTGCCCCATAGAGCATTTCACTTCATTCATCCTTTCTGTTTTATGCAGCCACATTTTAATTAGATTAAAATTTGTCCTCCAATTAGCTTTCATTAAAGTTTATAGATTACAGGAAAAATCTCCACTGAGTTGTGCTTCAAAACTGTGCCTTAAGTTTAAAATGAAATAACTGTGCAAATGAAGCGATTATGAAGATTATTACTATGCAAAAAACATCAGTCGCTTCTTGGTTTACTTATACATTTAACTCTGTAATTCATTTTGCCAACTTCAATACCTCTGTGTTCTCCAGAGTAGTCATCATAATAATACCTTACAGTTACGGGATACCTTTCATTACCAAGGATCCTTAGGGGCCTGATTCTGCATACCAGTACTCCTGCTGAAGTCCCTGAAACTATTTGATCAGTGCTCCTTGCTGCATGTGAACCAGAACCCAAGTACAGGTCAAATCCTGCTTTCAGATACCCACGTAGCGTTACTGCTGATCTGCGTGGCTCGGAATGCAAGCCAGATATGAACATTATGTAAAAAGTCCTTCTGGGTGAGATGTGGCAGCTGTTTAATGGTGCATGGTTACAGGACTCACCTCTGCAAATGAGGGTGCGAGGACAGATACTTCCCCCCCCAGTTAAAATTGCAGAGAAAGCTGAGAATGTAATTATCCAAAGAGGAAGCGACTCAGTAGGACGTTGGGGCTGGGGCTGCATCTCTGCTGTCACTCACGTCTTCAGATGTGACATTGCCAAGTATCAGATGCCCAGTCACTAATACCTCCTGCACATGCAAGTCTACTATGTGCTGAAGGCAATATAAAGTTTACAGTTCACCAGGCTTATCCTACAACCAGACATTATTCTGGAGCAATCCTCTTGGTGGAACACAAGGGACTCCATGTCAGAGCAGGGCACTACAGAAACAGATCTGTTTGCAGGAAATTCTCTCCCAATAGCAAGAGCTATAAATATATACATATAATTAAAAAAAAAAAAAGGAAGAGAGTGGGAGATGCAGCCAACATCTTAAAACTAAAAATAGAGATACTTGGGTTACAAAAACAGGGACCTGTCTTCGCTCTAGCAACATATTTCTGATAGGCACACAGCTGAAAACAACTACTTTACTACAAATGAAATGCAGTTCATTAGCATGGGAGAATTATTTCAGCAAAATGCAGGAGTGTAAAAAGCAGTTTTCCCTTTTTTTTATGTGCTAATTGGTTGAACAACCACTAGTAAATCTTCATATCCCTGTGGTAACTAATGTTATCCCCACTTAGCAGATGGCAAAAGTAAAGTTTAAGGGTGTCAAAGGCTAGAGGGGAATTTATAGTTTAAATGCTCTGACTCAAGCCAAGACCATGTTTCCAAGATGCAAAGCAAACAGCAGCAATACTAATTTTAGGAGACATGCTCAAGTCTGTCCCTTCCTCCACCTGTACTCCTCCTCTTGGTGCTCACTTCTGCCATCTCGTTACAGCATGCCAACCTCTGTTGTGCTGACTCAACAGCTTCTGGGTCCATGTGATGAATCAGATCAAGGAATTGATCCAGGATAAAAACAGGAAGAGAAAAATGAGAAGGGTGGGGAGGTGAGGAGAGATATTTTGCACTGGATCAATTCAATCTGAAGACATTGACAGGAAAACAGAAGTGCCCATGTAAACAAGAAAGCAGCTGGATGCAGCATAGGGGCAGGAGTGAGTATTTCGTGGGCAGGAGACCCTGTTGTTGATGTTGATGGTTTTGTACCACAGAACTGAGGTTCAAACCATTCTGAAATAATTAAATTTTTGTGCTTTAACTCTTTTATAACTATTCTTCTACCTCCCTTTGCCTGCTTTGCTTTGAGGAAGAGCATAGTTACTCCACACTACCTTTGCTCAACAGATTTGCACAAGGAAATTCAGAAACTGCAAGTATTTGACTTTCCACAATTAAGACCTGGAACACCAAGTCTGCCTTCTCAGTTACACTGACTATATTTCAGAAATACTGCTCCATTTCCTCAATAGAATTGCCATGTTTCATAAAATACAGACAAACTAGTCATGCTTTATGTCAAGGGTGCATTTACGAATAGTTTATAAAGGATTTAGATGATTAACCATATATTAAGACAGTTAATCAAATTTAAGAGGCTATTTTAGAATTCTACAGATCAAGCAGTTATTTATAATCCTTGTTATTGCTTTCTACCTCACATCCAACCCTAATGCACACCATTACAATATTCTGCTAACGCTTTATCAATTATTTTTGTTAGCAGAAAAAATCCAAACAAAAAAACCTGCAAATCCTATCGTAAGGAATAGGTTAGATAATTAGGACATTGAGACTCCTTGACTAAATGAATCAGACCCAGGAATCAAATCTTTGGAGGCAATTAGCCTCTGCCATGATTTAGATACTTCAAGGTCCTTAAAAATTTCAGCCCTCATCACTGTGCACATGGGATTTAGGCAATTTTAAAAAGCTGGCGAAGTGTCATCTGAAAAGGCACAAATACTGCAGTAACTGCAACAGCGGAGGAACACATATTTTCTTCAACAAACCATCAGCATCATGACAGGATGCTTAAAGCTTCAGTGCTTCATGCTGGTTGTGAAAAAAAACGGACAATGGAAAACTTGAGGAATGTTACATTTAACTGTTATCCTTATAAAATACAGTCTGCTCAGTTAGAACAGAATGGAAAGTTATTTCTCGTCATTTTATTCAGTCATTTGAAGCAGTGTCTTCTCTTTTTCATAGTTTTTCTTGGTACTGGGCATATAGAATGTTTTTAATGAAGAAATAACTACAGATTACTTTTTATTGTGGTATGATTTATATAGTTTAAAAAAAAAATCTGTTCTGGAAGTATAGTGTATTTGGTGCTATTTTTGCCTAGGAATGGAAACTCGAACTGGAAATAGAGTCATTCATTCACACTTACAGGATGACATCCCGTTGACAGGCATGCAAACTTGGAAAGGTGCTACACAGTCACTCTTAAAATACTACAGTATATTTTTTGCCTTCTAAGCTTCAATTAAGAAAATGTTATAGAGGGATCAGTACTTTGTGAAGGCTAAGGGTTCATCATTTGCAAGAGATCCTCTTTCAGAAGTACAAAGACAGAAAAGTCAAGGCACTAACTACTAAATAAACTGTTTTCACAACAGAACTGGCACCTTCAAACCCCTCTGCAGTGAGATGCTGTGCTGTCAGGAGTTCTGCATTCCCCAGTCCCATCAGAAAGGTCATCAATCCTTCCTGCCAGGTAGTCGGTTATTTGCCTTGGTTGGGGTTTTTTTTCAATTTGAGGAGAATGAAAATCATAAAAGGTGCGAAAATACGGTTGAGGTAGATAAACTTAGAGATTCTAAAAGAGCTGGAATGCTGTTGGTGCTAACAAGCCCTGAGTAAGTGATCCATGTCTGGCATGCTCTGCCAAACAAACTGCAATTACAGAAGTACCAAAAATAAAACAAGCAAATTTAAACCTCCTGAACGTGTGAGCCTGGGCCTAAGAATCATATTTGCACTTGCTCCCACAGGCTTGCCTCCAAAAGGCACACTAAACTGGAGGGACCTTTCTAATGGGAAGGAAGGAAGGAAAGTTTCCATTTGAGAGCTGGCATTTTGGAATGGCAGAAAGAGCAGCTGACCCCGGAGGCTCTTGCCCCTCAGTGTCAAATTCCTACAAGAGCAGCTCGTGAGACTCCGGCTGTATCATACCTGAATCAAAACGTCAGGGCTCGAATCCACACCACAAGTCATGCTCTCTGAAATTGAGGTACATAATCCTCTTGGCTTTGCTCTCTGTTGGGCTTTTCCACCCTTTTGCACGCCTCTGCAGCACCAATCGAGATGTGCTTGCCCTTTTTGTCTTACAGAGAAAACCTCAGCTAGGCCCAAATTTTAATGATTTCAAACGATGCGCTCTGTAACTTCCTTTGCACCAGCTTCCTTGTTTTCTGCTGGTTCTAAAAAAACCCTTTGACCCGCTCATAAGAACACCATTTCTGTTTCTGTCATCCCAAATTAACAAATGAATGAGGAGAGGGGAACTCCCCTGTCACTCCAAACCTTCACCCTTCAAGTCCCCCTGCCTCATCGCAGCCCTGGTGCTCTAAAATAAAGGGAGCATTAATGGGCTGAAGTTTCAATGGGACATCAGCACTTACTTAAATAATATTCCGAGTTCAGGGCTAACTGGCCGTGGGCAAGGGCAGGTATTTACTTCGTGCAGTCTCTTAGGATACAATGGATTTATGGCCGTCAATTCTGAACAACACCACTATTGTCTCTTCACATTCTATCTGCCTCCATTATTCATTTGTGTTGATTTTGATTGATGAAGACACTTTTAAAAAGGAGGGGAGGAAGGAGGAGGGGGAGAGGAATACTTCAACTGTTTGGTTTCTAATTCCTGTAAATCTACAGTTCATACTGCAAGAGTACTACTCAAAAGAAATGTCAATCCTCACATTTTGGGAAGGGGTTTTTCCTTTTACAAGTCTGTCTTCTTTCTGAAAAAAGTGGGGTGCCAACAGTGCTCCCATAACATACCTAATCACCATAGGGGTGGCACATCACACTTCAATCAGCCAAGAAAATCAATGTTGGTTTTTTTATGAAGAAGTATTAAGACTTCCTCAAAACCTCTTTTGGATATTTACTTCCTATGCCACAGCTAATTAAGTTTTAGAGCTGGTTTGATACGTCAAAAATTGCTCGGATCACAGAGTTGGACCCAAGAAGAGTAGATAAAATTTCTTCATTCAAAGTGAAAGCATCTGCTAGAAATCTGACTGTGTGGAAGTCATAAAGAAAAGGCCCAGCTTTGGCTTGTTTGCTTCCAAATATATGGTATTTACTGACCTCCCATTAAAATATCCTGACAGAATACAGATTAAGAACCACTCGATACATTTCTTTCCATGGGAGGCAGCGTCTGAGGCCTGGGGGTAAAAAGATTCCTGAGAGTCGTTTAAATTCAGTTCACTCCTCTCAAAGTTTTAAATGAGCTTCTGAGCAAGCACTACAAACTTGCCAAGCTCTCTGCTTATTTATGGAAAACAGAAAAAGAAAGAAAGAAAGAAAGAAAGAAAGAAAGAAAGAAAGAAAGAAAGAAAGAAAGACGGAAAGAAGGAAAGAAAGAAAACAAAGAAAGAAAGAAAGAGAGAAAGAAGGAGAGGAAGGAAGGAAGGAAGGAAGGAAGGAAGGAAGGAAGGAAAGAGAGAGAGAAAGAAAGAAAGAGACACATTCACCACGTTTGCATCTCTCCTGCTCAGAGATCTGCCCCAGTGCATGCTGACTGCAACATTCAATGGACTGCCTGTAGCCAAGGGAAGCCCAGCACCCTCCTGAATATTTAGCCACAGGATTTCCTTACTAGTTCCACCCCTTTTTGCACTTTAAATAGTATGAGCTATAATAAAGCAAGAGAAGCAGTAAAAAAAAAAGGACAGATAAATGCCTAATAAACTGGCATCAGATGTCATAGTCACCACCACATTCAAAAATCAACCCCTCTATTGAAATTTTGATGTCTAAAATGTCGGTGACTTAAAATGACTGCAGACTCAGGAAGAAAGCTTTGCTGTTTCCTATTATCTCCGAAAATGTGGACTTAGAAACATTACTTACAAAAAAGAAAACTTGACTTCCAAGAAGAAATAGGTGAAGGGAGGAAGAGTCTGTGGAACTGCTGAATACACAAAAGCTTGCTGCTTGACCACTCGGTTCATTTTACAAAGCATAATTACATCTGCCTTTTTTTAATATTATGTGGTTCATATTATTACTTTCTGTACCATCTTTCATGTTTCAAGGGAGTAGGCTGCTACTAACTGGTGTTAGGAAGAAACTAATTCTAGTTACTCTGTATTTCTGCAGCTCCCTGAGACGGATACAAGATGTGTGTAAAATCATCCGGTTCTGTTTTTGAAAGTCCCGTCTTCACAATTTTGACTTTTCAAAATGATCTGCTCTTAATATAACATGAGTTGTCAAAGGCTGTCAAATAAACGATAAAACTCTCAGGAAATAAACATCTCTCCCCTAGTAGGTTTGTATATATTTCCGCAAAAGTAAAGAATTCTAAAAGTAAATAAACACATGGGAGGATTAGAGAAGCAATAAACAAAAGCGTTTCCTCATTTTGAATTTAAGAAAATAGGAGCCTCTTTCCAGCCATTGCCAGGAAATACTAATGCACAGAGGTGAAGTTTGTACTAGCTAAAATATTATTTCATGCTAGGGCATATGGACATGCATTCACACATACACGCACACATTGCACGTCTATCCCCAACCAGAACTTAAATCAGGTTTCTACTATGCCATGCTGGATTGACGGGCAGAGGATTTTAACACCCGTTTGGACCAACACAGGCACAGGGACTCCTTGCTGCAAGATGATAAAGACAAAACCTTTAGTCCTAATGAAGGAATTTACAGGATTCCTAATCCCTGCACCCCACTTCACTTCTCCTGCAACCCTGCTGAAAGCTTTAAAACAGTCCCCAGCACTAACATGGTACAGAGCCTGTTGAACATGCTGATCTGCTCATGATTACTCTTTGCCACTGTAAAACAATCTAACTCCTCAAGTGAATGGAGTCTGTAGCAACAATGGTGTTATTGACTTGTTGCTCCAGCTCTATTTAGTTATTACCCTCGAGGCCACAATCAATAGACTTTGCACCAAGTCAGCCTAATAAATCCCAGGCTTTCACTGGAGCTTTGCCAGGAACTGCTAGAAAATCTATGGCAGTCAAACACTTAGAGTATGAATAACATAGAAAGCTGTACTGACAGCTGTATAAATTAATTAACAAGGAATGTTCTTACTCTTTTAAGAAGATCATAATGCACGTTTACGATGATTTAAGGAGTCACAGGTAGAGCAACGGAAAAATTACCTTTGTGCTTTCATTTAAAATAAAAATCAAATATGATTAAAACAAAACAGCTTCAGACTACTTTTTCCTCCCTTTGATTATTGGACGTGCAAAAATCTGCATTTGCATTACTGCCGTGGCCATTTAATTATTCCAAGTTTGATTTAAAAAGGGACTGAGCCCAGCAACCACTGACCACTCACTGCAAATGGTGCTGGCATTTCAACTGGATAAATGCTGACTGTTGTGTGCTGGTATCTGCAAGGGGGACTTAAATTGCGTTTGTAATGCAGTGCTTAAAAAAGAAACAAAAGGAAGGGGGAAAACAGTTGTTCAAGAAGTAAGAGGTTGGTCACTAGTGAATTCCAGGTTCTTTCAGTTCCTCCTGTAATAAGCAAATATTCTGCAGACTCAGCTGCGAGGCGCCTGATCGCAGTGTCCGGAGACGCGCTGAACCCACTGTGGCAAGAGCTTGGTGCCAGTCCCGGAACAAAAGAACCTCCTTTTTGCACGTCGGAAACAAACGTAACAGATCGATAGGCTCTTACAACTGATTAGTTGCCCCAGTGGTACTTTCTGGGAGCATTCAGCTTTCCTAACCAGGGTCACTGCTTTGCTGGGAAGCGAGGAGGGGCTTGGGCACCCGCCAGGCTGGCTCCCCATCAGCGGAGGTGGGCACATCTTGCGGCAGAGACCAACGCTTGAGGCTGAGTTGTGGCAGCCTTTGACTCTTAGGGAAGAGAAGGGAAGGAAGGCTTGGGTAACAAGGCAGAACTAAGCCACGCTTTTAGCACGGGAAAGATGAACGAAGTCTGTCCCGGGCCGAGGCAGAACTGATCTCATGAGCGAGGTGAGGGAGGTCAGACCAACCTGTCCCATCTCAGGAGGGGGTAGCAAGCAGATGGGGGAGCATACACACTTTTGAGTGGAAAAGAAGGCGTGACCATGCTCTAGGGTGTCTTTCACCCTCCACAACCAGGAACAGACTTCAAGAAGCAACCCTGAGAAGGGAACAGAAAGCCTACTGCCTTTCAGTAATGGATGCTCATTTTGCTCCTTTTGGGTTTTAGGGGCTCTTGAGAACCTCACTGGAATATTTTTCTTCATTTGGATGAGCAGATTCTCAGGAATCAACAAGGGAAAACCCACTAAGCATTAGCTCATCCTGGGATACTTGGTTTATCCATCATTTCTAAAAGAAGGAAAATCCTGGTTATTCAACTTGATAAGGAAAGTGGTCACGTCTGGATCCCAGCCCATAGGAAAGGGCATGTGAGTGCTGGAATGAATATATTCTGAACATACCCTCACCCTGAAGATGGACAACCTCGCCCTGAATGGTTGGTTGCCACAGTTTTTTCAAAAAAATTAGATTTTCAGTGGTCATTTTGATACTGCTCATTATCAGCAGAGAGGAAGGGATGAAGTTCATTTTCACAGCTCTCACTTCCTCTCCTCTATGAACAAATGCATTTAGTCTCGACTTTTAAATTCAAAAGTAGAGCTTTCAGGAACTTCAGTGTTTCTAAGTATTGAGGAAGCAATTTCTATTGAAGTTTCCAAATTCTGTTTAAGTCCTCCTGCCCCAAAAGGACTCACAAGCTTTTTGGGGAAAAAAAGTTATACTTTTCATTTAGAACATGACCTCAAATTTGAGGTTATTTGATTGCTTCTGAGTACTGCTCTTCCCTTCTCCCTTCCATTCTTTTTCCTTTTTAAATATGCCAAATTACTTTGTTTTAAAATACCCCTTTCTATAGAGTCATATGTAAAGCATATATGCATCAAATAAAAGAGCTGCTAGGGAATTAGGATGTATTTTCAAGAATAGTAAGTGAGGCAGAGAGCCACAGTTTCTGAGGGCTCAGTCTTGTAAAAAAGGCTTAATTTTCATTATCAGATGAATATCTGTCCTTTTAAAACATAACTTTTCTTTAATAGGGTCAATTTCAGTACCCAAAATTGTGTCATCAAAAGCACTATTCATATCTGAAAATTTAGGATTCAGAATTCACTGAAAGTAATTTGAACCCACCAGGGAAGCACCTGGAGCCTTACAGCTCTTCTGGCAATGTACCATCAGAGGTGACCATATGCCATTGTCTGGCACCTTGTTAGCAAAATGGAGTTACTCTGTGTTCGAGTAAAAAAACCTGCACAGTTTCTGGGTCCTGGTTCATCCTTGAGGTTTCTTGTGCCATGTGACTGTTTTTATTCGCTAACTTTCTGAAGACTCAGTCAGTCACTGTGACATGTTGATGCAGTTTTTGTAATGAACAGAGGCAACAACATACCTGGATTTTTCAAGCAGCTATTTCAAATATGACATCTAAACTCCTACACCTTGATTTTGTATGTGCAAACATGACAGTGGAGCTCAAACCTTAGCATGCGTGCCAATTCCTGACCTGACAGTAGCACCCAACACACAGCAACGCAGTGCTGGAAGCTCCATGAGTGGAAGGCAGAGACTGAACATCCAGCACCTGCCAAAAGCAACAGTGCTGGATCTAGGGCTGGCATCCTTTTTCTTTCTGAGCCAGTTTTGCAGCAAGCTCCACAACGCTGTCAGGAAGCACTCTGCTGCTGGAAGCTGCTCTGCTTCACTGATGAGATTTAAAACTAAGCTCCTGGTCTTTTGGGAGTCGTTAAAGATCCTGAGATAAAAGTGAATCTCATTAGCCAATCTTAAGAAACTCATATGAAGAGGGACTGTAGAAGGAGAAATAGCTGTTTATGAGCACAGCAATGCAGAATTTCATTAAGTTCTTGCCCATATTCTGCATCTGACCAATACAGAAGAAGACAACTACAGAGACACCAAAGGATTCCCAACCTCTCATTTCCTAACATCTTCAGAAATATTAATTATCAGCTTCACAGCATTATCCAGCCTACTTGCTTTTTTCTTCACTGCTCAGCTTCTTGATTGAGGCCCCCCTGGCCTCACTGCAGCCAGCTCTGCACACAGCTGGCACAGCTGAGCTGTGCCTGTCCTTGGCCCTCTTATTCAAGCCACAGTGTTTCCCTGGCTGCCTGTCTACCAGGAACTTCCTAGAGTGACACACACAGAGCATGAAACAGCTTCACAATTTGGGTCTGCTGAGCAATTATACTACCTATTTAAAATTTTAAATAAAACTGGTAACCTGTAGCAATCACAGGAAAAAAATTACAATTATTTTAAACAGACACCAATCAAGTGTAGGCTAAAAATGTGACTTTTTTTTTCTTTGTCTCTTCTTTCCATGTTCATTGCATTGCATGCAAATCCCTCTCCCCTCTTCACAAACTAATTTGATGGTCTTATTTTTAAGCATAGTAACAATTGTCTGTATAAGTAATCAAATAACAGCATTTTTCTCTAAGTACCTAGGTTTCTTCACTTGTACATGAATAAGTACAGTAATTCCCAGGCATACAGCCACAGCAAGGCAGAACTTCCAAAAAATTGCATCACTCTTCACAGCACTGCCTGCTACACTACTCTGCAATTGCTTCTGCTCCTTGAAATAATCCCCTCTGAAATGGAGTTCTGGATTTTGGCGGGTGATAATCCCGAGGGGTACCACAGCGATAGCCAACTATCCGTAACCAATAAATGTAAGCTTGCCAAAGCATCCTCTTCCTCTTTTTAGTTCTCTGATTTCCATATTCTTGAGAGCTGGCCCAGGAACCCTGGCCAACAGTAGACAGCCATATCATGGCACAGATTTAGAGGATGAAGAGTATAAATGGAAATACAGAGCAGTTGAAAAATTACATTTTAATTCAATTTTCTGAAAAACAGTCCCACACTTAAATGCACTTTGGATGAAGACCATAAAAGTTGCACAGCTTCTCTGGCTGCTTTTCTAAACTCAAATGTGTGCTATCTCACTTTAATCTTAACTGCTCCTTAAGGCGATAACACTGAACAATGTGGCTCTAGAATATATAGGCCAAACAAGAAGCAGGAAACATTTTTCTTTCCAGCAGGTCTGCAGAGGTATAACAAAAAGAAACACTCTTGAGCACCAGACTAGCACTGAACATAAATGATAACATTGTACAGGGCTGAGTTTTCAGTGATTTGTTCCTTTCTACCAAATGTTCTGCAGCTAATTGGCTCTGGAAAAGAATCCGTGCAAAGCTGGTATGGCCCAGTCTGCTTTAATTGGGGTGGTGCCCACCAATAGCTCCTCAGGATCAGGGCAAAGGCGTCCTCCCACCAAGCGAGGCTCTTATTTACTCGCATCCCTTCAAAATCTCCCCGTCATGATAGACTGGATCAACCCAATCTAAATGTTTTGATCTGTTACATATGTGGAAAGTGAGATACTGGCACACACACATAAAGCAGCTGTTTTCTAAGTGCAGTCCTTTAACGGCCTCCACACAGAGCACAGGGCAAGTGAATTAGTCCTTTGCCAATGGAGACTGCGTTACCTTCCCGTGTCCGTGTAACACGGAAAGGAAATTCAGTGCCTGCTTTAAATGACAGAATTAAGCTAGATGTAACTTGCAAATTGATTAATTTTCTCAGCAGAACTGAGATTGATCTGAATTTTCTCTTTTGTGCAGTAAGTATTCCATGCTTGTCCTGAAACAAGTTAGCTAAAATAAATTAGTCAGTGAGGAATAAATTTAAAAAGACACTGACGGATCTAATTTAGCCCCAAATTAAGGATAAAAGTGAGAACAATACAAAATAAATACTAAAAAGTCAGCCTAGAAAAAACCTCTAACGCTTCTGTGAGACTTTTTATAAGGAAATAATTTCCATTTAAATAATATTCGCAACCTGCAGTTGAGTTCTGTGGTGAAGGTGAAATTTACTTTCAGCAAGTCCACTCAGCTCTTCAGCTGCAACCACCAGCAGCAAATAGACCACAATGAGCAAATGCAATATTTCTAACCAATGATCCAGGGTCAGCTGTTGACAGTTTAAATACATTGCTATCTTGCTAGCATAATATTTTAGGGACCATCCATAAAAAATTCAAGTCTTTTAAAAGGCACTTATGTGAGCAGACAACATGATCATTGCTGGTATGATTGCTTTTATCCAGAGGTCCTCCTGAACTGCTATGCCAACTCTTGCACTTGGAAATTCATGCGTCCACCACCAACTTCATCCACTTCCAGGAATTCTGCAAAGATGCAGCTCTGTGGGCCTTAAGACCTGACCTGGCATTAGTAGACTAAAAAGGAGACAAGAGTTCATTGCCATTCATTTAACAACAGTTTAACCCAACTGGTTTTGTGGCAATTTTAAACAGCTCCCTGACCCTTTTTCCTGTTTCCAATTCAGCATCTGAACTGCATAGGTATTAAAAAAAAACCCACAAACATTTTCAGATCGGTTCCATTCAACGGCACTTTCCCACCTTGCTTTTCAGTCCTTCTTTGGTGACAAACCAATTTAAAGCTCACAGCACCTTCTGTGATGGGGACTCAGAAGCATGCGTGCCCTGCTTGCTGTTGTATGAAATAAGACCCATGACATCCATACCATAAATGATCAGCCACCCCTCATTAGGTCTCAAGTTGCTAACTGAGCTCAGAACTTTCACATTTTATTTTATTTACAAGACACTTTAAGACAGTGAATAAAACCTGATGTGCTGAATAAAACAAAA
The DNA here is from genome assembly GCA_013397845.1 of Melanocharis versteri. Classification (NCBI taxonomy): domain Eukaryota; kingdom Metazoa; phylum Chordata; class Aves; order Passeriformes; family Melanocharitidae; genus Melanocharis; species Melanocharis versteri. The sequence continues at coordinate 91,889 of VZTG01000491.1, forward strand.
AAGACAGAGGAATGACAACAGCAATTGAAGTTCCTTGTGGGGGAAGTGCCACCGAACACAACATTATCCATGGCTGCAATAAATCAGCACTGAAAAGAGTTTAATAAAGCCACTGATTAAAAGGTAGAAAAAGGCAGTGTAAGGGCAGTTCTTATAGCAAGAAGCAAATTGATTATATCACCCTGATGGTGAAAAATATGGTGATATCAGCTGCCTTGTTGCTCAACTGGATGAAATAGCACGTATTTCACCAGCCTATGGGATTAAAACCTGGAGGTGACAAATTGAATTGGCATTAAGAATAATGTTTGCCTTTGTAATTTTTTCTTCTCAAGAAACTTATTATATTGAATGGGACAAAACTTACATTTAAAGGAAGGCTTTATTTGTCACACATATGATCTTAACTCAATAAACCAAACAAGGCTTTTCTCTCTCCCTAAATCAGTATAATAATGGTAGTTTTGTTTAAGCTGCTTGTTTATACAAGAGCCTGTAGATATATAGACCTTAGGCTAATCCTATTGCTGAAAGTAAGACCTAAATGAAAACAAATCTTAACCAGCAGATCTCTATTTTAAAGGCAGCTCTATTCAAATCAGCTATGCTGATTATACTCTGAGATAACCCACACATCATTTAAGGTTGATCACTTCAGCAAACATGAGCTTTGCGCTGCAATTTTCTAGCCTTTTATTTTCCAGGATAGCAAAGACCCCCACAATGACTTCATTAGAGAGTTACACAACTTCAGGCCAACAGATTCTTCAGGGAGAAAGAAATGGATGCAAAAAGCTCAATTTAAAATTTCTGTGTTAGATTCTCCAACAATGATGGATTTTAGTATTGAAGAGCAGGTTCCATTTTGTCTTTTTCTCTTTTATGCACACACTAATCAGAACACAGAGTGATGGCACCTTGACTTTTTCTGGTCCACATAACATCTACACAAAACTCATGAAAACGATGTGCAAAAACCTAACTATGGTTTTACCCTTCCCAAATGAAATATTTTTCTAAGGAATACATAATATCTATCAGGAATACAGTAGAGAGTGGGAATAAGTGAAACTCAAAAGAGAAATATCTTCTAAAAGCCAACAACCCTTTTTTTTTTTATTTTTCACTGTGAAACAAAAGCCCTGTACCAGAAAAAGACTGGTAAATGCTTGACTTCTGCAAATACATTGGTAGGGTCCATCACTTTATGTGAACTCGTTACTTGTGAGTGGATTTAATCTCTAAAAGAAACTTAATTTTCTCTGTGAAAACATTTGCAGAAGAGAACTGATAAAGTCTGAATGTAACACGGTCAACTTCCATTTTCCCCCCTTCGTCTACGTTTTCTAGTGAAGTGGAGAGAAACAGGCCTCACAGAGCCCAATGCCACCAACAGTGCTTTAGCACTCCCTGCAACCCTACAGTTCCCTGTGATCTACTCAGATGAGTCTGGAGTCCTTTCTCAAAAACACATGCATGGATTTGTTCGTGGTTTTTGCAGAAGAAATATTGCCTCAGGTTGTATTAAATTCTGGAAGGAGTTTTCAGTGGCAATTTTTGTTTGCTGGAAAAGAAAAACTCTGTGCTCTTGATAACCCCTACTCCCCCTACAAAGAGATTCCATGAGAAACCCTTTGCTATGGCCAACAGAGAGGCAGGAAAACTGCTGTCATGCTGCCTGGCACTCCCCCTCTCCCTGAACCCCTTCCAGGCTGCACACACACCAGGAGCAATGACCGGGCTTGCGCTCCGCGCTCACCAACTCCATTGCTGCAGCAAAGGCACAAGTTTTAACAAGTCTGCTGACTTCAATAGCAGCATTTACTAACACAACACATGTCCACCAAGTCAGGAGCTCTTTAGAGCAAGGATTACAGATCTCCAAGGAAAAATAAAGTCTAAACAAGGGAGGTGATGGGCTGACTCTGAAAGGACAGATGATTTGGGTCAGATGTGCACTAAAAGCTTCAAAAGTCATATTGCTTTTTCTCTTAAACCCTTTGTTTATATGTTCAACCCTGCCTTTCCCTTCTGTTTCTACCTAAGATCTTACTTCTTCCTCTGTACCTGAGGCCTCTTACCCCCTCTGTTTTCCTTCCTTGTCTTGTTCCCACTCCTTGTTACCATAAAGCAGTTTGTTTCCCACTCGTTTTTACTCTTTTATTTACCCTAAATCTTTTTAAGGATTATTTCCTCTCCCAACTCTCCCCAATAAATCCATTAAGTGAACTGATGGATTGTTGGAGATTGCGCTCCAGCAACGTGCCACAGCCACATTTTGAAAGAAAGGGGTGACATTTCATTACATATGGGGGATATGAAGGGGCTGAAAGAAGTGACTTGGCTTGCAATGAAACTTCCCTTCAACTCTGCACCTCTGAGCCTTGAAGACAACATTTAACTCACTACATTGCTCACCCTCACTGACGTCTTAGTTAACTTGGCACCTCTTGTTGGCCGTGATTGAATTTAAAACTGTGGGCTAAAGGGCTCTCTTTGGATTATCTCATCTAGCTAACTGTGGGACATCAGAAAATGTGCACGGAGTAGAAAGACAGTTGTTGCTGTGTATAACCAGTTACAGCTCTCCCAACTCAGTACCCAAGACTGAACATGTCAAAGTAAAGTTCAAGGATACCACATGACAGTCCACCTCCTCCTGGAAGGAAGTCCCCCAGGAAGCCTCACCCCAATTCGAAATATTAGACATCATCTAACACCTTTCAAAAGTGAGGTTTTATCTCCTTCTCAGTGCTCTCTTTGTTTGTATTAGCTACAATAATGCTAGATATTTTTGTTATCGGCATAAATGTCTAGTCCCTCACTCAGTTTTGTAAATTCTTGGTTTCAGGGAATTCCAGTGGCAATGAACCCTTAGACTGATCACACATTGTGTGAAATGGCAGGTCTGGTTCCAGGAGCTAAGACAAAGCTGGAAGCTTGTAGGTACGGAAAGATATTTTTAATTCTGAAAGGAACAATTTAAAAAATGCCAAAAAACAACCTGTGCATATCTTAGCTCTCTGTTAGGTTGATGATGTGACAATTTATTGTTTTCTCAAGTCTTTGGTCCAGTTGTAAGTCTGAAGAAAAAAAGAAGCTGGCAATTCTGGTAAGAGCAATGCCGCTGAAAGAGTGGTGCATATATTCTTTTTCTTCTTGACTTATTCATACACATAATTTGTCTGTTTCTTGATAAATGAATTTTCTGGACAGTATTGCTCTTATGGCACATCAAGGCTCATGAACACAGTACACCAGGGGAAATAAGACATGGATTTTATTAAGTTTATTAGCAGCTAAAAACATGATACTTCAAGGCTGGAAGTAAAGTAATCCACCTACACAATTTGAGTGGAATGAACATTTGGCTTCAACTACAGCTCATATGTAAAATATAAATCCAGTTTCTCCATTGGAAATCCTCTGGGGTTTGGTTTTACACAACCTTGATCAAACTAAGAATTAAAGTTCAAGCTGGCTTCCATTCCCACATGGCGATATGACCTACATGTTTGTATTAGTGGTGCTACTTCTTCCATACCCTTCTTCATATCAGTATTTCCCCCAGCTTCTCTTTTTTTTTTTTTCTGCTTCCTTTCCCTTCTTTCGAAGTTTAAGTGAGTTTTAACACTATACAGACAATATATTGTGCAGACAATGGAAAAAGTAATTAAAGAAACCTATTAGAGAAAGAGCCACTTCTAAACAAGGTCCTACCTCTCCATCCCTAAGTATCACAAACGGAAAAGAGTCGCTACCAGAAACAAATGAATCCAGAAAAAAAATCGATCATTTTTGCAAGAAAATTCTGAATCTCAGTATAGTTGCTGTCAACCTAAACACAGAGGAAATCTCAGAGCTGCATGGTCAAGGCCATACTGGAGAAACTGGACTTGTGAGAACAAGGACTTCTGGGTTCAGACCTGCTCCAGACACCCAGTGTGCCTCTTGTGGTTATCTCTTAGCCAGAACTTTTCCATCTGGAAAATGAAAGTAAAGCTCACCTCCCAGAAAGGGATGGTGCAGGGCTTAGCCCACATGTGCAGTGCTCTGAAGCTCTTGGATGATGAGAGGTATCTATATCTGAAATGCTGTCCTTACACACCTACGACCTGCAATGATCTGTAGGGGCACACATTGACTTTTACATTACCAGAAGAAGACAGACCTGATTTCTTCCCAGATCTCACTCCTTGCGCCCCGGGAAGCAGTGCCAAAGCAGAAAGCAGTGTTGCTGCTGTTCTTACTGCAAGGCTTTCACACCGAGACTGTTGCTCTGATGGCTTTGCCAGTCAACTCACACACTCCACTGTCCCTCAGCCAGAAGAGGCCCTGTTAAAAGTCAGTTCAGGCAGGCTGAGGTCTCCAAGAGATCCGGAATCGCCCAGATCAGTTTTATCCACTAATGTATCTTCAAGTTGCTGTTATTTCCATTGAAACTCAAAGCATGGAACAGTATGGGCTCCAGACAGAAGACATCCCCCACTGACCGAGGAAGCAACAGCTCTGATAATCCAGTTCAGCTTCCCCTTTTTCCAAGGTGTGGAGGCTTCAATAAATACTCTTCCAACAGCCACAGGTTTGAGAACAAACGGGATCGAAATTGACAGACAGGTAGGAGACCATATCTGGATACTGAATGAGATAAAAGCAAGGAGGAGCAGTTGCCTGGACTGGATGTTGCAGCAGTGGAGTGCAGGGACACAATAACAAACTCCTATAAATGACCTGGCTGTGTGCAAGAGGGAGTTAAATCAGCTAATCATGTATGCCATCACAGGATGGGTACTACAGGGCAGCTCAGAAAGTCAAACAGGCAGTGATCACTCCTTATCTAGAAAAGCAGCCATGTTTTAATATATGGTGCTTCACCCCACCCTTTTCAGAAAAGATTGATAAGCAAAATGATGAAGCTTTAATGAGCTTAATTGCAAATGCCTTATGTTCTTGCATTGTTGCCAAACAGCTACTTCAACATCCAGCAGTTTACTTAATAACTCCCCCCTCCTCTTCCCTACCCCCTCCAAGCCCAGTAACGTAATTATTCCTGTGGCAACCTCCCTATTTCACTTCTCTTTATTTATTTCCCTTCTCCCCCTCCCTGAATTACTGTAAATGGGTATCTTTGAAAGGAGGGTGGCAGGCAGCTTTTGGTACAGGGCTCACCAAGGAGCCCTCCATCAAAGGGCCCTTTGTGAGCATGCCCTGGACCGAGGCCAATCAGATCATCTTGCTGTCTGTCTCTGAAGAAAATTCGCCCCTGGTATGCAAGCCAAGCCAAGAGCGTAGACAGGGTGACTGCACTCCTAGTCCAACCTGTCTTAGCTGAGTGAAAAAATGCTGAAGGGAAAATTACCTGTTTGGCTCCAGACTGAATTAACTTTTTAATATACAAGTATGTTTATTATTTTTCCTTAAAAGTGCCTGCCTATCTAATATATTCATTAATGTTATCTGGTCAGTTCGCTTGAAATATTATGAAAAATGTGCAAATGCAATAAGGTGACAGCGCTTGGAGGCAAAGCAAGATGTATTTTCTAATTATATGACAGAAAACAACATTGTTATTAACAAATGACAGTGCAGAGTAATCTTCTTATGTCCAGGCTCGTGCAAGCTGTCTTGCTCCTTATATCCAGAGTCTCAGGAGAAGTGGATGGCCTTGACACCAACTCTTTCCCCATTCACTGACCACCACAAACCCTCAGCATCAAACCTCCATCAAACTCTCCTGGAGCCAGCTTTTCAACCCGTTTCCCAGTGACACAGCCCGTCTTCCCCAGCAGATCCTCCTGCTCTGTCCTGTGCCCTCCCAGCCGAGGGGCTCTCCACTCCATACTCAGAAATGTTGCATTTTCACCATCCTTCAGCCGCCTGCTATGTCTCCTAAGAGATTTGCCTGTAATAGTCGGGACTGTAGAAAGAGTGCAGAGAGGTTTTGCCTCCCCCCAGCTCTTGCTCCCCTTCCCTCGGTCTGTCTGACTCCCCGCAGCCCCTGCTACAATCTCGAATTCCTCCCTCTGCTGCCACTTCCCCTCGCAGCTTCTTCCTGCTCCCTGTGTGCTCTTGACTCTTTTGTTCCCCCTTTTAGAAACACCTTGTAAGTGCCAGACAGGAATTTCCCGACACTATGTCCTGCATTAAGCAAGCGATAATGGCAGAAACAATAGAGAATTATGTCAGTAGGGTGCCCTAACAAAAGAGCAGAATTTAAATAAGGACACAGCTTTGGTCTTTGGAATTTGTCCACTATAAATGACTCTTCTCATTTTATTAGCATGTCTAGTTTAAGTGGAACACATTGTAATTTTAAATGGACAATAATAAAGAAGGATCATATGTCCTATTCTTACATGTGCACTTAACATTCCCTGGGGGTTCTTTCCGCCTGCCATCCCCTCTCTTTCCCCCATCACAGCCCTTCATATTTCTCACTATATTTAAATATATTTTTTAAACTTGTTTTTCTCTCCTAGGAGAACCCAAACCTTCTAATCCAGAGCTGTGTAAAGAAAATATAAAGTAGATTGTAGAACTACAGCAAGCTACTTGTGCGCCACTCCTGCTCACAAAATGTTTGTTTTGCAAATACTATAGAAGAAAACTTAAATTATAGACTATATTTTCAAAAACAGTTGATCTTAAACTTATCCTGGTTTTTCCTCTCTGAAAATTTAAATGACATTAGGATCCCTATATTCCTTTCTTTGTCCTGGTTCAGACAACAACCTGCCAGGATGCCTTTCAAAGCTGGCCATCACCCAGCAGGAGCAAGGTTACTTAAAAGTAGTCCCTTAACCAGCCATTCCTTCCTAAAGAGCTGTGCTGGTGTCAAGGGTTTCTGACTACACCACAGATTTTGCAAACTAATTCAAGTTAAAACAGCTACTGACTTAAAATAAGTCTGCCTCCTTAACAATACAGTCCCATGACCAGTTGAACTTCACAAAAGAAAGTCACACCATGGATAGGAATCTGTGTCCAACATGTCCATTGGCACTACTGACAGTGGAAGTTATAATTATGAAACAAAAGACTAAGTTTCCTAAATTTCTGTGCAGTAAAAAATGAGTTACCACATTTGTAATGATACTTTTCACTTATTTCTCTTCCCTGTATTTCTTCACAAGCTACTGTTACCTGAAAACTGGTACCAGAGTTCCAGAGTAACAGCAACAAGAAAATACTGAGAGATTAAATGGGAGCTGTGCCAGACAATTGTTCCAAGATGAATGGCACGACTAGGTTCAGAAGTGTCATCCTGTAGCCTAGATATTGTTTTTTAATTATGATTCTGACTGCTTTCTTGACCATCAACACAGTCCTTACTTACCCCATGTCTCAGTTCTGCAATTGGTTATCAAGCAAACCAAAGTGTCGTTAATAAGCCTGAACAAAGTGCAGAAATTCTTCTGTAGAACATGAAAGCCCACGCAATGTTTCAGTGCTGTTAACTTTCAGAAAGACTTGGTTTAAAAAGGATGTTCTACAGTGCACTTGATATTCATTCATTGGACTGTGGGTTACCTAGGATATGATAGGGAGACCTATCATTTTTTTGCTGCACATGACAGGCTTGTTTTTGCTAACTTTGACTGTGATCAGTTTTACCAGGCCTTGACAAAGTTACACCAAACACAGCCTTATTTTTCTTCTAGCAGTGTGCAAGAAGAGTAGTTTTCACATACCCTTTTTTCCCCCCTGCAGCCTACAACAGTGCCAAGAAGTACTTCAGATGACGTAGAAGCATAATTGAATCATTTTAGTAGCCTTAAATCAAGCTGGCCAGTATCAAAATACTCTGATTTCTGAAGCACTCATTGGAATTTAAGGGGTCTTTCTGGAATTAATCATTCTGGCACAAGACACAACCACACACCAACTCTTTCTTCTGTGCACTAATTTGTCATAGAAATCTGTTCCCTTGACATTGTCTCTGCTGCCAATAGATGACAGTCGAGAGAATATATGTAAAACCAGCCACAGACTAAGCAAGCTACAGATTACAGAGTAAAGAGCAGTCCAAAAATTCTGTATTAAACCATAAAAAAATGAAACTTGTCTTTTCCTAGAGATAAAGATTTCTGCTCCAAACACTAGTTTTCTATTTCCCAGATGTGGCTTTTTAAAAGGATTCACCATTTGTAAAAGGGAACATGATGAGTAATAGCTATTTCCTGCTAATTTTGCTTCCTGTAGGGATTTGCGCCTTGGTGTGATCTCACATGTTCAGGGATTGTATGTCCCAACTGGAACCTGCTTAGTCTACAGCCCAGTGTGTGATGATATGAAGAGAACGGAAAAAGCCCTTCAGCTTCAACACGTTGGCACTGCCTTTGCAAAAGGCTGATGAAGAAATGCAGCTGACAATCTGAAGGTGGGATGTGTCTCCACCAACCGTGTACGTGCCAGACTACCACAGGACATGGCATCCACTGACCTGGACTTTCCAAGAGATGTGTCCTTTTTAATCTTGCTTCCACGTCTGACATGAAAGAGCAGTGAAAGCACACTGGTGTTACAGTCCCCGGGGAAAGTGCCCTCCTGCATCTGCTCCCTCTCAGCTGCTGGCTTTCAAGCCCTGTAGAAGGAGCAGCACCCATTTCAGGATCACAAAGCCCTACACTGGCACACAGGTCCCCTCTCTGCAGCTGCTCCTTGTTTGACTTGGCCATCCAAGAGCTCTAAGGCCCTTAAACAGAATCCTTAAACATGGATACTGTAAATATAAAAGGGAAAGAGCATTTGGGCTACCAGGAAACACCCATGGGAAATATGGTGGCGCAACGTATCCCAAACTGTGATACACACCTCATAAAGGCAGGAGAGCCTCTTCAAAGCAGTCACACAGGTTGGCCCAGAACCAGGGCCTTTGCTGCAATAGCACTTGGTGCCATTGGAACAGCTGCAGAAGTAGCTAGGCTGTTATATTTATCTTTATTTTTATTTTAAATGTAGTGGCTATCCATTTGGGGATATAAATTTTACTTGTGTCCTGGAACAGGAACATGAAACAACTAAGTCTCACAAAACTCCTGTAAGACAAATTCCATAACACCCCCAATTTTAGAGGCAGAGACAAATGAAGTCAATATCAAACCCAGGGTGTGCTCGAAGAGCTCCTACCCCTGTGTTCAAACCACAAGATAATTCCTCTCCTTTCAGGCCCTGATCCAGAGCAAATCAGTTGGAGTCCTTCTATTGAGTCCTCAATCAGCAGTGTAATCACTTTAGCATGTGTCAGGATTAAAACCAGCCCTCCAAATAAGACCATGTCTACACTGCAAATGCCTTACTGATAAAGGAATACCAGCACAGTAAACAGACAAAGCATTCCTGGGGCGGTGTAAACTTACACTGGCAAATCTGCTCTTTGTAGCGGTACAGTAAAATCATCCCCGCAAGCAAAACAAGCACCATTTTGAGGTATAATTGCATCTACATGTGTAGTGTTTGCTCACTGAGAGGTGTCAGTCTGACCAGAACAGCTGTGCTGATAGAAATCTGCAGCACAGACCTGGCCTTATTATTTTTTTTTTTTTTAAGTTTTAAGCAATTAATAACAATCAACACTGACTCTCTGGTCAAAGTGGTGTCAGTTTGCCTCTTCAGAGGTTTACACAAATTGGTTGATTTAAGAAAGAGAAAAGAAAGGAATTTAACATGGTTACATGGACTTGCCTTGGCTGGTATTTCGAAGAGTGTAAAGCTATGGAAATCAGATCTACTGTGTGGAAACACCATTTCTGGACACAAAGCCAGGCTTTGTGAGTTTACAGCTAGATTTTTCCAAGACCCTATTCAGCAAAGTCCTGTAGTCATAGCCTGCTAGTTCCACAGATGGGGGAAAATGGTGATGTGGAAGAGATCTCCCACATGGCCAGCCTCCCTCCAAGGCCCTAATGACACACTGCCTCTTGCTGCAGATACAGATATCTTTGTATCACCTTCTGCTCTCAGAAGTGAGAGCTTGAGATTGGGGAAAAAAAAAAAAAAGGAAGCAGAATACAAAGAAGGTACAAGGAATACAAATGCAAACAGCCAAAAACATGGCAAAAATCTGGCTGGAAAAATTCTCTGGAGTGAAAACACTTCTCCTGAGAAGCCTTTGAAACGCAAGAAAATCATAGCTTAGCCCAAAACATTCCTCTCCATCCTTGGACCACTCTGTTTGCTGCTATTTCCATGTTAAGTGCAATTCCTGTTTTGACAATTTGTTAAGATCCACTTGAACGGAACGAGATTTGACTTGATGATGTGCGATCTGATAAAATTATGCGAGGAAATCCTAATTTAACAACCAATCCCTTGAACCACATTTCCTTACCCCCAGTAGATTCTAATTGTGATAACCTAATACGAGCTGCCTCCTCTCAGCTCCTTTGCGTGTGCCTAATGCAATTGCTGCTCTGCTGAGCCTCATGTTCACCCCTGACCAGCCTGCTGCACTGATTCAACACAGGGAGTCTGATTTACTCCCCTCCTGCTCCTGGCCTCCTTCTTTGCTGGATTCTCAGCAGCCAAAAGGCTCATTTCCCTGTGGTGCCTTCGCAGACACCACTTGTAATCCTTCATTCTGTTATGTCCCCCTCCTCCTCTGTGGGGGTAATCTTTCTGAGTCTCCATTCTTTCGTCTACTCAAAGACCAGTTTCATTTGCGTTTTCATTACCCTCCACCAATTTACAACTGAAGAACCTTTTCTGACGCAGGAGCTGGAGAAGACATCCCAGTGATGCTACCACAGCCCCTTCTGACTCACCTCAGCACTGACATTTCTCTTTCTTTCCATACTGATACCCAGACTATCATTCTATGCCAGCATAACTCAACTTTCCTTCCTTGTTCCCACAAGGAAGAATTAGTTAAATAAACAGACAAAACTAGAAACTTGGCAATCTCTTGTTTAATACAGACTTTGCCTCCTTAACTTCCAATTTTTCCAACTTGTCCAAAATTAATCAGGTACAGACTACTTCTCTATTCCCATACTCTAATCAGAAGTGTTTACTTGCTAAACAGCACTTCAAATTCTCTTCTTTAAAACACCACACTTCATTCCTGTGTGAAGCACACAGCCCCCATTCCCTGGCAGAGACATGGGCTGAACACTACCCTGGAGGAAGATGAAAAATGAGATGAGTGTTTCCTAGCTGTGCATACTTGAGAAAGAAATATGTATTTTCTTCCCTCCCTTTTGCCTTGCTGAGCATGTTGCAGTTGTGATGACATGTCGGAGGTGATTAGGCACTCAGTTTCGATGACACACATAACTTATCCATGTGGTCAATAAAACCTCCACACAACACCTCCCCATCCACCTCTATAGATCCTCTTGATTCCTATCCCAGGCTTCAACACCCAGGAAAGTTATTTATGCCTAAGTGAATTAGCTTGCTAAGAATTTCTTAAGTGGAGTGCAGTGAGCCAGCAGTTTTCTTCCACAAATGAGAAAATAAGTACAGGGCTCTCAGAGATCAGTGTTGCTGAAAACAAATTGGCACGGCTAATTTTGGCCTGACAAGTGCACTAAGGATTCTCTACATTTCCCATACAGGTCAAGTTTATCGGTTCACACTTGTTAGTGCAAAAATCTCTTTTCCTATCTTTGTTTCTGCCACTTCTCTTATCCTGTCACTCTCCTGCAGTAAGTGCACTGGCTGGGCACTTCAGTAGCCATTTTTGCAAACACTCTTATTCCATTACAGAAAGATATTCACATGTACACACAAATGACAGTAGACTTCAGTGTAGTGCTTATCACAGAGAAAGGACAAGACAGCCTAGTGTACCTACTGCATTTCATGCTGCCTTACACAAAATGATCTCTTTTTCAGCAGCTTCCCTTCTGGAAGAGACAGGCAACATCTCAATTGAATCCTTAAAAAAAAAAATCTGCATGCAAAGGACAGAGAGAGCGAGGGAGAAAAGTTATCCATTATGATGGATTAACTGGAAAGGTAGCACTTGCAATTTCCTCTCACTTTTGAGCCCTTGGGTCATGGACTTGACTGGGGTTGGATTGTCCCGTGTTTCAAGTTTGGGGTTGTTACATTGCCTGACCGTGGGCGGAGCACACTGACCTGCTGACAAAGTTCTTTCCTTTCCAAAGCACGGAAAAAGAAACCAAAGAAACAAAACCTGGCCAGGGATTTTGAAAGGAGACAGCCTAATTTAACAGAATTGGAATTTGCAGATGGGAAGTGTTTTACTGAATCTTACAACTCCTGGGAGACTGGATATTTGCTGAATCACACAGCAATGGGTCAAAGGGACTCTGCTGGACATAGGCTGAATTTGGTGCTGATCCAGCTGTTGCAAAACACTGCTTGCAGTCTCAAGAGAAGTGTAGAACTGGTAGAAGGCTGGAGATGGAGAGCCCTGCTGGGAGGAGAGCTCTTCTAGGTACATAGGGATATTAGGACCATAGGCAGCACCGTGCGGGATCTCCATGGGATGTGGAGGCTTGTGTTATGGTCCCCTGGACCTCCTGAGTGGTAGGAGAGATTGTCTAAACCTCCACAAGCGAAGGAAAACCACAGAGACAGTATGTGTGACATTTTTCCTTCAAATTCAAATCATTCTGTGGCCCATTTTTCCAGAGTGAGTCAAAAGTGCTAACCACAGATCCCATACGAAAGCAGAAGTCAAGCATTGGGCAAGGCGCTTTTCTGAAACTGATTTTAACATTTGCTTGATCCAAAGCAATAATTTGAAGTCAAGTAGAGGCATTTTTCTTTTTAAGTAATGAATGTTTAACACTGGAGCAACTTATGGAGATGACTGCTTTCCCATCAATACTCCATTCTTTCCCATTTTTCATGCCCAGGGCAATGCCAGCAGTTGTCCTTTACTGGAGATTTTGAAGCTTGATAAAGATAAAGGTATGCAGTAAGGTCTAGTTGGCATGCAGGCTGCTTCTGTTTCTATATAAACACCCTACCAGTGCAATATGGATAGCTGTAGCATCTTTGATGCTCTCAGTTTTGGGGGCAGAAAGAAACATTGACAGAAGAGAAAGTAAGGTTCACTCCATGTAATAGAAAAGTTCTCTCTACAAGCCCAAGGAGGAGGAGGAAGAATTATTGGCCTGCTTAATAAGCTGCTGAGATGTCCAGAGGATGTGAAACTTCTCTAAGTTCAAGATTCCAGTTCAGAGTATTTCACACTTTACAATTCCCTGGCAGGCCAGCCTGTTTGCACAGACTCTGGCTGCTGGGATTCCAGATCTCACATTAGACCATTTGGAATTTATTTAACACGTGTCCCACAGAACGCAAGACTTGCTTCAGAGGAATAGGCAAATCACTTGTAAGTGTGCATTTACAAGATCAGAAGTCATGAAAACCACACTCACTGCTTGTCATCTTATTTAGGGGAAATTGTGTAATCAACTTAACATAACAGTTATCCTTTACCTAGAAGGTCAAGCTCATTGTTCCTGTATGTCACCACACTTGGCCATTAATCACTCAGGAGGAAATACATAATTTAAATTTAAATTAAGCTATACAAAGTGGGGTTAAGTCTGAATTCAGATATCTTCTCTCTCTTCCAGAGAAGCTGCAAAAGTCAGATTTTCTCTAGTTTAATCCCCATCTTTTGGAGAAAAAAAAATTTAAAAAAAGAAGAAAAAAAGAAAATTGAGCAAAGGTTGCTAAACTACTTATCTCCTCATCACAAGCTGTTAAGGAGACAGGTAGCTAGGCCATGCAACACCCTTTCTTTCATCTGTCCCTATGTTTTCCTCAAACAGTTTGGATCCCACACCGAATTTTTGCCACTGGCATTTTCTCCTTCTACCTTCTGCATTTCACCTCCTCTGTGATTCATGGCAACTCATGAAATGAAGCAAAGAGAAAAAGTGATTGAGGGTCATTTTATGACTAGACATGATGTTCTCCCTCGTCCAAAGCCAGTAGACAGCACTTCTGGAAGACAATGTGAAAACACTGTCATCCCAGTGTGGTGCCTGGAAACACACTGAGTCCTTCAGACTCCAAGTACTGTTCATCCTAAAGGCCTCTCTAGATAGTGATTCAGCTCATTAAATGAAAAGTTCTTAAATTCTGGAAAGACATGACCACATTTTCCCCTACCTGTCCTTCCAAAACCTCATATCAAGTTATTGAAACTTTTTTTAAATAAGTATGCCAAGACTGACAATAGCTCAGATCCCCTCTCCTCACTGTGTCTTTCTTTACCTGGGCTTTCCCTGCCATGAATGATGCCATTTCTGGGACTGTTTCAGAATCTGCCACTTTGGGATATCTCTCTTGTGCATTAAATTGCATCTGGTTACACTCCAGAAATACATCCTACTAGGTCAACAGTTTTTCTTCCCTGGGAATTAATTATGAAAAGTCTTCATCTCCGACATGTACGGCTACTTCGTATTTGCTGCCTACATGCTTTTCACTTTCCTGTTTTTAAACGGGTTGGAAATGCTAACAAAAGAGATAATCCGCCTTTGTGGGTATTCCCATAATTAGCAACATGCACATCTGGATAGAGTTTCAATAGTCCACTGTTATTCAAACAATTTGTAATCACACAGACTGTGTAGTGAACCAGCAGACCGGAGCATATAGCTTTTCATTATTATGTGGTATACAGTACCCATAATACACAAATAAACTCAAAACCTGCAGCAGCAACAATGACACATTCTGTGTGGCCTTATTCACCAAACAGCTCTCTAAGAAGTCTTTATCGAAAAATGCAACACATCCACTAATTATTCGGGGTTGTAAGTGGGTAGGAAGTGTAGGAAAATCTTGCTGCATCTGTTCAACATTCAAAAAAGCCAAGTCCAGCAGCATTTACAGGATTTAAAAAATAAAGACTATAAAAACCAAGAGCTCAGAGCTTAGTTATGTGGGTGCACAGTACCACGTACCATGTAACAGTAGTCGATTTTACAGGATATGTAACAATACACACCAGCATAGCCAAAGGCAGGATCAAGCCCTTAAAATTTTATACTGTGATTTGTGCTCAAAGATTTGTTTCAGTGGGGATGCCATGACTCATATTCTCCATTCCCCCAGTGCTTCATCCCCTCCTTCCCCACGACCCAAGCTAACTTTTTATTAAAATGCTCTGGATGCAGATTTGGTTGTTTAAGCCCGGTATTTATGGATTTCATCCTGCAACCTGTACTCACAGGAGCTACTTACACAAAGACTGTGAGACTGGCCTGTCTGGAAATGTTTACTGCAGAAAGAAAAGATGTCTATCCCTGCTCCTTGGCTGAAGCCTTTTCCTTTTAATGACAGACTGCCCAGATTTCCTCAGCACAGGACTGACTAGGAAACATCTCCCCTTGTTGGCCCCTACACAGCTCTACAAGCATCATATCTGAGCCTACACTGTATCACAGGACAGTGCTGAACCATTTCTAAGTGGCGTTTCACAGGTTTCACAAGATACCTCTACTAGTTGTTGACTACAAGACTTTATATTAAAAATATAGTATCAGAAGAACATAGATTAACTTAATCAGCACTGCTTTATGAGAAACAGAACAGGGCTGTAGAAAATTCCTGTCTGAAATTTCTCTGAGTCAAGGTTTGTTAAAGAAGAGTACACATCAGTGAAATGTTTATTCAGAGAAAGCAACTGCCAAGTGGGTGAATACAACACAATGATAGTTAGCCTGGCACTGTGAGTCTGGAGTTCTCCCCGTGGCTCTTACTCATATTCTATCTGAATCAAGGACGTAGTTTTTAATCTTTGTAGTCCTTTTCTTATCCATTTGCATAATACACAAGGATACTACAGTAACTGCAGGGTTACCTTCCCCCTCTCTCCCCCCCACAACCTACTTTGCATCCTCTGCATCTTACCTGAACAATTCTGAGTCTGGAAGAGCTTGAGAATGTTTATTTCTCACAGAAGGAGTTTGGGTCCATGCTTGTTGTGGAGTCTCTTGGGGCTTTTGGTGACAAGACCAAAATGGAGATAGCATTAAGCTTTCCATCATGGCCTGCTGCTCTGAGATAAAGGATATTTCAGAGCATCCTAAAAAAAGTATTTCTCCCCCTGCACTTCTCCAAAGTCTGTGAAATGCTTTTTGAATGATGTTATGTACATCGAGGATTGTTAAACAAGGTTTTAGTAATTACTCACATTAATTGATCAAAACTTGTGTATTTACATGTTCCTTTTAAATAACAACCCTTCAATCACAAAAGCTGATAATCACCAAAACCTGACGTCTGCACATGGCCCACATTCTGGCAACACAAATCCACATGACAATTATCTGGATGTTTTGACTAGCTCCTAGTGTTACACATCTAGGTGGCACTGACAATAGATGTTTTCCAGCCAATCCCACACTTTTTTCAACCAAATACAAGCAAAGAATTTCTTCTTGTATGTGACAACACATTCTTATTTCTCAAAGGTATTGTACAGCTACATTAATGCATGAGAAATGTGTTGAGGTGATGAGTTGAAAAACACAATGAAGGTGCCAATCAAAACTTAGAATACTGACAAACAGTGAAGAAATTCAAACTTCCATACAAAAGCTGAAGCTCAAGGCCCATGTGAAATAAAAAAAATAAAAATTATGTAACATAACAAAGGTTATCTTTGATTAAAAAATTACACTTTTTCTTGTACGAAATCCAAGTTGTTTCATTTTTCAAAAGTAAAGTTACAATAAGCAATAAAATCTCTTGCACAAACTGCAGAGTAAATTAATTTTGAATATAACTAAACAATATATCAGCGAAGTATTCCTTTCAGCTTCCTGGAGACTTGTATATTGCCAATTTATAATTAGTTGCAGATTTTCAATTACTTTCTAGCTAACAAAACAGTTTCATTTGCATTGTTTACTTGCCACTTAACTCAAATTGTACCCAAATTGGTTATTTTAAAATGTGACACAGATTTTCAGGGCCAAAGCAAATTCTATATATTTTAATGTAACAAGCATCTGTATTTCAGTCTTCAGTGATAAAAGTGTACAGGATTTGGCCAAAACTCAATCAACTCCATCACAATCTCAAAATGCCTCCTGTGCAATTTGTCAAAAGCAGATTTCTTGGCAACAACACATAAAACTACAGCAACATATAATGAAGAACATAATCTCGGAAAATACGCGAAGTTTGTTTTGTGTACTAATTGAAACTGGGAAACCACTGTAGGCAAATTTAAATTCAACAGAAGATCAAAGGAATTAACCATCAAAATATCATTCTGCTACCATGCTTAAATATAGTCCACTGCACTGAGTCTCATTCCTGATAGCCCCATTCATCAGGAGCATACTAAATTCAAGGTGCAGAAATTTGGGGGTAGAGTGACTAAATGGGGGGATTTTATTTGGTGTTATTCAGTACCAGGCAGACCTCAGCTAACTCTGTTACATGATACTCTTTATGATAATGCACCCTGCCATGAGATTTAAGAACTGGCTGTCTGCAGCAATACCGTGTGCCAAGAGATTCCTATTGTCAAGGGAGAGAAGAGTTCTCCACTCCCTCTCCCGCCACACAGACATTAAATGCAGAGGATTTTTGACTTCCAGGATAGCAAGTGCAAGCCTCTGACCAGCCTTTGTTGTTCTCATTCCCTAACTGATCATCCTTCTCCTCCCCATATAAATAGTCACAGGTTTTAATTTTTTCTCAACCAGAATTTCCCACTCAACATCTCTAATTGTTCTGAAAATTCGTCCATCTCTGCTAGATGATGGGGGATGACATCTGTTATTGGGGCCAGACAGACTCCTGAAGATAAGGACACACCCAGCATTGAGCAGACTTTACTATCTTTTTCTGCACCTGGAGGTGTCCTCACAGACCTGAGTGGGACAGCACCGGTGTCACTTTCCTGATGAGTTATGACAGATCCAGGGCTTACAAGTTTGGTCTAAATGAATGCACATTTCTGTGACATATATTTTACCTTTTCTGTGAAAAATCTTATTCGAAATTTTATTATCTGGACAAGTCTATGTTTGTGGAGCTGTTCTGCAATTTCTCCTTCTCCTCCCCAGCCCTACCTGAGGCTAGAGCTGCCTTGGCCATGGAGTGCCTTGATGCCAGCCCCAGCAGAGATCACAGCTCCACCGCAGCGAGGGCTGATTGCAGTAAATGGGCAGATATGCCGAGTTCAAAGGATGGACAAAACTTCCCTGGACATTTTAGACTGAAATTTGATTTTCTTCTTGGATCGGGGCTGGTGTGTTTCATGAACTGTGCTGGTTTAGATCAGGTGGTGCAGAAAGCAGGTCATGTTTTTTTCAGTGGAGAAGCATCTTTTGGGGGAAGTGTTATTGCTATTGTTCCCTCTATTTTCCTGTTTCTTCTCCTTTTGAATACAGCATGACTGCACTAGAGCAGTCTCTATAACACAGATAATATCAACCTACAGTATTTCCTAGGGAATACTACTTAGTCATATTCTATGCACAATAGCAATTTAATAAAATATATATGTTAAAAATAACGAAGTCTACCATTCCTAGCCCCACTCCTGAACAGCCATTATTGTCTCCTTCCAGCAGTAAGAAATGGGCATTTAATCTTACTTTCAACTTTCAGTCTTTAAATCAGTTTTAAATCCATGACAAGACTTTACATCCTACCCCATTGTTAGCAAGATTCCTTAATTGCCTCCTTTAAAAGACTTTATCCAACCCTTTTGAAAGTTTAAATAAATTATATCCACTGGTTCTCCTTTATCCATTATTTGTTAACTATTTCAAAGAAATCTGAGAGGCTATAGAAATCGTGCTGATTTGTCCCCATCATATTATCCTCATCTAGGTCCTTTATAACTTGATCTTTAATCATTCCCTCAACCATATTCTTTATAGTGAGGCACCTCCCAGGTTTATAATTTCAGGGATCGCCCATAACACCTTTTTAAAAGGAGGGCAACCATGTTGATCACCCTCTGATAAAACTCTTTTTTTTTAAGTAACGTGCTGTCGCCATTTGTCAGTTGTTCTGTTACCAGCCATGGTTGTCTGCATTTATGGCCTCTAGGCTTGATTACTGCATCTAGATATATTTAAAGACAAATTTGGCAAATCTGAAAAATCTGCAACTGGTACACACACCACCAGCCCACCTTAGCAGCCGGAGTTGTGTGGAGTACACCCGGGACATCCCCATGGAACATCCCCATGGAAGATCCCCCTGGAACATCCCCATGGCACTCTGCTTTCACCACTGGCTCTCCACAGAGCTGAACACAGGTATTCAATGGACCCACGCTTCCACTGAATGAGACAATCTCCTGTAACACTGAACTACGCCCTTCCCTGAGGATCTGCTGTAGGATCAGTCAGCAACAAAGGTGAGCCTTGCAAAATTCAAAAGACAGTTGTCTCAGAGGCTGGTGCAAGAGTAAAACTAACTTTTGCAAGAGAGGAAAGTAACAGTGATACTGTATCACATTCCCAACAAACAGCCAATTTTTTTTCTTGTGGTTTAATTAATCATAAAAATAGGCATATCCAGACCTTTGTCAGAGAGTCAGTGGGGCAAATAAATAAGGAAGCAAGATACGTATATTCTTAACTTTAAAATGCATAAGGCATGCAGATGCTATTTTGACAAGAGAGCGAAACCTAAAAACCTAGAGAGCTATTCCTCTTGAGTTTCTTCCAAACTCGTATCATTGCCATACAGATCCAATTATCTATTACAAATTAATTCTTCTAGTCCTTCCAGCACATTTTTTATCCCTTTGTCTCTGTCAGAACGCTGCTGTCACTACTTGCAAAGAAATCCAATGGAGGAGGTATTTCCCCATTGCCTAGTGATGCAAACAAATAATCTAGCTTTTCTACACTCTCCTGCTCATCAAGCTGAACTGGGTTTGACAACTGGAATGTATTAATTAAACCCTTGCACATTTAAGGGGAAAAGAGTCACTCTGCCAAATAAAATGGGACAATAATGAGGACAGCATTGGAGCATCTCTACTGAAAGCTTGCCACATTTCTAGACATGTATTCATTCACCCACTCATCCCTCCCCCTCCCCCAGGACCACCAGTTCGGTGTGAAGTTCAGAAACAAGGATAACAGCAAGCAGCAGAGGAGATAAGCGGGCACAGTGAGTATTTTTTAATTTCCCTTATTAATGACATGAAGAATTGGCTCTTTTTAAAAGGATTGTGTATTATTTCCTCCCACTATTCTTATGAAGCAAAAGCATAAGACTAGGAAAGGGGTCCATGCTGCACCACGCAAACACTCAGGATCAAGGCATTTACCATCACATACGGGATCTCAACAACCTTCTTCTGGGTTTTACAAACTACTTCCACTGCAGAGTGCCCCCTGCTTTTGCAGAGTAGGATGCAGCTGGGGAAAACACTGCTTGAAGGCTCAGCTTCTACAACAAATGGACCTTGGGGCATGGCAGGAGGAGAGAGAAAACCCCAAACTCCCCTTCCTCCTCTCAGGACTATGGGTCAGGACAGTCTGCAGCTGCAATCCAGGCAAGCCCAGCTGCAGATGGTCACCAGGAGAGATTTGTGCTGTTGTCTGGTGGCCATAAAGAAAAAGCCCCGTCACCGCATCCTCTAGAAGCACTGCGTGGCAGCGTTTTCCAAGGATAGCCTGGAAGGGAGAGCAAGGCACCAAACACTTGGAAACAACGAATTGTTTGAGAGAGGGTGTAAACTTAATAAATAGGCCACACAGATCACATCTTTACGACCAACATGTTGAACCATTTATAAAAAAGTTTTGTAATTCTGCATAATTAAGTCTTTTAATAATGTAGATTTGAAGACTACAGAGCCACTGCATTTAAGGTTGATGCTATTTTAATTAAATGGAAAAGACATAATTTGGGAAGAAGCCTTGCAGTTTATTACATTTACTTCTGTCAAATAACTTATAATTGTGTGCCAAGGTGCCTGAGAAAAATATTGTGGGTTTTTTGCCGTTTTTAAACAGCTTATGCCACTCGAAAAGGATTACTTCCTTTGTAAGTTGCTGTTTCAACTGAAAGGTAGCAATTAATTAAGCCATTTACATAAAACTGTCTTGGATCAGCTACCTACAAAGATAAAGGCTGAAATCTACCTTCTAATTGAACAAATAAAGTTTTAAAAATAAATATACGTTGGTAATTATCTGTAATAATACAAATTAGGAAATTTAGCTGATAAAATGAATATGTCAGAAATTAAGACTAAATTCTTATCATCCAAATTGAATAGGAACAGTCTATCCAAAAAACATTCTTCAATTTATCTTTCATTTATTGTCACTTTACACATCTTTGTATCATTTGATGTCTTGCCATATCACATGATGCAAATGGAGAGGAGGTGGAAAGTATCTCTATTTCAAGGGATGTACTTATTCTGATTTCTGATCAGGGTCGTGGTTTTTTTGTTTGTTTGTTTGTTTGCTTGTTTGTGTTTTTTTTGGTTTGGATATGGGGAGGAGAGAAAGGAAAAAACTCTATTTTTCACAAATTGTCATTATACACAGCAGGAAATAATAAATGGCACAATTTAGCAAAATAACCTGGGGTCCTTCAACACACACAATCAAAAGTAAACTGTTCATTTATCTAACTGTATGCAGTTGATATGAGTTCATAGTATACTAATATATCAAGTAAAATAAAATAGGTGTGTCTTTTATTGCAGTAGCTTTAACAGCAGAAACACAGCTTAGAGCAAAATCATGGTCTCTCTAGCATTTAACTACAGTCTATATTTTTCCCTCTATAGTTAAAAGAGGAAATTGTACAAAAACATCTTATGCCAGCGGTGAAAGAGATCTACACCAGAGATTTGCATTGCTGCAGCTACAGCAGCACAGACAGACGGACCCCGTGCAAAGTAATTTTTACATCCAACCTCTAGCACAGAAGGTGGTTTCTCATCCTCCACCTGTGTGGTGGTTCAGCTGATTAATGGTCTCACTGTGACAGCTGTTACACATGCAAAACTTGCACTGAAGCGAGTTGTGGGGGTTTTTTGTCTGCATAATGACTCGAGGACACAATTCTGAGTCATATCACACGTTCTGAGCCAGGTATCTTCCTTTCCTAATTATTGCATTCTTTTCTAATGGATGGGATACATTTTCTTCCAATATATCTCATCCAAATGCTCTTCCCACTCATAAATCAAACTTATAATACTAAAAACTTAATCTGGAGAGATTTCATATTAAAGCTTGCTCTGTCTGTCTCCAGGCAGCGATTCAGTACCTCGGAAGCAGCTGAGATTGTGCATTGCACATGTTGTGCCTGCGCTCACCAAACCAGATCTCTAAGACTTATGAAAATATTTATGTACACAACTTAGAGTACTCAGTGGCAGTATGCATCTGCATAACAATAAGCACAATGTTAAGTGCTCACAAGATCAGGACTCAAATCAGCAAGAGATTTCACTCGCAAACATCCTAATCTCATTTTTTACTACTGACCAATAATGGGACATTCAGTCAGGATTACTGAGCTTCTACATCTGGAAACATCTGTGCAGGTAACTCTTCAGAGCAGAGCACTACTTCTAGGTTTATGCAGAGCCTCCAGACTGTGGGCTACCCCTTGAAAATCAAAACAAATAAATACCTGGCAATTAATCATTTACTACAACGTCTGCTGTGTGATCCTTGACTACTGTACCTCAAAATTTTATAACATTTTGTAAAATTATTTTAACTGAATTACTGAACTAAAGAAAACTGTCTTTTTACTTTAACTATATAGCAAACTTGTTCCCTGTGTGCAATTCCACCACTTCCAGGTCCACAGCTGAGGTGCTGAGCACCTGTGGTAGTGATTCCTTCCGCTCCAGTCTACCACACGAGGTAAATGTGACAGGCATTTACTGAGGCATTTTAGAAACTGAATAGAGCATCTCTTGCCCTGTTTTTATACTTTCTTCAAGGAAACATTTCAAAATAGGATATAACAATGGAGAGAACTGCATATCGAACATAATAAGCAAAAATTGAACACCTTTAGAGATACATCATTGCACAAGCTTTCACACGTGAACCAAAGCATAAATACAAAGATGTAAGTGCACTACAGAATACACTGTTCATGAATGTATGTTATGTAAGAGAATATGTCACTTCTTGATGTAATCTTTACTACTAGTCTAAAATCATTAGTCAAATAGGATGGAAAAATCTAAAACAATCCAAGAAAAAAACCTGTTTCCTTTTCTGTTTCTCTTTCAAACAGTGTTTCAAAGAATTCCTTTGCCTTTTATAATTTCTACAAAATTGAAAAAAAGCATCACCCAAGTGATCCTTGGTTTAATAAATATAATGTAGGTTCCCTGCCTCAATGAGAGTGAGCTACTGCGTGACAGTAAGTAACACTTCCATCCCAAGTTCAGCACGTAAGGTATAATGGTACAGTCATTGCAGTGAGAGCCCTTATGCATTATTGCACATGCTCATTTCATGACAGTGGAAATAGCAGATAAATACTTCTCACATTACAAATAACAGAACACACACACAATCCTCCCACACTTCTCCACCCACCCTGTATCAGTCACTGATGTTAAGATGACTAATAAAACACAATTTGGTCAATAATAATCTGCTTATGCTTTCACCAGGAAGCTCATCTTTCCTCCTTTGCCTATGGTTCTTTTATTATTCTCCACCTCTGGTTCTAGAAAATGGTACAGCTTTGCAAAATGCTTAGAGATGGTTCATCTATGGAAGATGCCATGGTGAATAAACTTCTACATTGCTTCACTCTACATGTGTCAAAAGTGAAGTTTCTTCTGCCACTAATGACAAGTGTCTTCCAGGAGAGACAAGCCTAGCCTGAGGAGTTATTCAAAGGGTAAATGCTGTGTTTAAAAAGAAGGTCTACCCTTAGCAGAAAATCTGATATGTTCTCCTTTGCAGGAATATAATAACTTCCAATATCAAGCTTGATTTGAACAAGAGAAGAGAATTCTACTGCAGTTAGATTTTTTTACAGCTGGGGTTTTAACTTTACACCAAAAAGTTAAATCACTGCTGCACATGTGTAAGGCTGCATCTCCAGAGTGGTTAATTTCTCTGAAGTCCACCTAGAAAGTGGCCATAGGTAAGCAATTCAGTTTTAAGGAAATGTTTGTTTTTGTAGCTCCTGGATCATTATCTAGATATATCTATTGAGTTACAGGAAGGCGATTGTCTTATGAAAGAAAGATCAGTAGCTCTGAATTGCTGTTGCTGTTGATTTCTGTGACGCAACAACCTTTGGCAAATGCACTTGAAACTATGTCACACTTGTCTCCTTCTGAGGAGGTAATGCCAGTGAAAGCTTTCTGGTATCTGGAAGTTGTTTTCTTTTGTACTCACGGAACAGGCAGACAGGAGTTAAAAACTGCCCTATTGCCTTTACATAAGAATGAGTTTGAGAAATCAATTCCGGAAATTATCATTCAGTTTCTACTTCTACTTTGCCCCAGATGACTTAGACATTACCTCATTGACAAGGATCAGAAAGAAACCACTGTTTCAACTTGCCAAGCCTGTGGCTAGAAGTGACATTCTGAGTCTGATCTTAAGTAACGATCCCTAAGTAAAAGGCTATATAACTAATTACTAATCCCTTGAGCTGTCTGGGCTATAGATGGCACCATCATACACTATTTATTTATTTGGATGAAATTCTGTGTCAAAATATTTCAGCAGGACTACAGTGACCTGGCAAGATACTATGGGGATAGATGACTTAGATATGCCCCAGATCAGACAGATATTCTCAGCAAGTGTATGACTCTCAGAATGTTAAAACATACGAAGCTAGTTATCAAAAAGCAAAACATATCACAGATTTTCTTTCTGATTTTTTAAAGTTTAAGAACAGCATATAAAGAAACAATATTGCAGAACCTTAATTTTTCATCAGCTACCTCTATTCCTAATTATTCCTATATTTTATCCTCTGCAGGTGCCAAAGATAAAATAGAAACATAATTAAACGAAAAGCAAGGAGGAGATATCCTGAACCTAAATGTGTCTAAGATAACCTAGTTTTTGGAATCTAAACAAATGTCTCTTTAAACATTTCTTCTGCAGTATGCCTCACTTGGAAGCATCTTCATTTCCATGTGAAAATCACAAAATTGAATTCCTGACACCAATGCAACTAAGACCTCAAGAGCTTTTCTTCCTTAAAATGTACAATCATTTCTCACTAGCTGACACTAGCTGTTGACCTGTGTGATTTGTTATCTTCAACATAAAGTACACAAAAAGCTTTAGAAATTCCACATACAGGACCATCTGGTTAGTGTTACCCCATTTATTCCGCTCTTTTTCCATTAAAAGCTTGAACCAGAAGTATACGAAACACTAATAATAAGTAGAATGTTCAACAAATGCTAATGACCGACTATAACTTATCACATTTTTCATTCTAAATACCTCATGGAAGAAATCCATTTGTTTTCAGATATCTTCACCATTAGAGAATTTTCTCACTGGCCTGAGGAACTGATATTTGTTCCCTTTCATAATACTTGCCAGTTATGTGTAGGATTCAATCACGAGGAGTTAAAATGGTGTATGTTTTACTTCTGCACATCTTACAGCTGTTGAAGTCCTGGGACAGGACTGTCTCCATTGCTTCATGTGCTGAATAGGAAAGGCTTGTGCTGGCTCTTGAGTACATGGCAAACAACATTCTGTGCCCAGGTGCACAGAGTCCTTCTCTAAAGCTCATACATGGCAATGAGTAGAAATCCATTTTCCCATCCTTCAAAAATTTTATAAGCCTGCATCAGCTTGAAAACCAATTATTTTTATATGATAAACCAGGAGGAGAAATGGGCACACACTCACCCCAGTCTAGAAAAGACAGCAGCTCCATACTTATTGTGCTCTCCTGTGACGTGACAGATCCAAGATCCTGTTCCCAATTCAAACTGAATACTCACACTTCGCACATCAGCTTAAGCTTCTGTCTCCTGACCCTTCCATGGAAGGTGTCTCTGTTTCTCGTGCTGTAATAATTCATTTCCAAATTACAGTTACTCATTGAAGCAAGCATTTTGATCCTCCCCCCACAGCTCCCCCAGACACAGCCACATGACCACTTGGATGGATGAGAAAAGGCCAACGGACACTAGGTCTGTATATATCTCTTTCCCTCTCCTTTTGACCAGAAACTCTTTGTCAAATGTAGTACAAAAGTGAAAAATGGCAGTCTTGTAGACTGATTTTTTTTTTTTGGAGGGGAATGCATGTCAAAAAAATCTTTCCCAATCCATGCTGAAGTGCTACCACTCTCATCTGTGCATCTGGGTATATCAGAGAGCATCCGCAGGACTCAACACTTTCCGAAAATGAGAACTGAATATTGGACAGGTCATCTCTCAAACCCAGTGCTGTCAACAGACCGAAAGCCAGAACAATTCCCAGCCATGGATGTGGGGAAACTGATGTGTTCCAACTCAGTGTTTTATTCCAGCAGTTAGCAATTGTCCCTCAAGCTCTTGAGTTCCCCTCAAACTCTCCATTCCAGGCTGAAAAGAGTAACAGAGGCTCTTGTCAGGAAGTGAAGCTGCTTGGCAGATCAGCCAACACCTGGAGCAGGAGAGCTATTGCCATTCTGAGAGCCTGGTTACCCTCCAACACACTGACAGGATCCCAGTGACTGAGTCAGGGATGGGCCCGGAGCACCCACGTCCAACAGGCCAGTGAACACTTTATAAACTATTTTCATATTTACAACAAAACAAAGTGTTAGATTCTTGAACCAACAGTAACCCCTTACTGAGTCTTTATGTGTAGCAAGAGCAAAGTA
Organism: Melanocharis versteri; assembly: GCA_013397845.1. NCBI lineage: Eukaryota > Metazoa > Chordata > Aves > Passeriformes > Melanocharitidae > Melanocharis > Melanocharis versteri. The sequence continues at coordinate 118,670 of VZTG01000491.1, forward strand.
GGAACAGGATCATGCATGGCTTGGGAAACTGTTACGGAAACTGAATCTCCTTTCACATCATTTCAGGTTCATCCTTTCAAACACCATTATAAATTAAAGAGCTACAATGAATTTTGTCATGGGTGGGGGTTTAGTTTGAAGCAACAATACTACATTTGATTCAAGAATAATCAATTGCAACCTAAAATACCAGTGTGCCAGCTTTTTTAAATTAACTGACCACAGCTAGCAAACAGCTATTAACATGGTGACTGTGTGGGGATACAAAGATATGCAGTGTCTGTGCTGCTGAACCACAAAGTATTTTTAAAAGAAGAAAAAATTAAAGAGGATGACCTCCCCCTCTCCAACTGGCCACTAAGACAATGAACTTATTCAATCTTTACAGTCTTTTGTGCTTCTTTATAGGAATATTCCACCAATTTCCAAAATTATAGCTGGTGGCTGGCTTAATATGATTTTTGTGTTAAAATAATGACAGTGTTCACAACAGGGCTAAGCGTTCTATTAAATCAGTGATTAGTGCACCCTTGTATATATGCCACACGTCAAAACCATCATACATCTTTGTAATTGATTATAAAATCCTCTGTAAGTATGTAGAGTAATAAGGCCACCCTGACATTGAAACATCCAGACATTTTACTACTCACTACTAAATTCATCCATTCAGCGGGATTGACACCAACCTTTTCTATTTTCTCTCCCTAACAAACTGCAGATGTGTCTTCTGTGCAGGAGACAAAAACAAAAGTCTTGAAGGATGACCTTCAGCACAGCAATAAGGCCATAAGCTGGCAGTGGCCACAGGAGCAGCACTGCTGGCTGCCTCTTCCCAAGAAGGTCGGATGCACCAGTGACACGTCCCCAACCCAGGACAGAGTTCTGCCCCCATTGCACCAACAGGCCAGTCCAGATCATCTGTTCCAGCCTTTCCATCAACAACAGATGGTTCATATAAGAATACGGTATAACTCAGTTGTTTTTTTCTTTCAGATTTTGAGGAATATGGTTGCCTAAGGACAGATATGTGCTTTGCTATAAGACTGCCTGGTAGTAAACACCCTTTTAAAAAATCCAGCAATATTTTTCAGAAGCAAGTAATGGAAACCGCACAACTGAGGACATAACAAGCCCAGCGTTTTTAACAGACTGAGAAATCTGTTAGGCTGAATTTTAAATGAATATGATAAATCAATAAAGCAAGGATTCTTGTGCCATTCTTGTACTGATTTAAGAAAAAAAAAAAAAACAACCCACAACGCAAATGAGGACACCGGTGACTTTTTTCCCTAGCAGAAAAGTATACTTTTGTCCTATTTCCTTATAAAAAAGAACAAGAAAATTCTTCGGGCTCAGGCAATATAACTGTTCACCTCAAAGGTAGATGCCAGGCTTAGAAAATTTCTAGCAATAATTCCTGAATTTCAGAAAGCAACTGTGAGGAGCTGGTTACGATGAGGATGCATACAAAGCCATCCTTACAATGCACCTCTTCCTTCTGCTTATTGAAAGAGCAGCTTTGGAAAAGCTTGAAGAATTTTTTTGATACTGGCATTTTCTTTGCTCATCACTTTGACCATTGTTACTCCTCTTTGCTATGGTTTCCCTTTTTCTGTTATATAAACATAATCTACTTGATTTTTCTTTCAAAGCATTCTCAGCCTAATCCCCTCCCAACCTATTCTCATTCATTTATTCCAGAGGAGAGAGCTCCCACCTCCAGTCAGCCCCTGACAGTAGGCTCCATCACCCATTTGTTACCTTTTCAAGCAGGGATCTTTGTGCTTTCTCCCCTGCTGCCCCCATGCTTGGGTAGAGCTCCTTGTTCATGTCCACAAAGCTGCCTCGTTATCCTCCTTCAAATCCCCTCTCAAACCTCCTCTTAACTCTGATGCCAGAAAAAAAGCTTGACAATGGCTGTGCTGCTGCAATATTGAGCCCACTACCTATGAAGCCGACCTTCTTATTCACTCCTCATGCCTCCCCATCTGCTTATACCCACCTGTTGTCTCCTGTCATTGGGTTTAAAATTTATCAGAGGAGAAAGGGCTAAATCAGCTTGAATTACTCTGCCTTTGCTGAGAATGCATATTCCTGTCAGCTGACATGAGGCAACTTGTTACCCTGAGAAAACATCTTTATATGCCTCAGCCATCTGGATGTAAATTCTCTGGAGGGGGCAACTCTGCTCTGAGTTTGAACGCAGCCTAAGAGTCCTGGTCCTGGCTATTTCATAGCACAAAAACATTGCTGGATACATAACAAGGATTATGTTTGCTCTTCTAGGCACCCAATTGTGTGTGTTACCATAGCTTGGGAGCCTGAGTACATGGACAGCAGACAGAAAGTTTACTAAACAGTTGAGTGAAATATGGGTCAGCCTCTCAGAGTGTTGAACATATGGCCCAAATTTAAATATGACTAATACACAGGCCAAATTCTAATAAACATTAAAAAAGTTGGGTGATAGACATATACAGCTACAAACTACCTGGTTACCCATCCATTAACACAGTTATCATCAGCAGGGGGTCAAAAAAGCTTTACTCAATAGCAACACCATCTATCTCTACGAGGCTGCTATTTCCACTGCCTCCTCTCCCACCCTCTTGGACAAATAATAGAGCAGCATCACTCAGTCTCAACAGCCTCACAGGCAGGATTAAAACTTTTAGCTACTGTGAAATTATCTTATTTAGAAAGCTAGATGTTATTTTACAGATGAAGTGGTTTTTGAGAGATGCTAACAGAAGCGGGTTGGTGCTGTAGAGGGCAGGGAAGAAGACTTCCTCTGAGTGGGGAAATCAAGCCTCTGAGACATTCAAAGTACAGGAAAACATGTTTGATTAAAACAATCAACCCAATTATCAATCTGTCATTTAGTTAAAAAAATAAGTTAGTATTTTTACTCTAAAAATAAATACGCAGCACTCAAAAGCAAAAATTTCAACCTTTAACTTTGTGCTTGCTTATTGTCTGAGAGTGAAGCTTGATTTCGCCCTTGCCTAGAAATCCCATTTAGGAAAGTGTGGGATCAGTTTCTCCCTTTTTTAAAAAAAACTTTTACAAGTGGAAAAAAATCCCACAGAGGCTGCAGGGTAATGTTTTTCATTAATCAGAACACGCATTTTCAGAAGTAAATCTGCATGCTTTTTTTCTGGCAATAATTAACAAATTATTGTATATCATTTTTTTAAAATTACTCCCCAGATAATGACTTTTCTGTTAGTTTACACCAATGAATACTGCCAACCTGTTTGTTTTTAAGAACAAAGCAAGAAGTCCAAAGCCCATTGCTGCAAGCCATATTTCCAATCCCTATCTTCTGCATAGTTTTGAACTATAAAAAAGAAAATCTTTTTCTAAAACTTAATATAGAAAAATGAGCATGACCAAAACAGTTTCAAACCCCAATCTTCAAATGAAAGTGCAAAATGAATTTGAAACTGCAAATGAAGTAACATTTGTTTTAGTAAACAGCAATTTGTACAGATAAGGTTATTTACACAAGAGCTCAACACATTTTTTCCATCTGTATTATTTGACAAGATGGATCCAAAATTCAAGAAAGTTAAAACTGAATAAACAAAGATATCCGTATATTTAAAAATCCATTTCTTTTCCTACTTCACCTAATGCAAAATCAGCCCGATGCAACTGCCATTTTAAGGAAGTCTTACGAAGTTTGAATGAGCAAGTGTACTTCATTACAAAAGATAAAAGTTTCTTCCTCCCTACAGTGAAAACAGGTAATTTCAGAGGCTGTGGCTTATAATTATTCACTGCTGTAAGGATTTTAAAAGGTCCATATTGAAAACAGTGACCCCCAGCTTCGCCTCAGAATGAATGGAGGTAAAAATTCCCATTTTGCTGGAATGCTGGTTGATAACTGTTAAGCAAAACATGCATTTCTTCATTACAGTGTGGTCTGCAGGTTCATTTAAATAACAATATCATCCAGCATAAAAGTCACAAAAGAATTATCTTGCAATTTCAATATGTTGAAATGTATTATTAGTGCTAACAATGGGCACCTTGAGTAAATAAATGAATGTCTGTTATTGGCAGCATTACTTCCGACTATTTAGCTTTATGGAATATCAAACTTTATAATTCAACACCTTGGTCAAGAGTGTTTGCTTGTTTAACTTTTGAACTAGAATAGACATTTTTTAATGTCTCTCCAATTTCCTCTTCCTTTCCCCACTGTTACCAAGAAAGTAAAAAAAATACATTGCCCGAGCATGGGAAGCACTATTGTATCCTTTTGTGAGGTATTTAAAGAGCCACCTTCACAGTGTCATTATTTTTCATGACAAAAACTCCCCTAAATATGGAAATTAGATTTTTTTCCGAAAGGTATCTATTTATAAATTATATCAACAGTATACAAGACTCACCAACAGCCTTTTCTGACCTGCAAATCCCACAGATCTCACAGGAAAAAAATTAACATTTTAGAATATTATTATTACAGGAAATCATCTCTATCTCAAGAGACCCCACCCTATTCATTACCATTAAGGTAGAAATCACAGCACAAGAGGTGCACAAACTCTGAGATCGATTTCGTGTCCAAAACCATGCGATGATGGTGCTCTCTAAGAAAACATTCCCACTGCGAGCCTTCAAACAGCTCCAGGAGGAGGAGGAGGAGCTGTGCTGGTTATCAGAGATCACCCCACACCTGACCTTGTGGGGCACCCCGACCCCAGATGAAGGTTTCAGGGTGGAAATTCAACCTGGTGCCCTCACCCCCATACACACAGGGCTCATCCACATTCCCCTCCTCCCCACTGCCAGTGATCCAGCTGGAATCCATGTGGTGCCAGAGTGGACAGGCTCTGATGTGGTGCCTAAAAACACAGGTGACCTGTGCCTTAATCCTGGCCATGAGTGGGGCTGTGACATTGTCTGTGGAGCTGTCACACAGCTCTTCCTTCTGGGGATGCTCTGAGGGCTCTGCCACAGGATCCTCTCGGCTGCCTTTTGGATGCTGTGTGCCAGCCCTTGGGTGCTTCCCCTTTGCATGACATTTCTGTCCCCTCAGCAGAGCTGATGCCATAGAACAGTTCGCTTGGTGCAAAGTTGGCCGCTCAGCTTATTTCACCAACAAGGGTTAAGTTTGATTTAAGGCTCTGGTCTTTGCACTGAAATGACTGAAACAAACCCACTTCCATCTGATTTTGTCACGTTTACTGTAGGGTTGGCAACCTCAGGCAGGTGGATGGGATGGACAGCAAAGAGATGGCAATATCTTATACACCACAGCTCTATTCCTTGGGGTACATCTGCCAATATCCTACACCTACCGAGTCTGTCAGTCACTTCTTCACATCCAAGATGTCCAATAAAGAGGATACTCAGAAAATTAAATCATCTTACATGAAAATGGCAAATTCAGTAGAGCCTAAAGAAAGAAAAAACCTTTGCAAAAAGACAATGAATACAACCGAGTCATGCAGCATGATTTGTGCAAAGATATTTATACCATTACCACAAAGACTGAGAAATGGATGGAGACTGCTGGGATATGCCGAACCAGACAGCAACTCTAAAACATGGATGTAGTAAAATGATCCCTTCTTTTATACAACCATAGAAAGGATGCAGTTTGTAATCCAGGAAGACAAAATTTACTTATTTTCACAGATCTGCAGGTAAAGAGGAAATGCAGTTCTGTTTAACATTAGCTACATTGTCTTCATGGCCATATGTAGCCTGGCACAGTATCAACCTCAAATGACTGCAGAGTTTGGAATGACTGACAAGGCGAAAGTCAGTAGTGTAATTAAGGTAGAATATACAGATACAAGAAATGCAGGTTCACTTATAAATTTTGTAACGCATCCCCTGCACCGTGTTTGGTAGGTTACAGTTTGTGCATCTGCAGCACATGGCAAAGATAACACTACTCCCTTCTCCCGTTCTTTGTCTTGACAACCAAGATTATTAACTCATCAGTGCAGAGAATTTCGCTTAATTTGTGTTTATAGAGTAATTTGTACAACATGGCCCTGATTTCAGATGGAGACTCTATGCACCACTATACTTCTAAATAAAGCCTGGCTCGATTTCTTCAAGTCTACGGAGCCAAATTACCGCAATTCATTTAAACAAATTGAAGAAGGGCTTGTATATGGGAAGACAGAAAGGGACTGAACATGTGGTTAGCAAGGGGGAGTTTCTTGTGCTGTTAATCCAATTCTAGGGTGACTGCTGGGAATCTTCTTTACTCAGTAAAGCCCTTGATTATGAAGAGAGTCTATACAGAACTGCTGAGGACAAAAACAATGAACAAGTGTCATGGTTAAACTATCTCTTCTTTTATAACTAGCTCATTTCAAATGTCTAATAGAGAAGTCTACAAACTCAGAACCACTGGATCAGAAGCACTATATTGTTTTTATACCATAGGTCAGTGCATCAGCATCCTGTAGCAAAAAGGGTATTACACAAGTGCTGAAAGGAGTAAATATCAATGAATAGTAGCAGCCTGTGACGTCTCCAACATGTGATACTGCAAACTCAAAAAGCAATTTGGCACTTCCAAATGCTGGCACTAAATACGGTCAAGTAATGTGTTTCTACAGTCCTCATTCTATACACGTGTGATCTCATCCTCAGGTCTATAGCCAAATACAAGAAAAGAAATAAGGGGGAGCTGCAGAACCATGTGAGAAAGAAACACTAAATAGTAGTTCTCCAACTCCCACTGCTATGTGGCACAGAGACAATGTTAGCAATGGAAATCCTGTTGCAGGCAGCCAAATACTCAAAGAGAAGAAGAATCCAAGCAGCAACAGACCTGCAAATCTCAAGAAGAACCTACAGCCAGACTTACAGCCTGTTTTGGGTCCCCTGTACAGACAGGTCTGATGAGGCATGCCATCTCTTTTTTTTGTTTCTGTAAGAATATAAAAGGTTGATTGCTCCTGACTTTGGCATATTTTTGCTCTAATGTGCAAACTGCCAGGCAGTCCCACACCAGAGATCGATATCACCCAAATCCTGCAAGGGGCTCTGATAAAGTATTAACGGAGTGCTCTGACCAGTTATTAATGGAAGCTTTATCAGTTATTACAGCCATCATGTCAAAACTCGAGCCAAAGGAATTTACCCAGGCTCTGTCCAAGGAATACGACACAGGAATGTAATACACATATGGCAAAGATTTAATGTATGTGATGACTGCTAGGCAAATGATGTTTTTATTGTCCAAGAAACAATGGCATATTCAAATCTGGTATAAGTAAGGAGTGAATAATGATGTTAGATCATTGCACCACCAGGGACACACAAGAAAAATTTGTTGCAAAATTTGTGTCTCTGTGAATGGAGTAAAACGATACTGAGGACGGGCAGACCATCAGGAATCGAATTGCCTTCAGGAAGAGGGGGGTTGGCATTTTTTTATTGCCAGTAATTTTCTAATGAACTGTTGACAATCACAGATGTTCTCACACCTCAGACAGCTGGGGTTCTCAAAAATTCACCATGTGGCCAAGTGTCAGATTTTAACTGGCTTTTACCTGCCTTTGTGGTTCTGACTACTCAGAGTATGCCAGTGGTTTACATTCTTGCTGTTTGGATAGTTACTGGCTAAATGCAATAGTTTCCACTTGCCTTTGCCCTGTTGTGTAGGTAAACACTGCAGCTTAAAACCAAGAGTAAACCACGCATGGACCAGCAAAATGAAAGGCAACTTGTAAATAGCAACCACAAAGGAACACAAATTTCCTAGTTGGAAAAAGCTGCATCATTTTTCACTTAGCTTTCAGGAGCACCATAAAAATGTGCACAAAATCACCAGTTTTCCACCAGTTCTACCCCTTTTTTGGTCACAAAAAAAAAGCAAATTAAAAATGAGTTTGTAACCAATCCCTAAGCCATGAAATTTTCACAACAGCAGTGATACAAGTTTTAAGATAAAACCACAAACATTAAGAATTAAAAACACAGGACCTGCTATCAGACAATCACAATTATCCATTTCTCCAAATTATAGGGTTCCTCTGGACTTTGTGAGTGCAAACAAGAACCTTTTCTGAGAAAGCTACTAGAATGGGATGTAAAAGTATATTTATAGTCACTGCTCTGGTTTGGTTTCCTGAAAAAACTAGAGTAAATTCCAAATTGCCCTGGATTACACAAGAGGCGAATCTCTAGGAGTCCAAGAAACCCACTGGAGACTGTCACGTTTACCTAGCTACATCCTAGAAAATTCAAGGGTGGAATGACTGCCCTCCACAACTTGAGGGTCTCAAAATGTCTCAGTTATTTTCCCATGACAGGCCATTCCATCTGATTTAACAGAAAACAAAAATTGGACTTTTACATAGGACTTCTTAGAGGCTGTTTTTAATGAGAACTATCCCAATACGAAACAGTTTTCTTTAACAAACACTGTTCTTGTTAGCTTCTGCTAAAACAATAGGCATAAAGTGGTACCTTTTGAATCTTCTCTCTCAGATAAGGTATTTCTGAACTTGATAACATCACCTGAAACATTCTGCCTTTTTATGACCTAGAAAAATGGCTGGTATTCTAAAAATGTGTCTATTTTTAAATTATATGTATTTGATAGTTTGACTTGTTTTTAATCATCTCATACAGAAGTGATGTGCTACTAATGACAACTGAAGCACCCGAAGATACCTTTCATTTACAGATTTCAAATTAAACATCTCCCAACACTCTGTGAGAATTGTCACCTTCACTTCAAAAACCAGGGCAAAAAAGTAGTAGAAAACACTTTTCTTACAGTGGAGGGAGAGAGAGAGAGAAAGGAGTCCAGCCAGATTGCATATTCTAGTCTGGTGTTTTATTGCTACATGGCACAATCCAGTTTTCTGTGGTCCATTAATAGCATTTAAAGTAAAATAAAGGAATTAACTACAATGGGTACTTTCAAACAGGTGCTTGCACATGTCACAATCCTGGTAATAATTATTCTGATGACTTCCACTATGCATTACAAGTGCATATTACTCTTAATCCCGCAGATTAAGCTGCAATAGATTGTCAGACCGTGGTTCCTTCCATATGGAAACCCCGCACCCAGTGTGCTCCTCACAGAACAGGACCATAAGGCTCAGGGGCTCTTGGCCCTGGGCCACTATTGGGATACAAGGTCACCCTCAGTGCTCCCCAGTGCCCAGAACTCCCAGGTGATCAGCAGTTTATGATGCTTCACTCTTCAGGGCCATAGGAAGAGCTGCAGCAAATGAACCCACATTTTTATGTTTGATTTGCACCATCACTGTGAATTCACAAGAAAGGCATGGGAATAGATGCAAGAATGGGGACAGCCTTTTGCATACCAGTGATGCACTGTGCTGTGCTGCTCTCTAGGCTTAGACTGGATTTCTCTAAGATGGGACTGCACACACTCCTTCTCCACATAAGTCATTGAATCATGGATTCTTCTCTTATGCAGGAAGCCTCTTTCTTTTGGGGTCATTTTCAGTAAAAAAGCAACCTCTCTTAGGAAAGATTGCCTTGCTTGTTGTCCCCTGTCCAAGCTCTCTGCACATTCTCCAAAACTGTATTTTAAAGGGTTGTGTTAAAACAACTGGCCTTTTGTTCTATCTCAGGGGACATTTCATTGTTGCAGACCCAAAGACTGTGTCAAGAAGCCAAAATGAGTGGGATTTCAAAAGTTGCTTCCATCCTATTGTGCTATTAAGCATCTTTTGAAAAGGAGACAACTTGTCACTCAGTCTGTACTGTTAGCACCTTCTCCCTTACCCAGGAATCTCAATCCCAAATGGAGATAAGACAGCAATGGAGAAATTAGTCCGATGTTCAAAATGGACATAGCAGTCAGGTGTAGAAACACAGAATACCTACAATTTCAAGGGTAATTTGTAGATTTTACAGAGCTGTTAGATACTATCTAGCATCACTATATTCATGTATATGTTGATGTTCCTTTAGCACAATTTGATAAATATAGAAACATACTGAAATACACTTCACTTTAAAAAAATAATAATTTAAAAACCTCTCCTGTAAGACCTTCCTCAGATACTCCCAGTATAAAAATTTGTGTCTCTTTCTCTGTCACATAGTTCCTCCCTTTTCCTTGTCACCTCGTAAAAAGTAAATCATCCTCTAATAAGCCAAGTAAAATTTTAAAGCAATATTTATTTCTGGAGTCATGTAATGTTTGGCTCTGTTCCAACTCTCATGCAGGAAATCTAGATAACATCTAAATAGCAATGACTTTTCCACTGAAGAGAAGCTACTGTGTAGATGTAATGCCTTCTCTCCTAAATGAAGTAATTGGTTTGACTGTAAATGACCAAAAGCTCTATTCTACTGAGTTACCCAATACACTAAAATAAGGAAAAGGTACTGAAGACTGCCTCCATGTGAGCCTGTAACTCATAAGCACTTACTTATCTCATGGTCTAGTGTGAGCTCCAGCCCAGGTTTTTATTGTTTGACCTTCTGAGTGGCCAGCAAAACACAGTCACCACGGGGATGGGATGGACAGAGTGCTGACACACGAGACATCAGACTACACTGGACTGACTGAAGCTGTGTCCTGCTGGGCTCCTGCAGGATATTGCCTTCACTGGAGAGGTGCCTGAATGGGAAATGAATCTATTTGTGAACAGCTGCAGTTTACAACCCAGAATTATACCGTAAATTAAACCAATGTCAGGCTACATTAATATAGCAGATTATAAACAGTGCTGGAGGAACAAATGCACATCCCATTCAGCTCTCATCACAGTGGTTGCACTGACTTCCCAAAGAAAGGCAGATGAACAGCCATGAGTAGAAGCTGCTTCAGCCACGTAGCTTAATTCACTGTTCAGTGTGTCAGCAAACCCCTGACACAATGCATGAATAAAACTGGTTTCCTTTGTGAATTGAGCTGGAGCACAGGGCAATACAGCAATTTCCAAAAAAAAAAAAAAAATTAGAGGATGAAACAGGATCAGCTTGAAGCTCTTGCCTCCTGCCCTCCAAAGCCGGGCCCAGTCACAGCCTGAGAAGATGGACAGAACAGGTTACCCTGATCTGTGCAGCAGCCTTGGGCAGGGGGGAGGTGAGGGGCAGAAACCATGCTTGGCATCTCAAAGGTAACTAAGTCTAGACCCCTGGAAAACATGCAGCACCTGTACATGTGGCATATAGGTGGAATATAAGCACGTCTACTTAAGATAAAGAATTGCAGCTTTGGAAGAAGAGGTGGAAAGCACTCACTGCCGAGCCTCTCCTTATCCCGGCTTCTACGCTTAGCTGATCTGTGAATCCCACCCTTGGAAACAAGCCCCTAAAAGACAGGAGTGGCAAATGTACTTTGCATGACCAGGGCTTAAATGTCTACTGTTACCCAGAGTGAATGGTACTGCCAGATAAAACCTTTTGAAAGCAGAATGTCAGTAAAGGAATCTTAAACATACTGACACACATAAAATATTTTCCTAGTGGCATATTTCATGGACCTTACAGAACTTTTGAATTTATGGACGCTTTGCCAATAGTGAAGTGTCACTAGAAATGTTCTATAATTAGGACTAAATGCAAGAAAAAATAAAAGACAGTTGAAACTATCCATGAAATCATAAGTGCTTACTTTTCTTAGATTATAGAACTGTATTTGCAATGATGCCAGAGCAGTATAACTAGACATGTTCAAAGAGCAAAGAACAAAAAATAACCGGGTAAATGCTATGCAAAAGCCTAAAAATACTATCACTAAGTTAAGAAATGGGTTCTCCTAGAACATTGAAACTACCCATTAAATGAAGAAACTAATAATTGGCACTCCTGAGTTGTGACACTTCATAACCTGTGCAGGAAAGCAGCAAATGAGATCTAGGAAATATCACTGGAAGCAGAATTTAATTTGTACTGCAATATTGTCATAGTCAGTCGCAGTCTAGAAAACTACAGAAAGATAGATAATAGTGAGAAGGTTCTGAAAACCACAAAGGGAAGGAATTCCTGAACTGTAAACCTGAAACCTGACTGGATTATGGTTCTGGAGGTCAGTGTTCCCCAAGTACTGTATTATATCAACACACAGCCTCACGAGCTTTTACCTTAATGCTCTTGCACAGTTAAAACAATTCCCACCCACATGGAAAGAGAGGGGGAAAGCATCAGGGCATCCAAATACCAGCCCTGCTCTTTACTACTGCAGTTTTTCCCACAGTTAATTCCCCCAACTTCACTGCCACCGAGCATGTATAAAATTGAAAACAAATCACGTTGATGAAATCAGTTATTAAGTTCTGAATATGAATCCATACTTCAGTGACGGACAGGTTGGCAAGGACATGGACCAAATCCAGCTCGGGTGGAACTGCTAAGAGACCAGTGGGTTAAGAACCACCTTCAGATTTCCATGGCAAGAGTGCCCTGGTGGTATTTGCAGCACTTCAGAAGAGGAAACACAGAACAAGGCAGCAGAGTTTACATCGGACCCCTCAAGTTTGCTCTGCAAGAGGAGAGAGCAGGCCATTGCTCCCAGCTGGGACCTGCAGTTTTCACAGCCACAGAACAGCACTAGGGTTTCTCTCCCTGGGACTCTGGGCACAACCTGAGCTGGTCAGGTTGAAGGACTGATCAGCTGCATTCACAGGCTGTAGAGTGCTAATGCTCAGTCTCCATCAGAGCCTTTTTCTGGCATTGCTATGCTGGCTAGGAACAAGAAAGACAAAACCAAACCAAACCCTGCCAACATGACTTTTCCAGCAAAACTTCCAGTGTTAATGTAGCAATGGTGACGGAAACATGCTATTGTTGACTCAGCTAATGTCCTTCAGAGGAGCAGTGTAGCTATGCCAGGCACAACAGACCACTGGCTCCAGCACCAAGCTTGGCACTGACCTTGGCTGGGGCTGGTGCCAACTACAATGAGTTTCAACACCTTCTCAAACAAAGCACGGCAACAGATTCACCAAAGCCTCCCTGCAAGTGAGAGAAAATAGTAGGAAAAACTCCTCAGGCAAGCATGTGATACGTCACCTAAAGTGTTCTTCAGCAAAATGACAATACCAAAACAGCTGCTGGAATAGAGAGACAGCATTGTTGAACCTAAACTGGGGTGGGTGTGACACAGCTTAGGAAACAGGCTGTTGACTAAGCAAGGAGAAATGTCAGCTTGACAACCAGCCCGTCGGAAGTGATTGCAGATCCTCTCTTTGTATCTGTATCTCCACGTCAAAGTCACCGTGGTTTTGACAGTGATCATCCCTTTACAGGCCTGCTACAATATTTGTGTCATCACCTCCCATTGAGACACTGAATTAATTAATATTTATTTTTTGAATGATTCAGGCAGCAGTGATGCCTGAATTAGCACCAGGTTGTGCCATCAATGGCTCTTAAGCTAATATTACTAGAACAAAACAAAAATCCCACTAAAAGGAAAGCATCTTTAGCACTGAGCACTAGAGAAGAGTATTTACATACTAAATCTTATTAATAAACACTCCAGTATAGTGAGAAAACAAATAGATATCAGCCTGGAATATTTAAGTACTGAATGTAATACTGCTGAGCGGGCATGAGCTGTCATAATCGATGGGAATTGTTTACACAGACTCCATTCCTTCAGTTATGCAAACAGAGCCCGTGTAAACACCAGACCAAACACGTTGGTGCGTGGCCCCATTCCAGGCTGCTCAGAAATGCAAGACACTTCCACTCACAGTGACAGCATCATCCCATGACAGAGCTCACAGAGCAGGGATGAGGCAAACACTCATCTGAAATTCCTCACTCAGGACGTACATGGGACACTGGGCAAGTTGCTTTCACTCAGAATGGATTTTTTCCACTTCTCTAAAGCCTTCTTTTCTCCCAGAGCTCTTTAGGATTTATGGCAGAAAGTTAAAAGCTGAGTGTTTTTAATTACGCCTATGGAAAAATCCTATAGGATTCAGTAACTGGGGTGGGGATGGGTTGGATTTTTACCTAGGATGACAGAAAAGATTTCTGCAATGGAAAGCTAGAGAATGATTCAAAGCCTTGCAGAAAGAATACTCACTTTCACTAAATTTGAATAGAGTTGTGAGAAAAAGCTTCAGAGCCCTGCTGACATCTGTGGATTTCCCTTCTCAAATTCACTATTTCTTTTTAGAGGAGAACACTTCTCCCAGTATCATCATCTAGAAGCTTTATTTTTCTCATGTTTCATTAAATACCTTCTTATAATCTCCCTGTTCTCTTTTAATATCAAAGTAATGTATACACCCAGTTATTTTAGAAACTTTGCCAGAGCATGACATGATGTTAGTGCTTGTAAAACTAAAGCCAACTTAATTATATTTTACCTCAGGATAGTTATCAGGGGAACACTGTCTGATTCAGAAGAAAGAAAACACGCTTTCTTCATGCATTAGAATGTTATCAGCTTATGATACCTAAATAAACTTTACTAGGATGAAAAATTTACTGTACACTCACAAAATGGACCCATTGCTGAAGCTCCTCATGTTTGTTTGACATTTAACAGCTGATGGGCAAGCGTACTAAAAGGAAATTATGTGGTTGAAAAGGAGTTTCATAGTTTACAGACAAATTTAGGATAAACATTCAAAGCAGACTCTGGATTTTGCACATGAAAATGTATCCACAACCCATTTTCCATATCAAATCTATGCAGGATAATATCACCACATTTAAACTACATTAGTACTACTAATCTGTTAATTTAGCTCTGTTCTCAGTAACAACTGGACAGATCAATTTGATCTGCTGTTTACCAAACCTTCAGAGATCATTAATAGTGATAGCAAATCTCCTAGAGTGGTGCAAGTTAACCTTCCAAGTGGAAATGTAAAAGCATGACTGGGAGACAGGAAGGGTCAGAAGGGCTGGTGTATTTCTCAGGGATGAGTTTTCATGACACTGGCATACAGTCCATACCAAAATCAACCCAACAAACTTCATTTGATAATTTCAAAAAAGGTAAGCTGAGAAATTTAAACCTCCTGGAAGTGCAGGCCAGAGATTAAATGCTTCCTCCCACAGCTCTGCCAGTTCTCCTTCAGAGCTGTAATATCCAGCTTGAGCTTCTAAGTCCATGACCAAAGCAAAGGCATTGTGTCCTATGAAGAAACTCAGGTGGGAACAGACAACTCTATTCACAAACCACAGCAGGTCTGAAGCGAGGCTGCAGACACTACAAGTGAACGTGTTAACCAGCATCTCACTGGCTTCCACCATCCCTGCCCTACCCTCCCCACGTTAAAGAGCTTTTTCATAATTTATTGTCTGGAAGGCAAAATAGTTAATGCTAATGTATTCAGGAATAGTATGCAGGAGGTTCCTAGGTTCAACAATCAGTTTCTTGCCTTATCTGACAAAAGCATTTTGACTGTTTAATAATAACAAAAAATTCCACATTTTAAATCTCTGGGAGAAGATATTTGTTTTAATTAAGAAGCTGTTGATTAATTTAACCCTGTGTAAGCACCGTATTTAGCTACCATTAAACTGAAAAATACCTAAAGTAATTAACATGGCTTCTTTTAAGAACTTTTTCTAAAAGCTTTTAAGAATTTGTTTTCATTGTTTCCTGTCATGACAACAGAAATGCATAATTTCTTCATCAAACATATAGAATATCAGAACAGTTACCTTGCATGTGAAAAGTGTTTCTACCTCCTTTCTGGGATGCATCAAAATCTGCTTGAATTACTCTTTAGAGAACCTGATGTGGATCAACACACAGCACAACTCCTGAGGAGTCGAGAAGTTCATGGCACCTAGGCTTTTCTGTTTATAAAACTGGCAGGGCGTTTTAAATTGCATCCTCACCTCATGCACTTGTCATTTCATTTTGGGAAATCAAATTTTTTCCAACCATGAATTACATAAATTTCATGAAAGATTTCTTAGAGTGTTAGCTGACTAGCTGTTGAACAAAGAATCCTCTGGTTTCTTAAGAGTATTTCATGATGTGCAATGGCTAAGAAATATATGCTTCAATAAAACTTTTTAATTGTCATTATATTAGTGGCTGTATCTCTTGAGGATGGAACTATGAACAGCACCATTGTTTTCATATGTACAAGAAGTTGTATTTCAGCTGGCTGCTGCATACAACTAAACCCGAGGTCCATCACTTTTACTCTGAATACTTCCTTACTTCCCAAGGAGTCAATTAAGCCAATGGAACCATTCATAGAACAAGAATACTGGAATTCAACCTCTAAATCAGTCTGCTAACTGATCAAACTGTGCTTGCTTAGGAAATGGTTAGAAAACAATTCCAAGTTATAGCATAAATAGATGAAAAGCTTCACAGCCAGCCAGAAATCTTGGACTGCTCCAGCAATCAGGGAAAGTTCAGTGCCAGTTTTGCTCTAGTTTTTAAGGACAGCTTTGTGCTATTTTATGGATGCATTACATACAAAATTGAGTGCTTCCTCCTATCTTTCCTTAAATAAAGCTTTATTAGTTGTAGTAGAAATTCTCCATTTAACAAGATCTTTAGTCTTGCAGAAATTAGAAGCACTGCACTTTCAGGTTCTAATTCATTACTTACTATTTGTTACCTAAAAGGAAGCCAAATTTCATTTGAAGGACAAATGCAGGATATGCTTTTAATTTGCAAATAATAAAGACCTTTCTTGTACTTATTTAGAATAAAACCTAACAAAAAATGTCTTTGAGAGCAGATCAGTTCTGGAAACAGCTTGGCACTAGTGTAGCAGTAAGAAAAGGTGAGAGGAATGTGAACCAAACTACAGGTGGTAAGAAAAAAAACCACTTAATGCTAAACACGTTAAATGGGTCCACAAAGGCCTTTGAGAACCATGTACTGCAGAATTAAGGGGCCTCCACGTTTCCCGTGGAGATGTCTCAAATTTCACTACTGTAAGAACTTGCCATTCCATAACATGACCAGACCCCAGTATCACTGCACATGATGCTGAGTACCTGTCACACTCTAGGCTTCACCTGAGAAACAGCAGCACTGGAAACCAATACTCAGGGGTAGTCTTAAGCTTTTTAGCTATCATGAGTTACAGGACCTGAAGTGGTTCTTCAGTTTCCTTTTCAGGGCAATAACATTCCCCAAAGGCTTCTGGCATTGCATGGGAAAGGGTGTGAGGGCCTCTCTGGCCAGTGTTCAGCACTGCGAGGAGGGACAGCAGGACACGCACAGATCCTGGAATGGGAGGCACCAGGGAGATGCACAAATCACCTGAGAACAAATTAGTGAATTGACTTCAAAGGTGAAGTAAGATTCCAAGCATTCTCATGCAAGGTAAAAGCTTTCAGAGAGAAAAGAGAGCCGTAACAAAGAATACATGCACACATATGTGGCTCGAAATACATGCATCCATTCTGGGGAAGTCTCAAAAATAACAAACTGCTTAGAAAAGTTTCAACATTTAGGACCTAGAGATCGCTGCCCAGTCTCAAAACATCTCATGGACAATAAATATCTGTCATTAAACTGTCAGCTCAGAAACACTGTGGATTATGTGGTTGTGGGTCACCAGGTCAGCAGTTCCACAGGAACAGCTGAGGAACTTGGATCAAGCTGCCTTCCCTGTATTAAAATATTGCAGTAACAGGGTAGCTTTCTTTGCAGGTATCATACAGCTGAAAACAAAGCCACATCCTCCAAAGTGACCTCCAGCCTTGTGTGAAGGATAGCTGTGCTGCATGAGAAGCACATCAGAAACTGTTCTGGAGTCACTATTCAACCTAATGATCCTTTGAGACACCAAGTTACGCCAAAGGGAAGGAAGGCTACGAAACAGAGACATTCAAGGCTGATGATCTGAACAAAGGTCAACAATACAGAAGCCTTGCCAGGGAATGAAATAGTTTCCCATCTTCCTTCCATCCCTCTTCATCATTAGCCCTTTATATGGGTAGCTTATCACTGAGCCTTTTTACATAAATATAATTACCAAGTTAAATCAAAACAGGATGGTAGCAGAAATCTGTGGAATCCTTGTAAATGCAGTATGACAGCTTACATTTTATGACATAAACTAATTAAAACATGCTTATTCTGTCTTCAGAACTGCATTTGAACTCAGTGAAATAAAATTTTTCATGGATTTCAGTGGGGAGAGAATGGGAAACGATCTATCACATAGCCAACCTAGAGAAACTCTGTGTATCCACTAACAATTTCATTCACTGATGAGAAACCTCTACAAGTCAGCAGTAGACGATCTAACAAAAGTGTGAAAAATCAGACACTAAAGACATGCTGCATTTTCACAGGAAAGCTGACCCACCCAGCTATGTGAGATCCTTCAAGAAAAGCCCATGAAAACTGAACAGCCCATCCTAAATCTTCTGATTATTTTGTGACTAGGATGCAACTTCTCCTCAACTCTTGCTTCTGTACACTAGATCCTAGCAAAGAGCTTCCCAAGAGAACATCACTTCAAGCATCCAAAACAAGACCTTTTTATATATATGGCAAACTAAAAGCATGAAAGACCTGAAAATCATCATTTTCATTTTTAATTAGTCCTGTTTTTCAAAAACCTGATTTGTCTCATGTCATATTTAGGCAATAATTTGTTAGCCACAGATGTTGCTCCAAAACTGGAAGCAGATCTTTTTATTAGGGATTTTTTAATAAGGAAGGGGAAGACTCATATTTAAAACACAGTAAAGTAAAACAAACTATAAAAGTGTATATTTAATAAACGATATAGATGTAGTACTATTATCAGGCAAGGTAGTAATTTTTTATTTCCTAATGCCATAACTATCTGGCAAAGATCCCAATTTTGTACACAATCTTTTTCAGTTTCTTCATATGGTTTAAATGTAAGGCAAAAGGTCAAAACACAACCTGAAATATTTAAAGTGGTCAATGACAGTCATACTGTCAATGAATTATCTCAAGTTTACTGTTAAATATGGATAGCCTTTGAGGTAACCTCCAGTACATGTCACAGTTTTCTAATGAGTTATTAAGTTATTAAGCTATGAAATATTTCTGAATTTTAAGCAAGACTAAGGAGTAAAACCCAAGTAAAACAAATTAAAAGGATAATAATTATGCAACATCTTGAGATGTACCAGACAGTCACACTATGCATATATAAAAAAATACATTAATAAACTGAACATATTAATAAAAAGCTAAGACTGGCCCTTCAAGACCTCAACACTAATTGGAAAGGATTTAGACAGCACATCTTGAATAACTTCCATTAACAGTTTTGGTAAGTCACTGTTCAACTATCTAAAACTGGAATAATTTAAACTGCACAGTTCATCCACTGTATTATCATTTGTGAAAGATCAGTGAAACATCATTAGACAGTTTGAGTAATGAAGCAATTGTCTAATTGCCCCGACTTGAATCTTATTTCTGATGAACTTAAATGATTAACCATGAACTGGTTTCTACATTTGAAGCCCCACAGTTCAATTAAAGGCCAATGATTATCATCATCCCTGAGATAATTTACTTTGAACTCTGAAGAATTCTTTCAAAGAGGGTGACACTTCAGCAGATTTTATTTTTAACAGAGAGGCAAGCTTCAGACCCAAGAGGCAGCTGTTATGCCACCGTACCTAGAAGGGTAAGAAGCCCACGCAACCCCTCAGCAACTTTGTGGTCTGCTGTGGTACCAAGCTGCAGAACAAAGAGAGACTATTGCAGCAGGAACAACTACCAGGCCTCCCATTTGGCAGCCAACAAGTTGCTCATGGGTCTTTCAAGTAACAGTCACTTATCCCAAGTGTGGGTACATACACGCACACCAGGAGCCGACGCACCAGGAGCCAGACTGCCATTAACAGAAGGACTTAGTGCAGGCAGAATTCCTGCTGAGCTGGGAGACAGAGTCCTGGCCCACACCCTGACAGCAAGCCCGGGGTGTCTCACATTGGGATTTACCCAAATAGGCCAGGAATGGGCCCAAGCCATGGTTTCAGTTACCTTGAAGGCTGTGACACCCCCTCATTTAACTGGTCCCAGGCTGTAATTCATGGTCTAGATGAATTTCTGTATTCTCCAAAACATACCCTCAAATATGATTTTGGAAATGAGTAT
Source organism: Melanocharis versteri (assembly GCA_013397845.1). NCBI lineage: Eukaryota > Metazoa > Chordata > Aves > Passeriformes > Melanocharitidae > Melanocharis > Melanocharis versteri. Next base: position 138,690 of record VZTG01000491.1, read on the forward strand.
CTACCAGGTTCAGCTGCTTGCTTGCTTCTTTAGCTACCAGAACTTAACCCACTCATACAAAATATCCAGATCATGAGCTGACACAATTGGCAACATCTGAGTCATATCATTCTCCTGATAAACTTCTGAGTGCTAATTTCAAAGACGCGACTTCTTCTTTATGAAAATCTGGTAAGAAACAACAGTCTCGGACTGCGAATATCTGAGAACACCTCATGTCATGTCAGAGGGTGCAGTTAAGAGCAACACTGTCACAGGGACATGGAGAGAGACAGGACAGTGCATTTCCCAGTGAGCACTTGTGGTAGAATGGAAGTTCCCACAGGTGGGAGAGTTTGGGTGGTAGAGAACAGCACCTTGAGGTGATGGCATTGCACAGGGTCAGGAGTTTTGCCATGGGGCATATTCAGACCTTTTTTTTGTTGTTCATAAGCAGCAGTTCTGTCATGCCAATAGCAGAATTCTCCCTTGATTAAATGAAATCTACATTAAGGTGCGGTATCACAATTCAGCTCTTGCCTTTAACCCCACTGCAACACAAACTGTATTACAAATCTGCTACAGGAATCACTCCATCCAACACAGATATGCAGAAGTCTCAAGGGTGGAAAGTGGCAGCTGTTCAACACATTCACTCATAGAAACGTTATTCACCATCAGTATTTGTTTTTGCTATTGTTACACAGTTATGTTCACAGTGAAAGTGCCTGAAATATTTGTTTTCTTTTCAGAAACTATCCCATAATAGCATTTTTTTCTGCAAATAATGCTTTCTGAACTGCAGATTAATGAGTAAAACAAGTGGTTAAAGATATCTTTTAAATATCATTCCTTTCCCATTTTATAGCTCGAGAGCCATGTGTCTCTCTTTAACATGTGATTTGCAATGTAATACTCCATGAGCTTCCATATCTGCCTTGTATAATAGTTTCAAATAAAATTTGGCTCTCTATATATCTTAACCTTGGGAACAGGACTGTTAAAATCCTAGAGGCCAAATACCAATATCCCTATAGAATTCTCATGCACATCTGCATTTCTGGAAAGATGATATTTTTAAGGGAAAAGCTTTCAATTAAATGTTCCTCCAGAAACCATAGTTTTGCCCAGCTCTTTCTTGTTGCTCACTTGGCAATGGACACACCACAGGGTAAAATTTGCCATACGACAATTTCATCAGGTAGGAGTCCTACGAATACGTATTTGTAATAAGCTTTATTTTTGCTTAATTCCCCTTTAGATTTCTAGGGGTACAGATGCCCTGAGAGAGTTTGTGTTACAGCAAGAGGACTGGAGGAACTCTCTCATATCCCCACTCCAGACTGGATCTTAGCCTGTCATTTTCAGGCACAGAGTTGCAAGCAACCCACCTGAACTGTGAATGAAGCTGCAAATGCCAGAATTTGGTCAGTCTTTTACATTTTTGCTTTCAGCCAAAGTTCCTAAGGCACTGAGATGCAGACACTGAAGAATCAGATGTGTGTTCCATTTTAACCTCTTGTTTATAGTTCATTACCCAAAGTTTCTTGAAAGCTGCACTTTTGAGAAGGAAATTTCTCCATTTTGGTTTTGGCTAGGTGATATTCTGCTTGCTTGGGGGGGTTGTTTGTGGTGTTTTTATATTTGAAGATATGCAGTTCAGCTATTTGAACAAGCCAAATGTTAAACACACATATTTCCCTTATATATACTATGATTTTTTTTTCAGTTGATTTTCTAAAGCTGGAATGACAAAGGGTTAACAGCTAAAACCCAGAATGAAAACTGAGAATTCTTACCAAGAAAAAGGGACTGTGCTTGTCTTGGAGAGAAAATATTCTGGTTTCAACATGACACATGAGCCCAAGCAAACTGAGCACTGACCACATGCAGTAGATTTTTTTGTTTGTGTTTTTGCTGAACTAAGAAAGGATGCACCCAAGGGAGAGATTAACAAACTGAGGCTACTCAGTTCACAATGTTTGTTGTCCAAGTCACAGAGCAACAAAGAGAAAAATGCCACAAAGACCAAATATTCTAAAACCCTATTGATTTTAACTTATTTCATGCTTCTAAAGTCTAGAAAAAGATAAGCTGTGAGGCTGAAAGACCAGGAATACTGAAAGTACAGCTGCAGATGTCTGTGCCTATTACCAAACACCAAGCTTCCTCAGCATTTCTTTTTTTTTCTTATTTTTGAAAAAAAGCTAGGAAGAGCATTACCTTAGAAAGGTAAACACTCTCAAACTTGGCATGCCCAGTTTTCTTACCCTATCAGCCTCACAAAAACTATCTTTTTGGATAGGTCCTAAATTAGTGTTTAGGGTTTATTTTTTTGCCCCCAAGATCAAGATTACTGTCTGTGGTTTTGTGATGTCAGTAATTAGCACAATAAATCATTGTTCTGCCCCAGTGAGATGTTATGCCAGCACATATTACTGAGTCCTACACCGGACATAAAAAACCAAAAAAACCAAAACCAACTGAAGGGCAGGATCTCCAAAAGCATCCATCACTGGCCGAATTTTACACCCATAGAAGTCAGAGGTAATTTAAAGCACAAATAAAATATGCAAACCCAAACAACGAGAACACTGGCTTGTACCATATCATAATAACGCAGTATTAGGCTGAAAAAGCCCCGAGCAATTAAGGTTCCAGTGTTGGCATTCACTTATAAAAGTCATTTGGCATGAGATACCAGTGGGAGATAAGCAGATACTGATCACTGCCCATCTCCAGGGGTCACCTCCCTAGCAGTATTGAGGACAGCATTGTTTTTTGCTCTCCTAGTGTGAGAGCACTCTGGAGAGATCACAAAATAGCTGAAATGTTCTTGTGACATGAAACTGGGGCCTGGAATATTTAAATATTTGGAGTGTCTCCCTGGAGTATTTAACCCTTCTGATTGCATGTACTGAAGATGGCTAATGCAGTGTGCTCCAGAATTAGGAAAAAGGACTTCTATCTCATCCTAATGTGTGAGTAGAAGGAAAGTTCACATGAAAGGCCTGTGGCATCACACATAAGACTACATAGTCCCACAAGGTCATGGCTGCATCTCCTTTCATACTCAAGAAAAAAATCGCTACAGAAATCTGCAAAGCCTAGTTCTGAACACTGTGTTACACCTAGAAGAATGCTTCACTATAAACAGTTGCTTTCAGACCTCTTCAAAGCACATGGGCCTTTTTACTTGAGTAATGCTTGAGAACTGTAAGGGAAAGTCTTCTATGCAAAAGCTGGAGTCCATTGCAACTCTGTTCGCAATTCTCCCAGGCACGGGGATTAAATGAAATGCAGATCTGTAAATTCAAGATCATTACAATGCCACAAAGTCTAAGGCACTCAAATCACCTTCAGATGTTGCTGCTGTTAAAATTAACAATAACAGGAGCACAGTTGCTAATGTTAGGACAGCAGACTCAGAAGGCCAGTCTATGAAAAAGATTTGCCACTACAACAGCGTAACTATTTTGGCATGAGTTTCTACTGGAGTTGCAACTTACCAGCTGGAAAAAAAAGCTTTTATTGTTAGAGGTTATACCCTCCCCAAGCAAAATAGAATATACTGGCCAAAGCTTTTTTTTTTTTCCTGGTACAACCATGTCTACACTAGGGCTTTTGCCAATACACTCATACAGCCAAAAATCACACCTCCAACTGACGTTACTAAACTGGCAAGTGTTTCTAGCACTGGCCTTAAAGCAGTTATTTGTTCAATCATTGCTTTCCACATTCATCCCTTACCCTAAAAATACTTTATTTCTTTACAGGTAAAAAGCTGGGAAAAAAAACAATCTATCACCTTAGGTCTCATTCATCTGTTTCTTATATAAGGAAACGATCTTTCTTTTGCCTTCACAGAAGCTGAATTCCTCCTTCCCTTACAAAAGCAGAATAAACATGGGGGGGCTGGTGGGGGCCTGGAGAGCATGAATCTTTAACCCCACAGCAGAACAAACAAACAAAAGTTCAGGTCAGCTCTTGCTCATCTTGCAAGAGGGGCAGAGAGACAGAGAAAGAACAGAATTCCCTCAACCCTAATGACTTCTTGTTGCCATTCTCTACATACCAAAGTGAATACAGTCCCTCAGCTTTGAAAGTGCTATTTCAGTTCCTATTGCTGCGTCTGCTAAAGCAGATTCTTCCACAAGCAAAAAGTCAAACAATCTTCACTCTTAAAGCTCACACAGAAAGCAATACTTTAAACGGGGCATAATTAGTACAAAACCAGGGGCTGACGGGACAGAAGAAGGAGAAAAGAAATGTCTTTTCAGAAAACCTCAGGCTACCCTCCACGAGAAGAGGATTTTCCTGTGACTTGTCTTGGTCTGAAATTTTAAAAACAACTTTACATTTTGAAGCACATTTGTTTTCAATAGTTGCAATATTTTTCTGCAAAAAAATTATCAAAACAATGGCTTTAAAAATTGTATGGGAAAATAGAGCTTAAAGTGTTTCATTTTACTTCTAAAGCAGCAGCATAATATTTTCTTAATATCCTTCACTTCTCCAAGCCATTTCCTGTGGTTTGTCCTAAAATTTACCCTTGTCAGCCTAAATGGAAGTGTCAACTACGCGTGAAGAGTCAACATGCTCTTGGACGGAAAACAACTGTACCCTTTTAAAATGCCATGACTGCAGCATCACTAGAGAAGGCAAAACCTGCATGTTTTTAGAGACAGAACTTGCTTCTCCTTCTTCAGGTCGGTATTTTTCCCAAGCTAATGGTCAGAGAAGTCAATTTGGGAAACACCACATTATTTCTGCTCGTGCTGCTTCTGTTCTGCCCATGTTCAAACAGTTAAGTAGAGACTTGAAGATGCACAGCGGATTTGGCTTGATATTAAATTAAATATTTTTTTCCCTTGTAAACTCTCTAGCAGAGCCTGCAGAAAGTAGTTGTAACTGCACCTGGAATACTCTTAAGTTTTAGGGAAATTTCCATGTCATACACTGGTTTAATGCACTACTGGCACACGTAACCTGCAGAACTCAGATGCAGACACAGATTCCAAGGTGTTGAAACATCCGCACTCAGGGTTTTGGTTTGAGCTCCTCCACAGTAAAAGATTTCCTTACTTCTGAGCACGTAATGATACTTTACAAGTACTGAGCTCTGCTATAACTCTTTACAGGTCAGAAAAACCCAAACCTTCCATTGTGCAAGTAACTCCCAAGATTACCAAAGGAAAGCGAGCCCCATGGCCAGCCCATCTGACGCAAGGAGAGTGACATCCGGACATGTTTAGAGTATCAACACCTCCAACCTAGCTTCGTGCTGCCAGGAGCTTTTTCCTGTTTGGATTCAAATGTAAAGACACCTGGGATCAAACGCAAATGATCTCTTTCGATTTCATCCACGGTGACGTAAGGTAAGGGTGGCTTGACAGCACCCCGAGGAGTCAGCGCACGCAGCCCGAGTTACTTGGGGATACTCGGGTTCCCCTGCGCCCTTTCCTCAGCCCTGGGTTTCTCTCAAGTACTTGCTGCCAGATGCACTGAACTGCATACAGAAGAACAATATGCAATAAACAGACATCATTAGAGAAATGTTATTTTTCTTATTACAGAAAAGTTGAGAACTTTCACAATATCTTGAAACACTGCTCAGAAATTACCTCTTCAGCTTGGCATCCGTTCCCTCTTTAGGAACAAAACAACCCCAGCAATTACAGGAAAAAGCCAAACTGACATAACTAAACCAAGAAAGCCTTTTATCTATTCATCTCACAAGGTTTTGTTTGTTTTTTTTTTTTTTAAACTACTTCTTAGAGGCTCAAAAAAAAAAAGCATTAGGTGCTCTTTGCACACAGAACATTTATGACCTTGTTCAACTTCTTCAATATATTTCTTACTAATGCTTGCTGTATTAATGGACTCAGCCCAAGAACTAGTAATGTTGAGCTTTTTAATTGCTTTACACAATTAAATGCTAATGTTTCAATCATTAATAAGAACATTGAATATTGTGCTTTGGAGCACAATGTAAGCAATGTATTAAAAACAAAAGCTTCACCAGGTTCCTACCTTTCACTTTTTATAAGTAGTTCAGAAAAAGAAGCCTAAAAATAAATAGCATTTACTGTCACTGGAGAAAGTGCTGCAGTAAAGAGCAGCAAACAACTGGGAGACACAATTATAACCTCCACCCCTTACAGCCTTCACAGAGCCTTTGCTGTTGCTGTCTATGTAAGCAGAGCAGAGCTGTCTGCTTCAGGGTTAGAGTTTTCTTGGAAATGTTTACTATAATGAGAGAATTTTCTGTTCTTTTTCTTTTAATCACAACACTGTCCAGTTCTGAGACCTGAATCGATGCAAAAAAAAGAAAAAAAACAAAAACCCAGCTGACATTTCAAGGAATTTAATAATCAGATGCCTCATTGCACAGCCTGGGAGTGTGTTTCACATTATATTAAAATTATTGACATCCAGTCATGTTATGGCAAAAAGAGCTGACACCATGCTTGGTTACAGCTGTTGCCACAACAGTAGTTATTTGGCAAATGATGCAAAAGAGGACAAAGTGCTATTGTGAGCTTACACCAAGCTTTTACACATTATTTCTCCAGTTCATAAAGAGGAAGGAAAAAAAAGAAATGCTGCCTTTTTTCAGAGAAACCACATTGTGATTCTAAGTGAATATGTTTGTCAAAAGACGTCAAAACCATCTCCAAACGACAGGCTACGAAAACCACAGAAGGGGATGGAGAGGAAGCCCAAGACTTCTGCAAGAAACACGACTCAAACTTTGGGTAAATAAGATGGGGTAAGCCAGAAAAAAGAAGGACGAAGAGATCTTGGAAAGCAAACTTGCCCTTTCTCCGACAAGGAGCAGCAGATCTCAACTGCAACTTTGTGGAAAGTACCAAGAACGGGTCACACTCTGAAGAAGGCCACTCGTGTTCCCAAAGGAGGGTCTGTCATGCGTTGGCTGCTCTTGAAATTCAGGTCTTCGTGAGCGTACTGAGGACACACATGCCTCCATGTCTGCTTTCTTTGTGAATCCATCCACATTACAGAGAAAAGGGATGTACATTTGACTAAAACACTTGCAGCTCGTATTTTTTTCCCTCCATCAAGGAGCTAGAGAGCCTGCCTTACCACAGAAATGGTTTCCCAATAAAATAATCAACAACAATGTTGGAACTCTGTTCCCTGAAAGGAGGTTTGTCTTTGTGCCCCAGTGAGCCACCAGAGGAAAAATCAGCTGCTACCCATTAGGGAAAAAGTAACACATTTAAAACAAAACAAAAAAACAAAAGGAAAGGAAAAATAATTTTCATCCAGTATTTAATTGCAAAAACATGGTGGAAGAGAAAGAAGGTTCAAGAGAAACTCCAGGCCTTTTTGCATCTAAATCAGCCATTTTGCATTTACAATAGAAACGCTTCAATGCTGGTTGGTGCAGAGATGTGTCTGCAATCTTTTAAATTAATTTACTGACCCTGATGGTTTTTTCCTCCTAATACAGTGTTACCCTAAACCCTCCTCCCATCTAGTTGAGCTCTAAACATGACCTAGAATTCATTTTGATGTCTGTGATATTGAGACCAATTCTCTGTATTGATCCAAAATGAAAAATTCAGATGAGAGAAAACAGCCAAACAGTTGACCTATGTGAGTATTGACTGTTGCCTACATGAAAAAGTTGGCTCTTTCCAGAAAACTTGAACCACCACGTAGTATTCAAGATGCAAAAGTGATTTCCTCTCGTAAGAACAAGATATCATCTGTTTGCTTTTGCCAAAGGTTGATTTTGACAGCAGCCACTGGAACATAATGTGCATAAACTTACTATGTGACAAACAATTTACAGAAAAGCAGGACTAAATAATTTTTTAAATTTCTCGTAACACTGGTTACTAGCAGACCATTATGCATGCAGCATAATTATAGCGCTTGTTTACTTTTAAAATGTGGGAAGACACTAGAAAATAGTTTAAAAATAATTTTTCCTTTCCTTCTTCTTCATTCTCCACTTATTATTTAAATCTGCTTCTGCAGTGGGGACTCACACTACACACGCATGAAAACTGCAAAGTGAAACTGAATATAAACAGAAAGTGACTGATCTCATTTCACTGAGCAAGAGGGTTGAAGGCCAGAAAAGAAATAAATTGCTTAAGGGGCGGGATGTTAAGCAAATATTTATACAATTTTCCAGTTTTTATCAAACATAAAATATAATCTAATAATCATCTAAGGAATGTTTTGAGAACATTCTCCCTTAAGTATTACTCAACATTTAGACATGGATGATCAAAAAGTCGAGACCCACTCCCACCAAGCATACAACAGTATTTATCTCAAGCTCTCCCTAGTAGGAAAGATTATAAGGATTAAGTTTCAAGCTTGTGCAATTGTCTTTAGACAAACACAACAATATGCAATAAACTAGTATTCCCCAGATGACTTTATGAGAAAAAAAACAACAAAAAGCACGCTAATGACAATTAAGACTGAAAGAAAAGAAGAGCCAAATAAGTAACAATGTGGGACAAAGAGGCCCCCTTGCAAGATGCATTAGCATGGAAGCCATCAAATCAGGGGGTGGTGGCTCTCCATGTGGGAAGACATTCTCTGGGGCCACTTCTTGGCTTCCTCCTCACAAAGCAGTTCATTCCTTTAAATTATGTTACATGTTCTCAGGGTTTGGATCAAAGAAAGCAGGGTACAGTGGGTCTCAAACTGAAGTCAGTCTCAGAACTCAACAGTTTAGGGCCAAGTTTAAGAGCCCTCCCAACCAATCCCTATTATCCAGCTCAGTCACAATAATATTTTCCTATTAATCCTATATTTAATTGGGTCAGTGGAGCAAGAGGACAAAACAGAAACTGTACTGTAAGCTAGTCTCTGCACTTATAAAACAGCTTTTCTCTGGTATCTTGAGCACCTGCTCAGATTCAGACAAGAAGCACTTGGGCACAAAGTTTTCAACTGATTTCAAAGAACAGAACTGTAAGCATACAAAAACCAATGCCTGAAAAAGAGCGTGGGTTCATTCAACATTCCCTGCTCCACTTGTGTTGTCCATTTACAGTGAGCATCTCTGGGATGAGACCCCTATTTCCTTACCTGACTGCTAAGGACCTCGAGCACTTCTAAGAATGTTCGTGTAGTTTCTTCCAAAACAATACTACGTGTGTTACATGCATAACACCATATATGAATATAATTTAACTCCAAATACTCCATCTTACTGCAAAGAGGACATTGGGAATTTAGTAAGAAAAAAACTACTTGCGAGCAATCCTTGCATGAAGAATTATAAATGGTTTATCTCATTTGATAACTTAGATTCCTCAAAGAGGAACCATCTGATGGAAATGGCATGTGGTAGCTCGATTCCCTCACTCCTTGTTGGTAGAGTTTTACTAATTATTCCACTATTCAAAGATGGCCATAAAAATATGACCAACCAAGTGCACTAGCACAAGAGATGTTCTATAAAGAACACTCTTCATGAAAATGATGCTCTAGAGCATCATTACCAGATACCACATTCAGACCTCAATCTACTTCAGCTTTCAAAATGTGCCTCCTACACAAACTGTCTAACAACATTTCCTCTAACTTTACAGCTAAGATCACCATCATTTCAGTGGATATTTCAACAAAATGCAATTGAAATCCATGTTTTTATTTTCTTTTTAATTAGGAGTTGGGCAGTAAAATATTGGCATTTCAAAGGCTCACTAGTATGTTTTTGGTCATCGAGTTACTACACGAGATAGAATTTTTATGTATTCCCAGAGTATCACCATGGCTTTACCCACCTATGTGTTGTAACAAACTACATTTCTTTTTATTTCTCCACAAGTGAGAAGTGCTGGTGACAAAGGCAAATTTGGCCAGAAGAAGTGACTGTCTACCTTCATCCCTGAGCCTTCACATTTCTCCTCCACATCTCCTTTGACAAGGATGTAGCAGTGCTGTGATAGTAAGTCATTAAAAAATTGCATTTGTAAGGATCTGCTTCTGCTTTGAGGAACTCTAAAGTACTTAACAGATGTTTGTAAAGTCCTCATTGATTGCAGGTCAACAGCATCCAGAAATAATACATCACAATCCACAGCAAACTATAGGAACATAATTTCTGACAGAAGCAGTAAGGAGACATTGATAAGGAAGAAGTTGCCTGGACTAGTACACCAAATTTAACATTACTGCTCTTCCCTCTCTCTCTCTATATACACACACAGAGTTCATCATTATGTCTCCATGGATGTGTTAATTCTATTTGTTGAACCAACTCAAATACTCTTTTCTGTCTGCAACAAACCAAAAATGTCACCCAACATAAGATGAGCTTGTCACCCGTATCCCTCTAAATTATATCTGAAGAAGACAACAAAGAATTGCTACCTCCTCTTTCTCCTAGCTATGTTCAATGGCTGAGGAGATGAGGTATGTACTTGCTAATGGACTATTATGGGAAATCAGATACTCCACACCCCTCTAGTCTAAATTCTTCCCATGCTTCTCTTTCACCCCTTTTAAATCCACGACTCCATGGATTTAAGCCATGACTCCAAATCGGGATGGGCACTGCTACCACTCAGTCTATCATTCACAAACTCTCATCAGGTCATGTGAGGACCATGCACAGATTAATTAAGGGCATTTGCTTCTGGAATGCTTTGCTGTGATATGGAATATTATCCTCATTTTAGAGATGCACAGAAACAGATGTGTTCACAGTTACCCAAGATATACCCAGGACAAAGCTAAGAATCAAATATCAGTAGCCAAGATTCTGATTGTTTTTACTGGATTGGGATGGCAAAAAAAATAAATCTCAAGCCCTTTATAAGATTAGAAATAAGTTAGTTACACAATATCTCAAAATCAAAAGGCAATACATCACGAAGCCTATGGAAACACGCCAATGCTTAATATTCAACTTACATGAAATACCTATGAAAAGACTATAAAAGGAAGAGTTATAGCTGAATCTTTTGTATTATTTAAAATATTTTAACCATGAAAATACTGTATATTTTGAAATATATATAATAGCTCATAAAATGAGATGTGTTCTTCTCTTTGCTCATGCACTTGAAAATAATTTATCTCTAAAATTCTTGCCAGCATAAAAAAGTCCTAGAAAAAAAGTCTTCTTTCTTCATACTTCAAGATTAAAAAAAATCCCAATAATACAATTAGCTTGCCTTTGAAACAGATTTAAGGACTTTGAAAGCTACTTCCCCATGTGTCTAGGAGTAAATGGAAAGTGAACACACTTCAGCACACAGACTTTGTTAGTTGGTATACCCCTATGATTACATCTGCATTGTGTAGGACAGAAATCAAAATGAACAGAAACCAAGCTGTGGTGTGAACCCCAAGACAAGAAGAGAAAAGTGCACCTGCCAACTCACTCTGAGCCATACAAATTCCATAAGTCCTTTCCCCTCCCTGTCTACCGTCAGTGCCAGCCAGGCCTTCACGTGGTGATAAACCCAATTCTATTTCCTCATAAAACACAATGAGAAGCGAGACTGAGCCCTCCAATAATGACCTCAAATGCTGGGCATCTTAAGCACAAGTTGTTAAGTAAAACACTAAAATGAACATTACTGTTTTAATATGGGACTGTGTGATTTTTTGCCTCCTTACAAACGTGCCAGCAAACAAGATTCTACTTGCAAATGAATTTTTAATGTATTTTGGTGATTATTTTTTGGCACTTATGAAGGATACTTTGGGGAAACTGAAATATCGACCAATCTCCTTTGTTTCTAGCACAAATACACCCATTCACCTCTATCCCTTCAATAAGATTGGGCTTTGCTGTTACTGTCTGTTTCATTCTGCTTAAGCATTGCTGAAAATAAAATTAAATTAAATCAACTGTAAGAGAAAGCAACTTCTTGTGTCCAAAGTTTTGAAATGACTGAACTGTCTCATATTTAATAATTCAGACTCAGTCCTTTAAATTTTGTCCAGGAAAATAAGATGTTCTTTATATTTCCAAGATGTCTTCACAAAAGTCTGCAGTACTGGGTTTTCTGACGCAGAGTGATTATAAAACCCCCTTTTGTTCTCATAACTTCATGATGTATATCTATAACTCTTTCTTGTTTGTGAAGATAAGACCAGCCTTGTCTCTCTAAATGCCTTTTCAAAGGAAGATTCACAGTTGTTTGACTTTTGATCTGTGTGGCAACTAGCTCGACCACCTGCACTGGGTTTGAGCAGTTACTGAGCTTGCTTTGTACCAGCCTATGAACACAGCAAGCCTTTGACACCAGAACAAGCCGATGTGTGAATACACCAATTTACAATGTAAATACAGGGTCCAACAATATGGGCATCTTTAATGACCAAATGTGTAAAGTGCATATATTGTTTACTGATTATATCATTAAATAAAACAGATGGCTCATATTCTCCATCCACCTACAGTGGATTAAAACACAATGGTGTAATAGTCTGGTAAACTGGTAATGTGAAACATTGCTTTGTACTGGTGTAGTAGCATAAATAGCTGTTCACAAATGAGCTACAAAGCCCCACTGCCACTAAGAGTAATTAGCTTAAGGCTGTACTGAAAGAATGCTACCTTCACAATCAACACGTGTGTGCCATTCATGCTGAAAACTGCATTTGAAAAATACAGCGGTGACAGAAAGTAGCAAGGAAGTTTCCTGGCATGGATAAAGTTGACCATATGCTTCCCAACATCCAGGCAAGATTGGACACACTTAGAATCATGTTTCTCAAACAATCCCCTATTTAAACGCATTATTTGCGGCCATGATAAGCATGTCAGAGAAACAACAGTGGGTTTTTTTTTCACTTGCACAAGCATTTTTATCAGGAGGAAGGTGGGGAGTTGGTGCAAAAATAATTTTAAGATGCAATTTTTTTTTTCAAGAAGAGAAAATAGTGTTGCAATCTTAAACTATCAGTAGATCTACTAAATAAGTAAAAGAAAATACGAAGACTTCGCTCTAACTCACGGATGTCACAAAAACCTTCTGAGTCACACTTTGGTTAATGTAGCAAACTCCAAGCTAAACAAGAGCTCTGAGGTAATAAATGCTACACAGCGAGATCCTGCATGAATTATTTTAGAGCTACACAAATGTTGCAGAGAACATAAATACCAGTGTTTATGGCAAAATAGTTTTTCTCTGTCTTCCCCATTTTTCTCAATTTCCACATTGACTTTTCTTTGCCTTCTTGATTAGATTCAAGTCAGAGAACCACAGAATGGCTTGGGTTGGATCTTCCATATTTGTTAAAGAGCCAGTCAGAATTAGGAAATTGTCATCCTTCAAGTAGACTAAACAACCTCTCACTGTATGGCCACACTTTCTCATTCATGACTTTGTTATTCTTCAGAGGGCTGCTCAGCAGGCTAGTGATGTGTGAACATTTCTTCTGCAGAGTTTTAAATGTCCAATACAACACATTACATACTACCAGGGATACAAATTCTTCCTCAGTTTTGGTACTGTCCCATAGCAGCACTAATTTATCTGCAACAAACTCTGAGTGATCCCCCAAAGTCATAATTTATGGCTTTCTTTGTAAAACTACAATAATAACAGCAACAGCAACAACAAAACACTACCCACCCCACCCCAACCAAGCTTTGCGCAAAGTAAAAGAGTTCCTTGTTCAACATTAGGGCTACAGATGAGCAAACTACTCACACAACTGTGACTTGCAGGTTCAGATCCTGGGTTTTGTGGTAGAACATCACTGACTGACTTGAACAAAAATTGTACTCAGCTGAGTTTTCCTTTTCCCAGTTGTTGGTCACTTAATCTCTTATGCCTCTTGAGCACAGCCAAAAGTCCAACCTGCTACTATGAACTAGACCGAAAATTATCTAGTCTAAAAGATTGGCTAATAAGGACAAGATTCTGATATCACAGCAGTTTTAAATCAGTTTGATGATTTCATTGTTTTCTTAAAGTTCTTAGTGTGTGATCAGAATCATGCTGGAAAGTCAAATTAACTTTGCTTTTATTAAAAGCCAACAATTTCAATCAAGTGTGTCAAGAAAAGTGCCAAGTGCCACTAGAAATCATACTCAGAATGCACAAAGGAGGTTTTTTTACCTGACAGAAGATGAGGCAAATCAATTTGCATTCCTCCATTTGTTTCCAAACACTATCTCTGTCTAAAATGCTAGTGTGTCTTTGGGCAAGGGTGGGAGAAATTAGTTAAAATTATGTTTGTTCGACACAATTACTGTCTTTTTCTTAAAGTGCTTAGAAGCACAACCAAAAAAGTTAAATCTTGGTATTTTGTAATTTTGACTTTCAAATGTTGCTTTTAGTCAGTGAGGTATATAGTCTAGTTTTAGTCCAGATATGCAACCTTACGAGAATGATTTAATTTTGGTGTCTCTATTTGCAAAGCTCCATGACACCTACTCATGAAGCTACTGTTTGGAGAGGCTGAGGTTCCAGGATTTGCCTATTAGAACAACATCCAACTCTTCTATTTTTACATTCCTGTATCCCACCAAAAGGCTTGACTTGATGAAAACTAGAAACTGTAATTTAATTCTGTACACTTTAATTTATGTTCTCTAATTCATGAAAAGTTGAGCAGAAATTTCTTTCCACAGCACAAGTCACCAGAAATCTCCTCACATGCACCAGCACATAAAAGCTCTCTGTCTACCCAGGAAAAAGGATTTGGGCTAAACATCAGGGAAAACTCAGAATTATCTGGTTGAAGACATGAGGAATGTTGATCAGAGCAGGCCAAACAAATATCTGTCAGGATTAGAACAGGGTCAGTCAATCCTGCCTTAACACAAAGGGATGGACTTTTCTGAAATCACTTCCAAGTCGGTTCTATTTCCTTCAGTAAATATATGTATTAAAGTGAAGTGACTCAGTGGCAAGAAATCATGCATATCTGTGTTCAGAAAATGTTACATTCAGAAATGTATGGCTTAAACACTCTGCAGTAAATGGAATGTGTAAAATTCAACCTGTATTGTTCTTCACAGTTATAGTGTGAGTGGTGTCAAGAACATGATCCCTAATCAACTACTGGCCTTAAAGAGTTTGACTTAATTGATTTCTGAAGAGTTGTCTCCAATTATTTCAGCGATTACCAATGCCAGCTTTTGCTAACAGTTTCTCTCCTTCACATAAACAATCCTACATATTCAAAATACGTTCACTACCTTCACTATTCCTGAATACCACATCAGAGAGAACTCATCCTACTGGAACCTCCTTGTAACTACTGCAGGAAAGCCCTGCACTGCTTATGCTGATGTAAGACATGGCTTCTCATGGAAGCATGCCATGGGATACCTTTTGTGGCTCAGACATGACAATGCTGACTGTGAAATGTCTTTTGTTTCACTCATGACACTGTGAACCTTTTTAGGCTCTAGCTGCTTAATGGCAGCCCATGTATCCCAGTACAGAAAACAACCACAAAGGGTTACATGATACTTAACCTATCATGATGCTTTGCATTGTTGGAATATGCAGTCTAGGACTAGCTAGGATAATTATCCATTGGGATCCTGCTTTCCTGCAGAAACACAACTGTGCGTTAATGTTCTTTCCAGCTGTTCAGCTGGACACGAGTAGATAGAAGGGGAGCAAATGAGATAGCAATTCCAGATGATAGAAAAGAGGGAATGGAGGGGATAGAACAAAGACCACTGTACACTTCAAAAAGGAATGGAAAAAGAGAATTAGAAATGTGGTCTGAAGGATGCTGAGAACCCTGCTCATAATGGACATAGTGTAGGCAGCTTGACGTGTGGATAAAGCTTTCCAGCAATCTGAAAAATAAAACAATGCTACCATATAAATGCTCTTACCTCACTGAATGAGGGACATCCCCTTCTAAAGCTGCCTGGGCACAAGGAGATTAAAACACTGAGTTATTTTATCCCGTGCATTTAAGTTACTAGATGTAAAGATCAATCATGATGTTCCTTTTTTCTTCCAGATTTGAAGAAAACTTAACTCTGTATCACTTAGGTTGTTAGAGATGAAGGTTTGCAAAGGCTACGGTGGCATTAAACTAATCCCAGCTACATGCCTGCAATGTTGAAATTGGTCCCTTCCTGTAAGGCATTCAGTACCTGTGGCCTGGAACTCTCCATGTACACTGATGCTGGTGGTTAAATAGCAGCTCAAAAGACTTCTGCACTCTCCATGGTGCATGAGCTGAACAGTATTTCTAACACTGAATGAAAGCAAGGCAAGATTTTTCAAAAGTATTGTGGAAATAGTGCACACACAACACTGTCTAAGAAAGATGAGTAAGGTTTAGAAAATGGTTTTCCATGGATTATTAAAAACAAGAAATGCATCTTACATGCATCAGATTACATCATACCTAAACTAAGGACAGGGAACCCGCATTGTCCCATACTATTTTAAAATATTTGCTGTTCAGACCTAGAGGTACATTTCCTGTTTTTTGGTTGGACTCCTAATGATGAAGAATGCTCACCCTTGGGAATTTTGCTGACGACACATTTATGTTTTCCAGATGTTTTGTCCATCACTTCAACAAAGAAACAAGGTTTCTTTTTAAAGTCAGAGACAAAGCGAGGAACAACTAGGTACTAATTAATGCCAAGGTTTAATCTGGAATAACAAGCAGTATGCTCCTCATCCAAGGACTAGATTGTGATTAACAGCACCACAGAGCTTATCAGTTTCCTTCTGAAAAGATTCAACACTACATAATTGATAAAGGTTACCTGCATAACAAAACACAAATGTACAATAATATAAGAATCAAGTAACTATATTAAACATTTAAAAGTGAAGAAAATGATGAAAAAAGTTATTATACTGTCAGTAAGGAGCACTAAAATACCCTATGTGTATTTTACAGCTTCCAGTTAACAACAGAAATATTAAAGACATGGTTTGCAAGGAACACAATAAAAGCTGTGTTGCCCGAAGAGATGACCCAGAATCATTCTGCCACTTACTCCCCCCCTTATTCAGTCTCCCTCAAGTTAAGGGAATTGCTCCTCTGGTTTAAGTTAACCATATGCTTAAATATGTTCCCGAATCAAGGTCTAAATTACTGAAGTAAACAGCTGCAGCTGTAAATACTCAACATGGAGCAGACATGTTGCTAGAGGATTTACCGTTTCAATCATTTTTCAGTGTAGAAATACATCTTCAAGCAAAAATAGAAATATATGTACAAAAAAATTGCTGAAACAGTTCCTACTCAAACTTCTTTTGGCTTGAGACCAAATATCCTGGAAAGAGGAACTCCTCCATTAGCATGAAAACAAGGCAAATGAAGCTGTATGTTAAACCCCACTCTGGATCGGTGATACAAAGACCTGCCTTCAGAAAACTGCAGAGACTCAACAGTCATGGTCACGTATGACCGAGACAGGCTTCAGCTCAGAAGAAAATCAGTTTTCTGTCATGGGCTTTTTTGGGGATTGGTAGGGAAATAGGGGAAAAAGTCAGTGGTAACACTCACTCTTTGTTTGGGTTTGTGTCCACATGGACATGACTGCCCCTGCTGCTGTACTTAACATATGGAAATACAGGCTTTGTAGCCAAGCAAGGAGGCAGAACAGACATCCTTAACTTTGCACATCTCTAGGAGCCAGAGAAAGCAGTAAAGAAGTCCTGTGCATACACTGCTGAATGGCCATGGCCCAGGTCAGTGGGTGGAGGCAGAGCACCCCATGCCCTGCTTAAAGAACTGCCCTACACCGAGTGTCCCCTCAGCCCAATGATCACAACATCACCACTGCTTAAGTTGTTTGAGAACTACTAGAAAAAATTGCAATCCAGGCCCAAACTCTGAAGGCCAATTCTAAAAATCCTGTTTAAAATCACTTCTGCTTAGGACCAGAGGCAATGGACACAAGTTGGATGCTGGGAAATTTCAGTGAGATTCCTGGAGAAGTTGCTTGTTTCAGTTGCTACCGGAACAGATTGCTCAGACAGGCATTGGTATCTCCAAACTTGGATGTGTTTGAAATGTGACTGGAGGAGAGTCTGAGCTACTTACTCTAATGAGACTTATTTTGAATAGGAGGCTGGACCAGATGACCTCCAACCTAAACTGTCCTACAATTCTGCGAAATGTTGAAAAATAACTGCAAGGTCTCAAATATCTTGGAGCTCAAAAGTAGAACAAACTTTCACTAGCAGTGATGCAAGAAGCAGGACTCTCAGAATTTTCCTGGAAAGAAGAGTAAAGAAACTTGACTAGAACTCGCATTCCATTTCTGACTGGAGTCACATTGGTCATGTAGCTGTTGGCAAGTCACATAACTTATTACCTGAGAGCTGAACTGAACCCTTACTGCTTCATTTCTATCAGAGAGAGGTAGTGTCTCTGTCCTGTTGGGAATCAAATTTTAAAAGTCTCTTTTATAAATGCAGATGTGTTCATAAGCTTCTCAAAACATCATTGATAACAATCCAGAACACTGAAATCTGAAGATTAAAAGAGTATTTTTGACACAAAAAATTTCCTGGTGAACAGGACAGGACAAAAAGTTGTTCTGGTGTGTAGCAGCTATTCTTCTAAAATATTTTCCTGCAATTTGAAGGCGGGTAGACAGAACTTATCTGCTAATTGAAAAAAGATTTAAATCTACTGAAATTTTTATCTGGTTACTTTTAGGTTTGTTTGTTTCCCACTGGGCTGTGTGTGGCTTGGAGACTTTCCAAATTCTTTTCTTATAAGCTTTTCTAGGCTATTGGCTTAGGATATGGGCAAAACCCTGAAGATATTCCACAGCGCATTCTTTTCTACTTCTTTCTACCACAGTGTGCACTCCCCACTTCACACTGGGGTATAGGCCAAGGATAGAGACCTGACACAACCTATTCCAGTGCCTCACCACACTTGCAATAAAGAATTTCCTCCTAATATCTAATCTAAACATACTCTCTTTCAGTTTGAAGCCATTCCCCCTTATCCTAGTAATGCCATGCTGTAAGAGGAATGTATTGGTTTAGCAGAACCTAAGTAGTCGCTACAGAAAAAAAAAAATCATGAATGTATAGGTCATTTCTATGTGAGAATATTTTAAAACACTTATTACAAAAATACTCTCACCCACATACCCAAAATATTGTGAGACAACAAATTCCAATACATAAGACTGGGTACCTTATTGCTAGAGTAGCAAACTGGGATAGGAAGACCTGTCCCCATTTTACCACTGATTTCCTTAGTGAGCTATGGCAACCTACAAAACCTGTCTCTGCTTTTATTCCCCATCTCCAGAACATTTTATGCACAAACACATGGCCAGAGAATTTAGGTCATACAAAGGCAGTAATTTAGCCCTCTAGCTATCTAAATACCTGATCTCTTAATATATTCAGCCAGATTCAAAAGAGATGCTGCTCTACCTTTCCCAGACAGTAAAATTAGAAAGAGTTAGGCATTAATTTGAAGCACAAGGTGTTAGCGTGGCATATGACTTCAAGCATATCAGCAAATATATATTGTGGGAACAGCAACTACATTGAGCGATGTTCAATTTAACATTACCTTTTCTGTATAATATTGATGTGGAGAATGGTCCTTTACTTTATTGGTTCCAGTAATTATGTAAAACATCGTGTAGTACGTACTGAAGTATGCAGAAATTAGGACACAACTGCCAATCTGTGCTAATTATATTTCTTGCAGTTGCATTTATCTAATACATGCTGATTTCTTGGGGTCTGTATTTCATGATTATTCTTGTAACTAAACAAATTGGGATGATGCTGAGGCTGGGATAATGCTAGACCCTTCTACCCAACAGTCACAAACAAATTAAATTCACTGTAGGTCTATCAATTATGCGGTTTTAAACAACATCTTGAGAATTGTCTACTGCAAGCTGCTTCTATGCTGGCATCGCTTTTGGCACATCTACCTGACCTGAGCTTAAATCCTAACCTGCCTTTCATCCAGATGAGTGACTCAGCTCAGCATTTTTGTTGAAGAAAAAGGAAATCCAGTGCCTTTCTGACACACAGAAACATGCCATCGTGGTGTTTGACTACATAATCCTTTTGTCTGAAAAGAAGAGCCCAAGTATATCTCAGAAAGATCGTATTTTTCATTTGGCTTATGGAACACTTATAAACTAGGACTCCTAACTGTGATTCCCAAACACAAAACAAAGTCAAAGGTTACAGCATATGTTTTTGTTTCAGCTTCTCCAAATTACTTGCAAATGTATTCAAACACAATATGAGGAGATACTTTATTTTATTGAAAATAACAGACTACAGGGTGCTGCAAAAAAGGCTGGGGTACCTCAAGCATAAACATGGAAAGAATACATTGGTTTAGAAACCCATAAATCCTTATTTGAATCTGCCAACCTGAAAGCCAAGTAAAGCCCGAAAAAACTATTTTTCCTAAATGCTATGTCTGATTAAGCCATACTATTAAATGACAGCTGAACTTTAACATTAATATGATATTATTTAAATAACTGCATGATTTTTTTTACACTAAAATGATGAATGATTTTTGGACAGCTCAATTGACATAAAGCAAGAAACCCCTTTAATGAGATTTGACAAAATGGAGACATATGCAGAATATTCGTTACAGCTCATGTCGCAGAGCCCTTCCGGGGGAGACTTGGGTTTGGTTGGTGTCTTTTCTTTTCCTTCATTTTTTTATAGTTTATTTTGATTGTCTACAGTCACTGAACCATCCCTTTCAATTGCCACTTCCTTCCTCCATGGATTTTGAATTTAGCTTGTGTCATTTACATATTACTCTTAATCAGAGATTTTTATATGTTACATTTTAGAGTTGGAATTGTAAGAAATGTGTGGAATGAAGGCACCAGGTTCAGTCATTTTAACCTTTGTCAATTTGCTATACAAGGAACTAACAAAGGTATTTTTCTGAGGAGACTTATGGAGAAATAAAGCTTGTGCTAAAGAACAACTTGTAAAATACCAGTTTTCACATTTCCTAAGCCAAGCGACAAATCAACAACTCTGCTCAAAATTTCTCCTCTTTTTTTCCTTTTTTTTTATAAGCAAAGTGCATTAAGCAAACACACAACACAAAAGCCTGTGGCAAGGGTAATTTCAGACTGAACTCTTCGGAGGATGCACTAAACTCCTTTAGAACTGTGCTTTCTTAGCACCCAGCACTGCTTATTAGAGGGATGCTTTTCTTCTTCAGGAAGCTGAATATACGCAGAAATATGGACATCACAGAGAAGCTCAGGTGCTGTTTCACTGGGTAAAGAACATATATCCAGAGATGCCACTAATTCAAAAAAATCTATCTGAGAATGCACCAATGCAAATTTAAGGGGAGAAGTAATCAGTGGATAACTCCCTCCCTTCAGTCCTGTGTAGAGTTTTAGGACACTGCACAATTTTCCTTTTTTGTATCACCTCATTTTGATCCCAGGGACAATTTTCATAACACTGAAAGCATGGAAGAAACATGCTAAACTCACAGGGGTTGACAGTATGTCTGCCCCATCTATTTAGGCAGAATTTATAATTTTAGCCTTTTCTCTGCACATAAATTTATGCTGCTCCAAAACATTTACCAATTTTCTCATTTTAACAGGCAAAAAAACCCTTCAAAACACCAAAATCACTCAAGAATAAGAAACACAGCAAATCATAATCAAAAAATCTTAATTTTAGAACACGCATCCAAAACCCCCCAAACAAATACAAAGAAACAAAAGTGAGAAATCATTACACAAGTGCTATCCTTCAGGCTACAGAAAACTCTCTCCATAGATGTGACAGAGCCTTCTATCATCCAAAGACATTCTACACAGCAGCCTGGGTAAAAAAAGTCAGGTATACCAGCAAAATTTTGAGGTTGAAGTAGAACCAGAAACCAAGGCATGGAGGGAGAGAAGAAGAAAAGAAAGAGCAGAAATGTCCCTACCTTGGCCTTACCTTCGCAACATTCCCGTCAAAATCCTGGAACTCTTCCCCAGGTTTGCATCTGTTTCTCTAAGCTGGGGAGAAAAGAGTCCCATTGAAGGTAAAAGGCACACGTACTCCATTCTGTACAAAGGACAGGTTTTTCTACAGTCATCTGAGTCAGTCAAATTCAGGTTTAGCACATAACAAGCTCGTAAAGCCACCAAAGCTCTGAAATTTAAAAATATTTTGTCTTGTTTTCACTTACGTAAATATGTAACCCAGGGAAGGTAAGTCATTGAGG
Source organism: Melanocharis versteri (assembly GCA_013397845.1). Lineage (NCBI taxonomy): Eukaryota > Metazoa > Chordata > Aves > Passeriformes > Melanocharitidae > Melanocharis > Melanocharis versteri. Next base: position 160,836 of record VZTG01000491.1, read on the forward strand.
CAACAAAGGTGAGTCAGGATAAAGAGCAAAAGCTTTACAAATAAAGGGTTGCAGGTAGAAGCTCTATACATTGGAATCCATAATTCCCACATGCATGTATTGGTTGTGTATATTAGTGAAGGGATCAAGGGATGAAGAGACAGCCATGTGCTCTGTTCCTGATGCTTTATGAAAAGAAAAACATATATTCCTTTCACTGTTTCTAAAAGACAGTAGTTTAAAGAAAGAAACAGAAGAACAAAATATATCCTTTTAGCAATTCTGTGTAAAGCAATATGTCTATACTGCCCCTTAAATACAAAACTTGTACTGACCTTACAGCAGCCACCTCCGGCCTGGGTGCTCAAATGCTTTGTGAATAGTATATACATGTACAGAAGGAACAGCTGTACAGCATATATGGAGGGCTTTTTTCATGTAAGGAACTCTCACTCACTGAAACAACTATTTTTGTAGTTTTTTAGGACAAAGGAAACCTACAGTTTACAGCTACACCTAATTAGCTGTCTTGTTCTACAGCTCTCAAAAATATTGCAAAATAGATAAAAAATGAAATTGAGTAGCTGAAAAGTTATGAAGCAAATAAACTTCATGTTTATTTCTATTGCTTTTTACAAGGACTTAAAATGTCCCCTCTCTTTTTGTGTTCATTAGTGTTGCACAAAAGAAAATCTTGAAATGAAGAAGATTATAGGAAGAATGGAGTTACTCTCCTATCGCCTCTTTTGCCACTGGCAGCTACAGGAGAGACATCTTCTGACATTTTAGACATCTTGGAACCAGTGAAACATCAAAATCTACTGTAAAAAGATAATGTACTGATTATGACTATTTCAGGTCTGAAATAGCAGGGACCACTGTTTCTAACATGCCCCAAAACACAGCTGTGTGTACATATATAAAAACATTCTTCTCCTTATGAAAGCTGAATATTTACCTCTTCATTATCAAATCAGATTGAAAAGATTACCTGAGTCATTGACTTCTTACTGAAAAAACTTTGTTGTAGTAGACAAAACGCATCCTGTGTTACAAATCCATCAAAACAGTAGCACTGCCAAGAAGAGTGGCAGTCTTCCAATAACAAATCACCTTCACCATAACAAACCACTTTTATATCTTGAATATTTGAACAGCAGCAATATTAAACCCAGTCGCTGTTCTGGAGCACAATACTGTAAATATTTGCTGCCAGATTTAATGCTTATTACTGAAATCAGTAGTTGCAATCGATGTCACATAACCTTTTTGCATAAATTTCCTCCTTATTCTTCTAAAAGCTATTAAGAAAATACCAAGTAGAAGCCGGGACTGGATAACACCAATAAAGTCTTGCTCTTAGCAATATCATATTCAGTGGGAAGGCTTGCACTGACTCTCAGATCTCTGCAATTATGTGCTATGATGGAACAAAGATGAGCATTATATTCCAGGGAGGCCATTCCCTCATTTTTTCCTGATTCATGTAGACAATTCAAGTTCCAGAAAAGCAGTTTAGCCTGGTTTGACACAAGTAACAGAAGAAAAAACGTCACAATAATTTTTAAAAGGCTCATTAAAAAGCCAAGTTCTTATCTATGCTAGAAGGGAATCTGAAGTACAAATGTATGCTTTACATTGGTCTTTTATTATTCATAAAGATGCATTTAACACTTGGGGCTTCTCCTCCCTTTTCACAGAAAAGTAGCGCTCTCCTTTTTACCATTAAATGTTTGATCCTAACTTTCCTCTCTTGCTGCAGGATTCTACCTGACAGCTAGAATCAGTGCTGATAGTTAGGAAGGGGAAGCTGAATCTTAGAGGTTTGACAAACTCCTCTAAGCAAGACGACCTCATGTTTTTATGGTAATAAAAAACCCACAAAATAAGCGAAAGAAACATTAAAAAAGAAACAAACACGTACACACATAGTTGGAAGATCTCTAGCTACCTCCCAAGAGGATGCTAAGAAAACACCTTTTCTTCCTGCTTTGGCGGAAAAAAAAAACCAACAACCACATGAAGAGTTTCAAACTGTAAGTTTGTTTTTGTTTAAAACTGAATTATCTGATTGCAGTTCTTCCACCATTTCTTTACCAATACCAGCACACCACAGAAGTGTGGAATGAAACTTGTGGAATGTGAAACTCTTATATAGCGTATGTTTCACAGAACTGCCATAGTGAAAACATTTTGAAACAGGCCTTGATATTAGCAATGGCAAATCTATACAGTGTTTAAAAATAATATTAAGAATAACAATGAGAAAGCAGGAAGATGAACAAGATGGTGACACTGATATCTTGTCTGCCTTAGAAAAATTTTGATGTTTTCCTAAAAAATGTTGCATCTTTTAATGTCCTGTATATTCCAGCTAACCTATCTGACTTGTAGCAGAGCTTTTATCCCTTCTCTTTGCCTTCAGAAGAAAGAAGAAGTTTTACTCTATGGACACGAAAATTCATATACGTAAATTTAACCAAACTATTGAGACATTAACTTATTTGCACTTTGCTCATAAAAAAAAAAAATCTTCCTAATTTTCACAACATTGAACTGCTAAAGCTGACCATCATACTCAAGTTGACAATTTCATTCCAGAAGATAAGTTTCTTCCCTGGTTGATAAGATAATAACAGCATGTATTTATTATGCTATTATACAATGATAGAGTATCCTCTGCCCTGGTCTTTAAAATCTCCAGAAAACGGAAAACTTGCCAAATTATCCAAGATCTTCCCTAAATGTTCATCTGAGTGTATACAGACAGCTGAGACAGGTCCACCCATGTGGCTCCACTGGAGAACTTTTCTGAATTCCCAAAAGAAAATATTTTAAGTGGCTTATGATAAAAAATTTGGAGTTTGAGATCTTCCATTATGACAAGAGTTTTTTTTACTGCACTGTGGTGGAGTGTGTGTGTAGTGCACTTTCCTAGAATACCCTTCTTATTTTGAATCTTGCTCTTTGCATCTTACAGGTTTGCCATCAAAGAAATCTGCTCCTCAGGTGGAAAGCAGTGAAAAGGAGAAGTTATGCTATGAACCATGCGTACATTGAGTGATCAGAACTACATCCCTGGGATTTCTAGGATCAGCAGAAAGGAATACATGGCACTCATCTCCATTGCCTAGGTTTTATCTGTCCAGCTAGAAACAGCAAAGCATTTCAGACTCAGCAGTCACTGGGGATGTAAGGAGTGGGAGTGAAATAAGACACCAAGTTGCCAGAACAAAACCTGGCCAATCCTCACAATTCTTAGTTACATTTTGTGATTTAGCTATATTTAGTGTTTTCAAGTAGCTAATGTCCAGGAGTTCAGAAAGTAACTGGTACAGCTGGCAGAAAATGCCTCATTAATGCTGTCATAGGAATCTTTACTAATCAAAGCTATCCAGGTAAAGAAACTCCCAGAAAAAGGAGGTTTTTTTAAGAGCCACTGGTCAGCTAAGAGATGTGTGGGAGAACCTAGCTTTGGCAAAACTGGACACTTGGGGAAGTATCTGGACAGACGTCATGGACAGAAGTTGCTGGTTCTGTGAGCAGAAACCAGAGACAGAGAGGCTGGGCTCCCACATGGAATTCAGAGAACTTGTACACATGGGATGGGGTGGGCTTCTGAGCATCTCCATTAACTCTGCGCAGTGCAGCTGATCCCCAAGGAGGCCACATGAGCCAAAAGTGACACAGATACGTTACCTTGGCTGCAGAGACAGAGCAGCAGTACCTGCTCTTCACACAGACCTGCCTGAGGGGCTGTTATTTGCATCTGCAGCTACAAAGAGTAAGGTTGATCAACTATTAGAAGCTCATTTATGATACTGAAGTGTTTCATAGGAAGCCCAAGAAGTTGTAATTGACAGTAAAACAAACCCTTCAAAGGACAGAACACTGACATAACTGTGAGAGTGACAGAAAATCTGCTTCCAACAGCAGATTTGGCGACTACAGTGTGAGTCCCCATCAGAGACTTGGCAGGATGGGGCCCATGAAAGACACTTCGTAAGTTCTCCACTGTAGACGGTGATTATATCTCATCTGGATTATTTTTGCATGCACAAAGAACTTCCCCAATGCAAATAAAATGCAGAATCAGCAATTACTTATTATCAAACTTACCCTTTCCCGAGCACGCTGGATCTTCTCTCTGTCGTGGCTGAGGTTTTCAAGCATCTCCTGTCCAATCTGCTCTGCATTAAGAAATGAAAATGTAAACCATGAAAAATACAGCTTGTGACTGCAAGGCCTTAAAATGCCAAGTTAGATTCCAACAACAGCATTTAATACATGTGGTAGCCTAATCACTCCTCCTAACTGCAAAGAGGAATACATCACTAAGTTAAAATTTAAGTTTTTCAAGCAACATAAAACTGAAGAAGCAAACCAAACCAGAAGCTGTCCCTCTGCAGTCTCTTGAGATTGTCTAGGCCCTGGGAATTGATGCTGACCTTTGATCTGTGAAACAAAGGCAAGAAGACTTTCAGACTTGCTCTAGGTGCTGGGTGCTCATACTTCCCATCTACTCCTTAAGCCTAAGGAAGTCAGTAAGCCTTTGCTAAAACACCAGCCATCCTCATACATCTAAAGACACCGAGAAGTCATATTAGTAGAAAACCACTCTCAGTGCCTCTCAGCATTTACCATTGATGCTTAAATGAAAGCTTTTTCAGGCTCAGCCCAGTTACTGGTGTCTGCTTTGCTCCACCATGGACTGTTTCTGGCTGGCTTAGAGATAGGCTGTAATCTCCTGATGTTTTCAACAGCAGATAGAGACATTAATTTATAGTCATCACCGTTTGTTTACACAGGGGTTGTTTGCTTCCGCAGCTTACGCTGAACCAAAGGTTGCAAAATTATAGTGGAGAGGCCTCAAGATATGGTACAAAGACAACACAAGATGCCAAAACTTTACTCTTCAAACAGCTTCAATCAAATGCTTCTCTAACACTGAAATATTAGCAGCAACTATAGAGAAGAGATTTTAATCTTCAAAGCTCTATAGAAATATTAAGAAACCCTCCCTGTATTTCCCCGAAGGAGAAAAATAAGTTAAATCATTCCCATTTTACAGATGAGGAAGCAGGCAGAAGGAGCTGAAGCAGCTGTAGCTTTGCCTCGGGACACACAGCACGTATGAGACAACCAGCATTTCTGTGCACATTCATTTAGGGTACTTAGCAGGCTTACCAGAGATACGAACCAAAACAGTAAAGCTACAAAAACATGGGGTTTTTTTTCCCTAAACAACAACAAAAAAGTCTTGCTTTTGTTCTGGTGAGTGGGATCCTAAAATGTCATTACTCAGGGAGCCTTGAGAAAATGGATCATTAAAAATTCACCAATATGTTAGTAAACACGATTATGATTTTTTTTTTAATATAGATTCAGTCCATTTTCAAGGAACAATCCAAAGTAGAATCACCTCAAACTTTAAAAGTTTGAGACAAGCAATGTTATTTTTAAATCCATTTAACACAAGGTACACAGTCTGCCAGATAAAGTCTGAGGAAATTCATTACATATATATTTCTCTATCAGTTGCCAAGTACAGTACAAGTAAGATAAATATTTCCTCTGACCACAAATTGACATCCTCATTATGCTATCTTGTCCCTCTTGGCTCGCTGCTCTTTACTTTTAGCTGTATATACAATGCCTCCCAAAGGTGAAATGTGGTAAGATACATGGGTTTGGAGTTAAAAAGGCTGCACAGTGCAGTGCAGTTACACAAATGGCAGCCTCAGAAAGCAATTCACAACAGCTTTGCCTATGCTTGCATGTCAAAGGACTTACAGGATGGAAATATACCGAAATATTTTCCTCATTAAAGCACTCAAAATACTGTAATACACAAACAGATGTATGTGTTCAATATAATCTAGGGATGAAAAAACCAAAGCAAAATCTCTTAAAAGAGAGGGGAAAAAAATCAACAAATTACTAACCTAGGAGCACGAGGTGAAATGATAAAAACTGTATTTAGTGCTAAAAATTATACATATGTTTGCAGACATAAAGAAGTATGAGGTGCAGGTCTTCCTTCAAAGGAATAAGTATAAAATAAATGGCTAAAATGGTTTGGTATCTCATGAACAAAGCTCAAAAATATCTTTGTAGGAAACATTTTTATTTTTATTACACCAATTTTAAGCAAGTTACTGTGGGTTTGTTTATTTTTTTTTTCATCTTCTTCCTGTTACTGGCAAGTTCACACTCTTAGCTTTTTATAATGATTGAGTTTATTTTCCAACCATCAATGTGACAGCAGCATCAACTGTAAGTGAGGGTAAAACACCGTCACTTTGACGAATAGTGTATTTTCCTCTCATTGTCGATGACTGAAGACATCAATAAATAAGGAAGGAGAGCATGTCAGCCAGAATATCACAGAATGAATTGTTGATATGACACTTAGGGATTAAACCTTCAGCCATGAAGTTCAACCTAGCAGAGGGGTCTGAGAACTGAGATAGTTGCGTTTCTTCCCAGCAGCCTCTATAGATAAATAATTGGACGGATCATCAATTTTACAGGAGCAGCTTTACTCTACATGCACTTTCGTTGATGATCTTTGCCCTTTTTTGGGCTAAAATAACAACATAAGTTGAACAAAGAGACATGACGGAGGTAACATAATCTCAAAATAAGTTTGCAAACATAAATTGACACCTTTATCCTCTTCATATCCTCATTCTACTCAGAAAATTCACTGATGACAGTGAAACTTGATTTTTAGCTGGAAGGTCAAGACAGTCAAACAATAATATTACTAAATAAAGAAAATAAAGACTTCTCAATGACATGAAGACATGTCTCTTCACTTGGTTTGCAACCGAAAATACCTGGGACTAGGAAAAATGCAGCATTAGCCCACAGTCCAGCTAATTGCGAGCTTGATATCATTGCTATCTGCTTGCTACCATTTCTCAGGTTTCCCCACAACTCTGATGTTTTCCTGCCAGTTAAAACATTCATCTATGTGGCAGATTTGTGCTTTTAGTGCAATGGTGCTGTATATATCTTTCCAGCCTACTTATAATGCAAGTCATTGATGAAGCTACTACAGTTATGTGAAAAGGTCAGGTTTGTAAGATATACTGTAGTGCAGATGCATGAATTAAGACCAATACACAAACTGAAGGGTGTTGCCTGTTGCCAGTAATGGTGTTATTTCCACAGAATCTTAACAATGTCAATTATTTGGGGATTATGCCAACCTTTCAGTTGTTTTGTACGGACAAGGTTTAGTATGGTGCAGTCCCAAGTCCTACCAAAGACTGAGTGGTGCTGCCTCTTCTAACTGAAATTCCCAAAGAGATGCATAAAATTATGTTCTAAAATTACAGCTAAACTGTGAGAAGCAGAAGGGTGAATGCATTTACATCATTATTATCTGTGTACTGACAGAGGGCAGGAATATTCGATAGAGCAATTATTTCAGTCTTAAACAAGGCTGTGATGGCCAGAAAAAAGTATTTCTGAAAACGTACATAATATTAACAAGCATCATCCTTAAACGGTGAATGCTAAAATTCACCGCTCTAAATGTATTCTGCCCTAAAGGTGTTTGAACAAAGTATGGGAAATCATCCTCTTTAGTGCCGAACACTTCAAAAATGCCATGTTGTGAGTCCAACACAAATGGTGCCTGGTTCTATGAGACTGTGTTATGCAAGAAAAATATAACATTTCTTATCCTAAAACACGGAAATTAATTAGAGGAATGAATACACTTTTCCCACCTGAAAAAAAAATAACACCCCACCACCCTAAAAGCAACAAATGCAAACCTAACTTTTCCCTTCATATATGCACAAATTGGCACATGGTTTTCAACTTTTATGTTGAGATAAACCCAAAAGACAATGATCACTTCTAGCAATGCTTTGCACTCCTGAATAAGCCCTTTCTTTGGAATTTGCCTGTAACCTGTATGCAGTATTTATTTATACGTACAAATCGTAATTGTTTAATACATGGTCCACAGAGCTTGATTTCTAATACCTACACACACATCAAGGATGCAAAGTAAGTTGTGCTTGACTGGTTTCTCTTTTACTTTTTTTTGCCTCCAGCCATTTAAGAATTTACGTACTTCATCAGATAAACTGATTCTGAAAGAGCTTTTTCTAATCACTCAAGTCAATAATACTTTTTCCCCTAAGAATGACTAATATATTTACTCAAGAGACAGGAAAGACATGGAATGAGCCTCTCCAGGCTTTAGGATAAATAAACATGCATTTTTATGAATTTTGAAGACAGACTCCCCATTTTTCTTTTCATATGAAAAATAAAATAATCCAAAATAGTTTGTAGATCACTTTTTCTCTCAGTGTACCCTATGTGTGCATGTATATGTGTGTGTGTGTGTATATATATGTATGTAAGTGTCATAACATGCAGCAGATATTTTGATATGATTTAAAATACAAAAAAACTTGAAACTAACCTAATCACAGAGAGGCTGCCTGGAAATATGATTTGCCCAATCTCATCATATGTACAATGCATGCATCTGAGCTATGTAATTAGAGATTGGAAAAGAAAAATTATTTTACACTGGGAAAAGCAGAAGATCATGTTAAAAATCAAGATGGCAGTTCTACAGAATAATGAAATACACTACAAAAACCACTGTGTGTTGATCAGAGTAGGAATGGAGAACAGTTCCAGGCTGAGATCCTCAGCCCTGCCTAGTGACCAGTGCCGTTTGGGGAGTGCAATTGTGTGTCGTCTTTGCAAGGAGACATCACATCCTCTGAAGATGTAGCAAAAGCTTATAGTAGATTTTTGGAAACTATGCTAACACAGGCTGGGACTTCTTTTTTTTTTCTTAAAGGCACTCCATTTTGGACAGGTTAAAAATTTTGATTTTAGGAGACTAGATTAAATCATCAACAGCAGTGTCTGGGAAAAAATGCTAGAAAGTGTTAAAAGCTCGCTGTTCAGAGGTGACAGCAAGCAGATTTACAAACTTGGAAAATATAGGTTGCATGAGTTGAAGAATTCAGGGTTGAGTCGAACACCTTATGCTTCTGACAGCAGAAAGTTAATAAAAAAGTGATGACATATCTTAAAGTATTGGGACACAGGTAAAAGTCCAATAAATTCCCCAGTTCACAGTTGACATACATTTACATTGAACAGCTGATATAATTAGAAACAGAAGGATTTAGATCATTAAGGTTATTAAAAAACAAGTACAGGGTAATACAGATAAATGAAGGATAATGTAACAGCCATAAGCCAACGGAGAGACAATTTGTAGAGCATTAACAGAAGAGTGAAACATGAGTTAGTGCTCAAATGCCTCAAGAATCTGCCATGAAGATGTTAATCTGCAGGCTGCTAAGTGGTCACTTAACACAATAAAATAAAAATTAGCTACTTTTTATAGGGATTGGTTGGCTTCTACAGCAGAAGCAAATGCCATACAGGTGGAAAGAGCACTGACAATCCACAGCATTCACCAAGGACATCCAACACTTCCAGAGCTGTCAGAAGTTCAGTTGCAAGAGAGGATAAAAGAAGTTGCCCAGTCTTACCGTGGAAGCAAGTAACATCTAAAAATACCTCCCAAACTTCCAAAGTCCAAGATGTCCACCAAAGTAAAAATACAAACATTTTTCAAATGAAAAGGTCTCCCTATAAGCTATAATGGATGTTCATGAAATTATTTTTATTGGCCAAGAGCAAAAGGGGTTGGTTGATACTGAGGTCAGGGAAGCCAGAAAGAAAAACATCCAGAACATCTAATCAGAATTCAGTCTTTGTGCTTTGTTTGAAATAAAGAAGAAAAGATATTTGAGGAAGGTGCCACATGCCTTTAAGAACAAACTGGGAGCATTTCGTAACCAACACCTCCCATGGTCCAGGCCTGGCTTGTTCTTCCCCAGTAAAAAAAAAAAGGCAGATGAATGAGAAGGAAATAGGATAAAGAAAGAAGAAAGACAATATATGACAGACCTGGTAGCTTCACCTCCAGTTGCCTTTTCTATTTCAAAAGTTTCATACCTTTTCTGAAATCCTAACTTACATCAATCTGCTGGTGAAAAACAACTCATTTCTCACTAACTGATGTATGTTTTTTCTGTCTACTCCCATCACCAATCCAGCTGAGCTCCCGTACTAACATCCTCACAGCAACATTCACAGGAGGTGGCAGACTTTGATTCTGCTGAGCACTTGTCTACATTGAAGGCTGGCCATTGTTCTTGCCATGCCCCAGCCCAGCAGTGCTCGTCTGCTCCAAATTCCTCCCATCACATCTTCCTCCCCTACCCTCTTCCTTCAAGTAAGTTCTAAGGCAAAGAGAAATCCTTCCTTAGTGCATCAATAAGTAAACAACTTGCTACCCCCATTTCAATCACTAATAATGTAAAGTTGGGAGCCAACCCTCAGTGCCTTCTTTTGCTACTACTTTTGTGCTACCAGGATGGAAAAGCCCCTGCTCGCTCTGAGCTTGGTGCAGGAATGGGTGAAGCTTCACTGCAGTACTGCCAGTCTTGAACTGGCCTGAAAGCAATTTAGCAGGGGAGAGTATTAAAAATCCTGATTGCATCTAAATTAAGTTGTAGAAATACATCCTCTAAAACTTGAGCCACAAACCGCCATTTAATTAAACTTGTGACTCCAAACAGCACTGAGATGACACAATGGTGATCTTTGGTTCATCTAAGGCTGGATTCATAATAATTATTTAATCAAAAGTGCTCCACCATCTACCCAGCTTGCTATAAACTCAGAGCAGTACAAATAATTACTCTGGACTACGCATTACTGGTTATTTCAAAGACTTAAAATGTGCAGGCAGAGAGTTGGCAACTTGAACTCCTGCATTCAGCAGCTCGAGACTCATAAAGTTGGCCCTGTCTCTAGAGCTGATCCACTCTTAAAGCAGTGAGTGCACTTCAAGACACAGAGCTGAGCACAAAATAAATGAGACAGGCTGTTAGCCAACCAGCCAATAGAAAAAAAGAGTTACATTATGTTTTTAAAAGAGAAGAAAATGTTTTGAAATTCTGAAATATGTTTTAAAATGGAAGAGTGGAGTGAGAATTTTTTTCAATCTTATTTAACTGCATAAAACCACAGTATATGACATTTAGGTAGTACAAAGATGAAGAACAAAGACTGCTAGTTATATCTGTAGGCACTGGAACAATTTATTATTTTTTTTTCCAACTGATTCTTTATGACCTCTTTATGTAGCTTGAACTTATCAATAGTAACAAGAGTGTTTTGCAGTTTCTCCTCTGGACATCAGAAGCCCTATGAGAAGAGTATATCCTTCAACTGCTTCAATCTGAGAAAGTGCTCCTTGAAGCAAAAAGCAAAGTCAACATCAGAAAGTAAAGCCAGAGCCAAATAAAATTACATCTGGGTTTGTTCAGGTTTCTCCCAACATCCTGACGTACCAGATTTATCTTGAATCTACAGGCCAATTAGAAAGTCAGGAAAGCTGGCAACATAAACAAGAAGTCTATGCCTGTTTGATCTCTAATACTTCCATGGAGCTAAACAGTGTTTTAACCTTTCTTGCACTGTTCAGAAATTCATTTTAAATGTGGATGGAACTATCTCCTGCTGTATTCACATTCATATTTAAACAACAAAAAACAGAAATAAAATAGCACCCAGACATTAGAGAAATAAAACAAACATAGAAGACGATTAATAAATAATGCTTAAACTCATTGACCAAAAAGTGCTGCAGCCTGTACATAAATAAAGTATTCTGTAAACAGTGTGTGTATATAAAAATACACATATATAAACTTTCTTAAACATGGCAAAGCCCACGAAGCAGGTGAACAGCTCAGCAACCTCGGAGCTGGCTTCAGTGCAATTCACTCTTTGAATACGAATTAGCAGTGGGTAATCGTGGCATATTTATGAGGCCTTTTGCCTGGTCCTTCTCTCCAGTGAATGCTGTATTATTCATTGCGTGTGCCCTGACCCCAGTGCGCTCCTGTTCTGACAAATCATACTTGATTAAGACAAATCTTTATTAGTTAGCTAGTCAACTTCCCCATTTATCATTTGCAAATCCCATTCTCTTTTTCGGGTACAGTAAAAAGTAACTGAAACCGAAACCATTTTTTCTCCGTATAAAATGAAATGCTTGTTACAGCCAGTGAGCGCAAACAGAAGCCTAGAAGTCAGTAATAGATGATAAAACAAAGGTTTAACAGGCATAAATTACAAATGGGGCAAAACTCTAACACAACAGTGTACCTTGGATAGGCTGAAGAAACATTAATTAGCTCATCCTTTCAATGTTTCCCATTTTTGTCACAAACGAAATCTCTCAAAATCTAAATACCATAAAAAGAAATGCATTGCAAAGTTGGAGGATGAAACTACCAAAGTTTAAAAAATAATAATAAAGACAATGCTGAGGAAAGTTATTGTTCAAGGTTTCTACCAATACTAAAAAAAATCTTTTAAAAGGAAGAAAAATGAGTACTAAATTACTAATGAAACTTTAGTTTCCCTTGAAAATGCAATATCGCTCTAAAGAGGTGGCAATTTGGAGAAGTTTGCTTTCAAGACAATGCTAGTTTATTCATTGGGTAATTTACAACTAGAAAACCATGTGATGTGCAATGCACAACAGTTTTGTCATGAATGTGGTTTTGCTTGCAGAGAAGGATGTTTCTTCTGCCAAGACACTGGAGATCTGAAGCAGCTACTCGGAGGTGGAGGGACAAGGGACAGAGGGAAGGGACAGTCTGTAGCTTGTTGGGCTGGCTGCAGTTCAAGTTCCAGCTCTAACCCAGGATTTTATTCTCTGGAGGGATCTCTAGCCAATGCTCGCTTGGCTGTATTTTTGTTTGGTGATGAAGTTTAGTAGATTGTGCATTTTATTACATTTTGAATCTTATTTTTTTACATCACTTGATATTCATATCCATCAATTAGAATCTGTGTTCATTTGAAATATACAGCAATTTAAAACCTGCACCTAAAGGACAAAACATCAAGATAAACATCCCTGTGCTCCTTACCCAGCACACTTCTTACAGACACCAGTCTTTTTCCACTTACACCTTCCCATTTTTCTTTTTTTTTTCCCCCTGCAGGACCAATGAAGCTATGGATTCTGCTGCTTTTTCACACACATGAGCTAAGTGCTAGTTATTTCCATCTGCAATGTTGCCTTTGATTACACACAGAGTAATGCTGAGAAAACCACTACCTCACTAAACCCACAGCAAGGGTTCAGAGGGAACAATGAAAAATACTCGATGGCCTGGCAAATCAGTGCTATCAGGAGGTATACAAAAAGGAAAGAATCCAGATCAATTTTAAAATCCTGGCTGAATTTGCAGGGCTATGTGTGTATATATATATATAAATATATATAAAATATTAAAAAGTCTCTGTTCTTGTACTTTTTAAACAAAGATATTTCTTCTCGAAATTGCTGAGATGGAAAAGTAGACTATCCCATAATAGAATCTTTACAGCACTCCTCAGAGCAGACTCATATTTTAAGGATCAAGTTAAGCCCTTCAGATGGTGTTTCAGAGGCTGACTTACACGGGACCTTTATTGCATATAGACACAATTTGTTTCTAAGGCATCCTTGCTAGGAAAAATTGTTGAAAAACCTGATTTATCAGTAAGTGCCTAAGACGACAAGTGTGATTTCTTCTGATGGAGCAACACAGCAACACTTATCAATACTTTTGGGATCTTTAGACTACCACTATACGATTTGATTTAGGGCAGACCTGGAGATTTCTAAAAACAAACTTCTCCAGAATAGAGCAGTTTACTGCATGGGGCAGCAGCTTTTGCTTGGATGCTCTCAAAGCAGCTGCCTGGAGTTCTCCAAGTGCCATCCCAGCTACTGGAAATGGTCTTTGGGTCCCCGAGGATTTGGGTCAGGGTTACCAGAGCGGCTGCTTCCTGCTCTTGGGTGCTCCTTGAACTGCAGCCGGCACGGACGTGGGCACTGGAGGCGCCATAAAGGCAGCTGATCAGTCTCTGTGGGGATGTCCCACGTTTGGGTGACATCTCTCCTCTCTCCTGGTCTGCCAGACTTGTCAGCATGCAGGACATGCTGCCAAAGGCACAGGTGGCCTGCTGTGGGACGTCATTAACAAATCTGTGGGAGTGGCTGGCAGGCCACTGTTAGAGTTTCTTTGTGTGGATGGTCTGTATGCTGCAGACAGAACGGATTTAGAAGGTTTTTCTTTGCTGTACCTTATTTCTTGATTTCTAGAAGACAAACATGAGTAAAACATTATGCCTAGCAGCCCTCAGCCCACACAGTAAAGAGACAAGTATCTGGATTTTCTGTCATGCTCAAAGATCAAGAACGCAGGGAGGCAATGTCAGATCTGAGAAAGGACCCTGGACTGCTGGGTTCTGTATTTGAAATGGAAGTCATGCCACCTATGGGCAGGTACCATCCAGCCCAACATCCTCACTGACGTTACAGACCTGAGCCCATGGCCATTTTCACGTTTTAGTGCTGTTTTGGATGCCAGTAAAAAAAAAAAAAAATAAAAAAATTGATCTTTCCAAAATTTCTTCAAGCAGTCTTTAAGGTTGCAAGATAGGAATTTGAGAGAACAGAACTGTAGTATTGGCTCAGGCACTACTGTGCTCCTGCTAGATCCTTGTGCCTGCTTCCCTGATTCTAAAACGGGTGCGAAGGAATCCACATTGGTCAAACACAGGATGTAACATTAAAAGAATAATTTTTCTAAGGAAAGCATTTAAATACCGAACTTAGCTTCTTATATATTCATTTTCATTACAACTACTAGTTTGAATGCCATTTTAATTGAAATAAAAACAAAATTAGACATTATTTTTAAAATTAAATCTGAAGTGGCCCACTCTCCCCAACTACAGAACATTTTACTTAATCTAATAAGGGGTTTTTAGATTAATTGAGCCCCAAAATATAATTATCCCATGATCTACTGAATTGTTAAATTATTGCAGTATGACAATTTAATGCAAACACCCAGTTTACAAACATAACTTTGCTGGAAATTCTCAAGAAGTGTTAAACCGATGTCAGTGTCTCAGTAATTTCGCAGTTTAAAAACAGTTAGAAATGTAATGACTACACTGCACTTGATTAAAGCATTTACAGCTCTAATCAAAAACTGACAGCAAGATCAAAGATGTTAACTTAAATCTCTCTTCTAATTATGTTTAAAATGCCACACCTCAGGCCTGTCTCTCCTCTTCTTTTTCAAACCAAATTCTGCTTAAGAAAGATCTAACACTTCTTAACAGTTCATTATCCAATAAAACTATTCAAAGCTTAAAAGCAATCTACACAATTAGTCAGGACCTCAGGGAGTCCACCGGTAGTCTTTATTACAGGGCTTCATATTAAAACACCTTAATTATATTTGTCAAATGGATTTCATTAAAACCCATCGTCACTTTAATTTTCATATTTTGACAGTGCTGGCATAGCATTATTACCACCTGCCAAGCTACGAACTACAACAAAATTATCAAATTCCTTCAAATACTAAGCAGTTTCTTTTTGTACCTGACCAATGATTTCCCTCTTTTTGGTGAATGCACCATAATTAAGAGGAATAATTAAAATTTCATATTCAAGCAGCACACAGGCAAGCTAAATGTGCAGTGTATCTGTTGCAGGTGTGTAAATAAGAACCTATACGGATACCTGGTTGCCAGGAGCACATAATACAAAGGTAGGACACATATACTGAAGTGCTTCTGAATAATAAAGCCAAGACATCAAACAGAATGCACTATTATTTAATCAAATGACAACCACGAGGATTTGAAAGCAGAGGACATTTTAACTTCTACTCATTATACTGTCATTTCAGCACAACAGATCTGGGGATTATGACCATATACTGTAACCACAGTTTTATTTTAGATTTAATCCATGGAGGATCCACTTGACTTTAGACAATCACATTGAAATATAATTAAAACAAAATTGTTCATCCTCTCTTCATACAGTAAGCACTGTGACAGGGCTTCTGATATTTAGGATACATTTCCAATGCAGGACATACCAATTGTTGTTTGATTTTCTTCTTAATACTCAATACCACAGCAATTAACGACTTTAGGTAATTACCAATAATATAAAAGGTAGGCACCAGCATCTGTCATGCAACACAGTTTGGGCTGTTAACGTCATGTGGGATATAGAATGTTCTTGGATTATTGTGAGTAAAACTATGGGATGCTAAAGAACCTATTTAAATGACAATCAGTTTTCTGTACAGTATTTCAAATAACAAAAAAAACCTGAAGCAATTTATTGTTATTGTGCATACATTTACTGAGCTAAATTCAAGCCTGATTAACTCCATGTTCTTCAGTGAACATGTGTGTGAGATGACTTTGGCCCACAACAGATAAAACAATGGCATGCAGATTGCAATGGGGAAAAGAACAGAGAATTTTCCTTTCTTTCATATAATCATAGCAAGAAATAAGAAATTAAGAGGTTTCTGCCATATGTCTAACACACTTCACTGCTTTGTACAAAGGTCTCAAGAGTAATGATCTCCGTGTGTTATGAATATTTTAAGACTTATTAAATGTTCTTGGATTATTGTGAGTAAAACTATGGGATTCTAAAGAACTGGTTTAAATGACAATCAAATATTATTCCTACTTAAGGTAAAATAAAAATTTAATAATTATTTAATGTATTATCAAGGAGGAAAGCTTCAACCTCTTTCATACCGTATCACAAGTTTTAGCAGAGGAATTGCCGAAGACGTGCTGGGGTTTATTTTATTTAATTTCTATTTTATTTCTTTTCATTGCTTTAATTGCTTTTGAATTACAAAGAAGTAAAGCAGAGCACTTCCAAGCAAGGGACTATGAGCTGATCACAGATTTCTTATTTGACTTTTTGGCAAGTCACCTAATTTCTTTTATCCTATTTACTCTATCTGTAAAACAGGTGTAAATAATGTTTCTACTAGAATTCCACTGAAACAAGCAAATGCCCACATGCTGCTTAGCTTCTGTTACCAGGACATCTTACAGCAAACAATCAGAATTTTTTGGCGCCTCTTGTTCAACTTCAAACTATCATGACAGCCTTGTGGGTTTCTCTTAGAAACCCCCTAAGTCAGAGGCAACCTAGAAGAAAAGCAGTGTTTTGAAAACAATCCCAGCCCAAACCAGTGTAGGCTTGATTCTACTGACCTGGTGGGAGCCAGCTCCTCCAGCTTAACACAAGGATGGATGGAGGGAGAGGGAAACTTCCCAGATGAGGAGCTGGTGGATGAGGAAAGCTCACACGTGCCTTTGACACAACTGGTCATGCTTTCTCTCTTGAAATCTCCTCCTCCCTCTGCACCCAGGATCCTGTCCTCTCTGTGAGGGCTGTGTAAGGCTCTGGCTTTGGTTCCTTTCCTCCCCACAGATCTGCAGTTGATTTAGGGCTGGAAAATCTCATGCACCAACTCAGTTACTATTTAATAAGGGACAGATTTCCCTCTCTGCTACACTGCCATTTCCTCTCCCATCTCTCTCACTGCTTAGCCTTCAACTCAAATTCAACACAATACGGCAATTCCTTGTCCCCCAACATGTCTCCACACCATCTATTCTGATGACACACAACATGGCTGTCTTCATTTCTACCCAGCCTCAACATCTTTTTTTACTCAGTTCTTTTTTTCCAGTCATTGCATTTTGGGCAAGCTTTCTGATTCCTTCTGCATGACATCAATAGGAAACAGACTGGTCCCAGCCATTCCCTTCCTAAAACCCTCTTCTAAGCTCTCACCCTTTATTTATATTATCATATACTTTTGTTTTAGCCTTGACAAAAAAATCTATGTACCACCAACAATAATGTAGAACACTGCTACAAACACTGGTTTTTAGTATCATACCGGTCTTTTGTTTCATGCCACTGCCCCACTCGGTTCAGCACATGAAACAATAGCTACATTCCTTCTGCAGCCAATCCCTTCGTGGTCCGACTTCTCCCATTTGCTATCAGTGTATTAATTCCTCTCTCAGCCCAGATATCATTCACCTGTTAAATTTTTACTCAGGCATTTCTGCACTTTCTCTCACGCTGCCATGATTGAAAGGAGCTGAGCATAAACAACTCATCACCTCATCCCACTCTTGCAATGTCTGATCTGGCTTCTCTCATCCATCGATATATCAGGGATAACAATTTCTTCACAGCCCATGGAAATCTCAGGCACAACCATGAACGCTTGTGTTAGCTGAATTTCTAAACGTCTGGTCCCAGACGGATAAGCTATAGCAGAAAATCTAGTGAGCCCATGAGAGCATCATCCACACGGGAGGAGGAAAGTACAGTAAGAAACGAGTTAGCACCACTTGTCTTCAGTGTTTCAGAGCAGGTGTGACACAGGGATTTACAACCTACACTGCATTACTGTCAGGTTTTACCTTCCTAAAGCAAACACTATGCCCCACAAGCTATCAGCAAATAGAAAGTAAATCTTGTTGTCATGAGTGAATAATTTATTAAATTGACACTATTACTAATAATTACAGAAGATGTGCCTGTTTTTCACTCCTGACAAACAGGAAGCCAGCCATGTTTCCCATTTCAGCTACGATACACAAGGAACAATTCAAAGTGATGCTCGTCCCTGGCTGGCACGTATTCTTTACCATTTGAAGTTTATTTGATACAAATGAGGGTCTACAGAACCCTGCTGACATGAAGTCACAAAGAGCATATACATTTATGAATACTGCATTTACTGCACTCTGTATGCGATGTTTGTTAGGTCTCGGGGCTGAAATCACAGCTCTGAATCTATCTTGAAGATGTTAAGGATGTGTTGTGAGCTTTTGCTTTCTCTCCTCCTGCCCCCCAAACAAAACAAAACACCACCACAGCCTTCATGGCTTTAATTATTAAGTTTATACTTTCTGTTTTATCTTAAATCCCATAATGGAAGCAACCAGGTTTTTTTTCTGTCTCCTTGTTTCCTTGTTTCTTTCCTTTTTTTTTCTTTTTCTTTTTTTTTTTTTGGTAATAGTATACACTCTTGATGTAGGAAGGAAATGTGAAGACAGAACAATCCAGCTGGATTAGACATTTTTGAAACCTACTGCCAGCAGTGAGCTGTCAAAGCCAGCAATCAAATGTAACCCTGGCGAAAAAGAACTGGGGACTGCTGTGAGGAGATTTACTTAGAAGAAACTCTCAAATAGTGCTTTTATGTCCTGATTCTCCTCCCCTGCACGAGTTTTATACCTACTTGTTGTCTCCCCCACCTCCTTGAAGATACACCTGGTTTACAGTCTGTGGTAGGAATACTTTCTCTCTTCCAAAATTAACTGTTGAGTTTCTATGGCCTCAGTGCAGAACACCTTGACAAATACTTATTGTTCTCCTTCTAAATCTTAAAATCTATGAAAATGTGGGGTAGCTATTAATACAGAGATCTCTACAATATATCCAAGAGTAAAAAGTCTTATTACTATTTTTTTTTCAGCTCAGAAGCTGACAAAAGAAGGATGTAACCAGAAGTCAGAAGGAAGGGTAAGAATTCACTATTCTGACCTTACTTCCACTTTTCTACAAGACCATAATTGTGCTTTATATTCCATCTTTTCACCAGAAAGCTGTTAATAAGCATCAGGACAACTTGGTAATAAGCACCATTAAAATTAAAAGACATGAGAAGATATTTTGCTATGGCAATGGAAAGGAAAACAAGACAAAAGTTAAAGAACTGATTGGAATATAAACACAAGTCAGGGAGTGAATCTGGGATATTGAAGAATAGGATCTCAGACAACCAGTGGGGGAAAAGCAAAGACCAAGACTATGTTGGACTAATTATTACAACAGCAAGATCCTTACATTGTACAAAAAAAGGTCTTTCTGTATTAAAAGAGGAATGACTACAGAACAGGAGGGTAACATCTGAATTTTGGCCATATTTAGGCTACCAACATGCCCAAGAGTCTCTCTGCACTACAAAATGAAAGTTATGCTACTTGGTTTTTTTCTAGCAATGGCATGAAGATTTATTGATTAATACAAATTTTTAAGCTTTTAAGAAGACTCTGACTAATGCAGAATCTGAATTTTAATGCAACAGTCAAGGAAAAAATAGAATTACAAGAGTGTCCAATTTGTGTGATATGTGTATTCTTTCTGTTGGACAGAAAATCACCTTTAAGATTGGAACATGAGGAGCTACAGAAGCCACTGTAGATCTACCTACTGGAAAAGCTTACAAAGAGTCAATAGTTTAGTTTCACAATTTGTGATTTGAAAACTCAGTACCACCTTAAATTTTAACCAGAAGAGAGAATTTATAGAATACTGGCTACTTTCCCTCTCTCAAATTGATCAGCCATTACAGTTAACAACCTTCCCACACCATAGAAATAAATAAAGAATGTTATATCCATTCTAATTTAAAAACTCTTATCACCATTAAAAACGCAGTTGATTTAGTCAGAAGTTCCATCTATTATGTACTGTAATGATTTAATAGTGCCAATTAGATCTATAGTATTCCTAGAAATGGAGGAGTTGCAGCTGGAGCTCTGCAGACCAGTCAAACAATTTTCAAAGGATATTCAAAGGTCTGCACCACTCTATTCTAGGTAGAAGATTAAATTGTAAAGGAAAAAAGAAGCAGGATTTCAAAACAAGTATTCCAATATGACAAATAACTCTTCTCCCCAGGCTTTGCTTTTATAGAAAAGAGAAGTATTTCACCCTCCTATTCCATAAGTAGCTGGAAATGCTCTGCATATTTTAATAATGACATCAAATAACTTGCTAATTCAAGATACTTTAGCCAGCCATGTGTCCTAGTGAGAGACAATGCATGAGCCCTTTAAAGTATCTACAATACAGAATATGTTCCTTGATAATGTCATTAAGCCATGATGACATGTAGCAAGCAATTGCTGGCAAAGGTCAATAACCTGATCCATTTATACAACGAATGCCTGTTAAAACAGTGTTTAAAGAACAATCGAATGATTGATGACCATAAGCTCTGTGTTGGCCACGATGTGCTGGGTGCACACACGGCGTGTTCTGCAACCACTCCACGTACCTCTGCTGCCGGGGGGTGGCCGGGGGGAAACCCTGTTCTGCCAGAAAACAAACCAAAATGTTTAGACAAGAATGCTGACAACAGTAATTGAGTAAATAGAGGTCTGAAGATGCATCTGTGAGCACTGGGCACTAAAAATGTGATGCTGGTCTAACCGAGTACGGCTCAGTTTGAAAATAAGGTGCTCTGAGCAAAACAGACTGCAAGCATCCTCTAAGGTCCATGCCACAGCCTGGGGAAAAAAAAGAAGTCACCATCCCATAGATCTCTACCCCTGATTTTTAAAATCATTAATTTTTAATTTCATTAAAATGCAGCTTGATTTGATGCACATTTCAATTCTGCCAGCTCAAAAGCCATTGTCAAAATTCAAAGGTCCAATTTGCTATGTTATTTAAAAAAAGGGGAGAGGGATCATTTCCGAAGTATTTTTATTGTTTTAATCTGTCAGCAACCATCATTCTGTCAACAGAGTGCTGCACACTTCTTAGAATTTAATACCCTTTTCTAAACAGTAATTAACCTAACAGCTTCTTACAAGTCATTTCTCTGTCTCACCAGAAAAGCGTGGTGACCTGTATGTTCTGTAGGACAGGAATGCTTCCCAAAATTGTCATATGGTCCCCACACAGAATTAATTTTGTCATTCTAAAGTGACCACATTTCACTCTTCACAAACAAGAACGATCTTGAAAGTAATGTATTTATATATATGTATATGATCATAGAAGTCATAAAATAAATATGATCCATCCAAAGCATTTGATATTCTAAAACTGTAATGGTTCTGGCTTTCATGAGATAAACACGCTGGGACCACATTGTGCTGCTGAAGTGCACCCTTCAATTAAAGAGCATTTCTGCACACAAGCCAGTTCCTCATGGAGGTGTTGATTATAAGTGGCATTCATCAGAATCAATGGTATAAAAATAAGCTCCCTGCCATTTTGCTGCATCCATAAACAGGTGTGGCCTGAGCTTTATTAGGTGCCCAGACAAAACGACACGCAAGGACTGTATCTCCGCATGAGTCACAAAGCAAAATTACAGTTCTGTGCTGCACTTGTGAGACTTCCTAAAATACGTTTCCCAAGTCAGGGACAGCAGTCAGTTTTGTTGGTTAGTGCAGTCAGGAACTGGATCCACCCCTTCCCGGGCCCTGAAGAATTCCTGCATCGTGGTACAACAGTCAGACACGTTCTATGACTGTTCTTAGAGCTCCACCTTTCCTACAAAAGTGCAATTTCTGCACAGTACAGTGCTCAATGTTATATTGGAATTATATTTTAAAAGCATTCATATGAAGAGTCATCACTTCTTCCCCAGTAATCTCCCATCAGCCACAAAACCAGCTGAAATAGAGCAGAAAACAGTTAAAGCAACAGTGAGTTACACATTGATGACTTTTCCATCTTGCCCTCAGCACAGATGGAAGTTCAGTCTGCTCCTTAACACACACATGCCAAACAACTGATAAAAAAGGATGCCAAGTCCTCTAAACTTCTTTAAATTTTGAAAGCTAGCACCAATTGACCTACTAGACGAATCTATCCTGTTTCCATCCAGTTTGGCTCTACTCTTGAAGACTCTTCTGCCTACATTGTTTTAACCACACATACCAGGATGGATTTTTCCCCACAAGGGAAACACAGGCACACCACAATTTTCACTCCAAGTGTCCAAAGATCTTTCAGCAAGCCAGTCTGTTTCCCATGTTCCTCCATTAGAAATGAAGTTTTCATCTTCCTTCTTACTCTGTAAAAGAAATCAACCCATTTCCCATTTTCCATGACACAAACCCATTTCTTCCCTTCTGCTATTGTCCTCCTGTCAGGCTTTTCCCACCAGCTCCTCTTGTGTCCTCCTCTATCTTGTCAACCATCAGGGGAATGCAACACTGGAGCCTGATAATTTCATCATGAACTGACAAAGTCAAAGACCTGTCATCTACAGATCAGGAGTGGAGACATGGGAATGTTACAGTTTTTCCAAAAGTCAGAATAAATTAGTGACAAAGGTGTATCTCCTGACTTCCAGTTTCTTAGGATAGAACATTGGAATTATTGTTTTTATTGTAATTATTCCGTGTTCAAGAGGGGAAAAAAAGCAACATTCTCAGGTGCTAGGAACCTTCCACTCCACATTCTTACATGTTCTTCTAAGATGTTGAAAGAAATGGGGCTTTCTTTTTCTAGTGTTCCTGCTACAGAAGTCAGTACCTTTGAATTTTGCCTCCTTGAGAGGGGGAGCAAGCCCAAGCCGGGGCCCAGAGCTGCAGGGGTAGGAGCTCAGTACAGACCACAGACCACGAACAGCTCAGAGACCTGCAGTGAAGGTAAGCTTTCTACAGGAGGATGTGTTTAGATGATTCTTAACTTCTCTCTACATTAAAGAGCACTACATTTTGTTGGGTTTGATTTCCCCCTCACTCTTTTTGGCCTAGGGAAAAATCCACCTTCACTTTATTAATAGTGAATTCAAATGGTTTTTCTGCTGCAATTTAACAACTTTTTTTTTTTTCCCTGCACAGAGACAAGACAGTCTTCTCTCTTGAACCCTTCAACATATTTGTTCTGCATTATTTTTTCATTCACAGTTATCCCGGAGGCTCTCAATGTTTAAATTGCTCCCTCCTTCCCATGTAAAGCTGTGCACTAATATCGATCAACTTAGGCTGGAAGTTACTATAAGGCATTTTTCAATAATCAGCCAAGCTGTTCAGAGAGTGTCTTGGATATAACCCTTAGGTAAACAGCACAATACAGAAGGAACTTTCACTCAGCAAGTGCATCTTTCCAGTCTCGAGGCTGGCTCAGTGCTCCACCAGACAAAGAACTCGATTCTGACTTTCTACTCTGCAGGTCAGAGGCAAAGTTATATTAGCTGAGGATGTCTTTATCCTTATGCACAGCATTTAAGTTTCTTAGGACACTTGTATATTTGAAGACCTCATAGTCATATGCCCTTCAAATAAGGGGTCAGGAAGTAAATAAGCTTTCAATGAGTATCAATTTACTTTTTTAATAAAAAAAAAATAAATACAAATAAAATCCTATTCATCTAAGAAGATAAGGGTGTGGCTGTGCAAGAATTTTAGGTATTAACTAGGTGAAACACCTTTATCAGTGAATTAGAGTCAATAGGAACCCTTACATGGCTGAGGGGAGAAGAAGAAGAAAATAATTTTAGGCTAAACAATTAAAAATAAATCACAGGAAAAGGATGATAGATATAAACAATATGTCAAGTAATATCCACACTTACAGAGACATGAGTAAGCTACTCTGAATTGTTAGGTTTTCATTTAATTCATCCCTGATATAAAATGCCAGGTTTATTCTATTTTTACATTGCCTCATTAATCAAAAATGGGAGAGAAAAGTGATTGGCATGAAAGACTTAAAATCATTCATACTTTATGCCCTAAATAGCTACATTCATTGGTTACTTCCTACAGTACTTAATTCTGAAATGAAAAACATGGGGTGTTTTAATTTCCTCTTCTTAACTGTAAAGCGTCAGATTATGCTACATTGTTTTTTTAGGTCTGAGAGATCCTTAAGAGACAAGCCTGTGTAAACTAAAATGGCAAAAAAAAGTCTGATGTAAAAATAGTCCTAGGTCGTTGCTTTGCACACTAAAACCAGTGATGTTCACACCCAGCAGTGGGCGAAAGATAAACATCACAAAAGTAAATAACACTCTGAAATAGCTGGCTCCTATGAGTCCTGCAGACAGCACAAACTGTTTTGTTGTTTTAAAAAAAGATTATGCATAAGCAAATCCACATGACTTTAATGACAATTTCTGAACGTGTTTTCAGGTCAACATCTGTGCTGGGGAGCCAAGGCAGAGCCCCGCGGCGCAGCTGCTCCCAGCGCCCTGCTGGCACTGCCCTCACGGGTGCCCTTTCCTGCTGGACCTGTCCGTGTCCAGGCTGGTTCCTGCCGCAGCAGTCGCTCCCTCACCAAGGAGTGAAGCAGTCTGTGGTGGCAGGACACAAAAATGAAGGTGAGTGTGGCTGGGCAGCACTCAGGTACCAAAGCTTTGGAGGATCCCCACGTGTATTGAATTGAGACACACACAGGGACCCTCGGAAAGCTGAGATGCCTCACGTTCAGTGTTCTCTGCATCTGACAGATGGCTGAGGAGCACAGCACTTACCTCTCTGTCTCCCCACAGGGCACCACCTTAACCATCAAGAATGAACAGGGTTACAGCAACTCAGGAAAATTCTTGTACAATGGCAAATGCAATTCAATGCAGGTAAATGTGGGATAAAAATTGTAAGACAAAAGATTCCAAAAGAAAGCCAAGACATTAGGGGAAAGTGTTCAGAGGCATAATGATTGAAGAGAGATTTAAGTGTCCTCCTGGGTTATGAAAGTCTTAAGCTAATGGATAACTGCAGTGGGAAAATAATGCTGCACAGTGAGCTGCATGCCTAGAGGAACAAAAAGCTAAAATTCTGCTGCTGACTGGCACATAAGACTGACTGGAAGCCCTGCCTATAGTATTTCATTGTCTTGATGCACATAACTTAATATTTCCAAGTAAACTGAGAAAAGAGAAAGAAGGAGGGAGGACCATCTGAAACAAAAATTCATATTTTATAGCCCGCTGTAGCCAGCTCTGTACCACACAGAAGCTGCAGGTCACCACCACACTGCTGCAATTTTCCATTTCTGGCCATATTCTGTGAAAGTGCAGATGAGATTGCAAAAGAGAAGTCATGGAAAGGATCTCCACAGGGTCATTCAGATGCCTTTGCTGTGAATGTATACTGCACGCTCAAGTAAAGTGCTGGACTCTTTTGTAAAATAGATAAGGAATATTCAAAGGGCTGAAGGGAGCTGGTAGACAGAAAGGACAAACAGACAGTGATTATAATGCCCACATACAGTATAGCTTTCCTTACTCTTAAAAACAGAACAAACCAAAAAACGTCAACCAACCAAAGATGGAAATTTAGCTCAACACCTGCTTATGACAGATCTTGAATTACGGGAGGTGATGTGCGTGTTCTATGCTTTGAGACAGTAATCAAAACAAAACAAGAAAATAACATCACCAATGTGTCCTGCAACCTGGGAAACATTTAGAATAATTTGCATGAGGGAAAAAAACTTCCATGGTAAATACAAATTACGATGCTCAACTCTTTAAAACAGTGTTAGTTCAAATTATTTCAGGACATTATTATTATAAAGCAGGTTCAAGCATAATTTTACACCTCAGAATAACTTCAGCACAGTCCCTTGGGGACTTGCAGCCAGAGCTTCCCCTGAGCCTGGCTTGCTTGGGCAGAGCACTGTCTGTCTCCTGGTCATCCTAAACTCAGCTTAGGTGCCACCTCCCCAGTACAAGGGAGGCAGGACTCAGGGGGACACAGTGGCTCGAAGTGCTGGCCCATCACCTTTACAAATTAATTTCTTCAGAAACGCTGTGTAGAAACTTAAGTCTTGGAGAAAGGAGTTTAGCATCTGATTTAGCACTTTATATGATACAAAATCTTTGTCAAGTCCCATGTATCAAAAATTGATTTCAGTTTGCTCTAGAGCCAACCTCAAATTAAGAGTGAAAAACGTAAGAATTTCTGAAAAGGAATGAAACCTCACACATCTGCAGGATCTTTGCCAAATTTCTGTGCAACCAGAGAGGGACTCAGGGTAGAAAATACAGTTCTAAGACTATTCCCCAAGGAAGTTTTTGAAAATCAAGATGCTGCCTTTAGTTACCAAAAATTAGTTCCAAGTTCAACCGGTGCCATATTTGAAGCCAGAAATGTGCAATCCATTTGAATAATGCTTCAATTTATTTAATTAGTTAATCAAAACAAAACCACACCCCTTTGTCATTATTTAAGGTAGACCATAAGCCACAGCTCAGCACAATGCTTTGCAACCAAAATAGGAGCAATACTGTCCCAAACTAAGTCAACCTAAAAGAGCAGCCAGTGGGCAGGGGCACCTGTGTAAAGGAATACCATCCTTACTCTTCCCCCACCTTGTTTTTTGTTCATTAATCCCCTGAGGGTCCCATGGGTGACTGGAAGAACATGTCAAGGTTCCCTGCTCAGCACATCACCCCCCTTCTCTGCTCAGCACATCTGTAACAGGCACAGAGCATCCTGTCCATTCCTT
Source organism: Melanocharis versteri (assembly GCA_013397845.1). NCBI lineage: Eukaryota > Metazoa > Chordata > Aves > Passeriformes > Melanocharitidae > Melanocharis > Melanocharis versteri. The sequence goes on from VZTG01000491.1 coordinate 188,026, forward strand.
CCACTCAGCGCTCTGGGCACTTCCCCCCATCCTGCTAAACCACCAGGATAAACAGCTACAGGCTGCAAGATCTCCTGGAGCAGAGCTTTCACACGAGCCCACCCCACACCCCAGCACGGACCTCACCCTGGGCTCCATCCTGACGTCAGCCCGGTGGCCGGTGGCCTCTGCTCACATCACTAATGAACACCTGGCCCCGGCTGCTGGGCTGGGGGAATATCAGGTTGCTGTTACAAAGGTTTGTTGGCAGGTAATTTTAGAGAAACATGTTCTGAGAATGTTTTTACAATCTCCACCTCTACCTGTTCTGTCCTAAAAGCTGTTTCTCACTATCGCTTCTCCAAAAGACAAATTTTATGTTTCTTTTTTTGTTTTAAACCCACTAGAAGGAATCCCCTACTGCCTACACAATAAAGTCAGTCAGAGGCAAGATTCTTTCTCACAGATCTTATCCCTCTAAGCCATCAGACTGACTAAACCACTATCCTTTGATCAATAGGCAGCTAAGTGGGAATTTTCAAAAAAACCTTTAAGCAAAATAAAGTTGCTTCTTTATTACACACAGGCCTTACTCCCCCAAACTAGAAGAGTGGTGGGATTTCTTTTTTTCCTTTTTTTATTTCTGTTTTTTGTTCAAAACTTGTTCAGTCTGGATGCAAGATAGATCCCATCCAGGCAGAGAAAGCACTGAGAATAAGAGAGTATTTACTACCACTGAAAATGGTGATTGCATCAAAGGCTCAGCAAAGTGGCTAACCGTGAGAAATTGTGAACCATACACAAAATTTCACCATTTCTTTACAGTTAAATGTATATTAAAAAAGGTGTTTAATTAACTGTCTGTAAATGTAAATGCATTTTATGTTTAATTAAAAGGATGTGAATAAAAACAGTGGTTCCACCTGCAGCATAAACAGGGATTGAATCTTTGAGCCGTATTTTAAGCTGTCCATAGTGTCAAAGAAAAAGCAGTTTTGTGTGTGAGACTCAGTTTGGGCATTGGACTTCTGAGATCCTATTAGACCAATCACCAAGTGTTAAAAAGCCAAAACATCTTTTCAGAGACCACTGCCAGACAGCAAAGAAAATGACTCTCTAATAAAATCGGATCAATTTTCTAGCTAACCTGTCCCAAGTGGAAACAACATAAGACAGGTTCCCAGAGAGTCAGAATTAATGATGGGCCCATGCAATGAATATCATATGCTTCCCTGGACATAACAAAATTGCCTGGGGCAACTTTCATATGAGGGCTGGATTGCAAGTTGTCTGTCTTGCTTCTTTCCCCTTCCTAAGCTTGCTCCTAGGCTTTTTTTTTTTTCCTAAAGAGGTAAGATTTCTCACTGTGCTTAACTGTGGTACAGAGTACGTGTTTAAACATATTATGGAAGAAAATAACTGATTTACCTAGTGCAGTTGAGAGCTGGGTTCAGTTCCTGTCTCTGGAGGCAAGGCACAGCCTGACCCTGGGGAGGTCATTCTGGATTGTTTTTACCTGATCTTCAGCAGCCCTCGCTGCTGGGCTCTGAGCAAACATCGAGCCCACATCAGCCTGAGGTTTCACAGCCCTCCTTACACACTGCCAGTCTCTTCTGGACCCACGAGGTTGAGGTTGAACACCATAAAGACAATCACTATCCTATTTTCCACATAAGGGTTTTTGGGCAGGCAGAGGATGCTCATGCGTACCTATGAAATCCAGGACAGGCAGCATCCAAACTGTGCTCAAACCCTAACTGAGATAATGACAATATCCCCAAACATAGGGATGTTGAGGATAAATTGCCAAAAGCAAATGAGACATCCTACCTAAATACTAGATAGGTTAGATACATTATTTTGAAAAAAAGCACAAGCATATTGGTCTCAAAACACTTGTGGTGGGATAAAGGAGAATTTTTGCACTAAAAAGTCCACAAGCAGGATTTAAGTGCCAGGTATCACATAATCAGCTACACTGTTGAATATGACTACAGCACGTATGAACATTTGACTAAAGCATCTATCATTTACAATATTTATATTGAGAGAGTTTAGACTGTTCAAAAGCATTTTCATCCAGCTTTTTACCTACTAAAGTCAACATGAACATTTAAAGAACAATATTTAGAACAAAATTTATTGTGCCTTTTTGCAACCATTTTCATTGAAGAAGTAATAGCACTCCAGTGCAGTCTCAAATCCTGACAAAACCAACCAACTAAAATTCCCCAAAACAGCCCAAGAGACAATAACTGTTATTTCAAATGTACTTCCACTATTTGCTTCTTCAAAGCCCTATTACTTTTCATGAAAGGAAACCTTTTTGCACACAAAAAGGGCTGGGCAACTGTTTTTTTCTCAGTTAAGAGCACTCTGCAGACTTTTTATTAATGAAGTTTTCATTATAGCAATTTATTTGTTAACTTTTGCAATGATCACTATCTATATTATAAAGAACTGATATAATTTAATTTGCAGAAAAATATTCCTCCATTGCATCAGCATACTAAGAAACATGAAAAAAAATAAGATATACTGGAGAAACCCCAGCTGCACTGCCTCATGCAACAGGAATATTTCAACCTTGAAATAACAAATTTGCCTTTTATTTCCAAAGCTTTATCAATAGTAACAACTTTTTTTATCACGTGTAAACTATTGAGCTACGAAAGTCAACTTTGTTTTTCTCTTCTGCATTTCTCCAAGCATTTAATTGCTTTTAACTACAGCAGAAAGCTAAGTTGGGCATCTATACTTTGCAGTTAAACACAGGCAGGTAATAGATTTGCACTTTAAATATAAATGTCATAAAAGCAAAAAATTGGTAGAGTACATACTCTGCACACCTTAGTTTCTATTCATGTGACTCTGGTGGCTTAGTAACCTCAGTTTCAAATTAATACAGATTCTATATATGTATGGTAACTTAAAATATGTTTTCAAAAAATAATTTCACAAGTTAGCACAAAATCCAGCTTCCCTCTGCTACCAGAAAAGCTGCTCTTGTGCTCACAGCGCTGCCTCTGTATTTGGAGAACTGGGTTTTGCTCCTCGCTCTGACACACGTCTGAGAAAGTAATTTAATTGTGTCCCTCATAACATGGGGCTTGTCATTTCTCTCTCCTGCCTGGTGACATTGTTAATATTGGGAACGGGGGCTGCCTCTCGTGGTGGGTTGGTGCTGTGGGATCAGGTCACGATGCTGCAGAGGCACTCACTGGACACCCACCTGCCTCCGTGACCCTGACCCACCATACCTAATACACAGCAGCTTCATCTTATTAATTTTTTATTAAATACCTGCAAAGAATGGGAACTAAGTATAAGAAGCTGTTGGAGGTAGGTGCAAATTACCTTAGTGCAATTAGTCAGAAATTTAGTTTTAACAAGCAAGCATTTAAAATGCAAAAGCATTGTAAAGTCATCTGATCTCTTTCCCCAGTTGAACTTTCCACTTGACAGTGAAAGACACAGGGACATGAAATTGAGAAATACAGGTTAAGCTATGCTTTATTATTCTACAGCATATCAGTCCAGCCCCTGAGCAACATGTACATTAAATGCTTAAGGTAGTGATGGAAGCCCTGTGGATCTTTACATCTCATCCGTACACTTTCTGTCCTAGGCCAACAGAAAACAGGACAGGTAAGAAATGCTACATGATTTACTTGCTTCTTGTTTCATTTTACAAATAGAAATCAGCAATCTAGCTAAGAGGAGGCACTTCTTTACAGATAATGCTGGGGATCAACAGAAGGCTGAAAAATACACAAATTGAAAAATTCAGGTACTAAAGACAAAGCACAGGGAAAGAGTGGTAATTAGAAATACATTAAATACATTAAAGCATGGGGCAGTAGGGGTTAATGCACTTGCCTTTCAACACCACAGTATTAATAGAACTACATGGCAGTTAAGTTAGTTTGTACTTCTCCTGCTAACATGGCTCAAAATCTGCCTAGGGATTTGAAAGGCAAAAAGTCTCAGGACCTTCCCATGGAAGGAGCTGCAGGAGATGCCCACCCCAGCACTTCAGCACCATGCTCTGCTCCAGCCAGTGTTAAGAGCTTTCCTTTCAGAAGAATCACATTTTGCACACACAAGAAACATACAGGCGATTCGCCGGGCTTTAAGCTCGTGCAGATGCTTGAAAACAAGCAACAGCTTAACACTAATCCTGCCCAGGAATCAATGCTAACTAATCCCAGAGTCCCCTCTTCCCATCCCATCTGTGGAAGGCATAGAAGAAACCCCACAGCCAGGCCAGCCCACAGCCAACGGCTGCATTCCCACATGGAAAGCTTTGGGTTGGTTTCCAGTTTGAGTCTGTCTCTCTCTGGGTTAGAGGGGGAGAGGAGAATGGTTTAATGCTGCTCAACAGCAGCAACCCCTTTGGGCAAAGTAAGCATGGATGGGGTCCAGCCAGAGAAGGGGGGAGTCAGAAAGGTTCTGACTGTGAAGACATTCATGTGACCCAAGGCAGAAAGAGATTTTACTCATCATATGAAATGTGAACCAAATGAATGCCCAGCAAACTCCGGTTTTGTATTTTTTAAAAATGTACTTCCTGCATCAAATTATCTACCAAACCACCTACTTATTTGTCTTTAATGACTAGTATGAAAACAGCTATCTTTTCTTAAGTGCATTGTAAACTGAATGACCCTCCTATAAAAACCCACTGGATTTATAGTGTTAAAAGCCCAAGTCCCAGAACCATACCTCTGTTTACTTGAGAAGTATAAACCATTACCCAGAACACAGAGAGGCCTTTTAGAGAGACTGGAAAACAAATGGTTTAAAAGCATTAAGATCTACATATCTTTCCTTCCCATACATTCAAGGCCATCAATCACACATAATCCAGAACATACGAGGTGCAAAAGTGCTAAAAAGGGCCCATTAAAATACAAGTCTTTCCAGGTGTACCACCCAATCACCAGAACTTAACACAGAGCAAAACCAGCTCCCATTTATACACACAATACCATTAGAGGCAATTTATCATGTCTTCTTAAAGTGATATACAGCACGTTATGAAATTGCTCATTAACTCTCCCAGCTCAAGTCCAGCTTGCCCCCATGTACTTAAGGGACTGTAATTGGCATTTCAGAGACCTCGGCTTAGAATTCACTCTTATTTATAAAGCTCAGCTTCTATAATCAACTTTTTAACTTGCTTCTAGTTATATCAGTAAGTTCATTTTTTCCGAGTGAGTTTTGCTTATTATGCAATGCAATGGTTCCTTTTCAGCCCCCAAACAGATAGTATTTGAACTAGATTTCTTCTTCCCCTTTCCCATTCTCCCTTCAAGAAGACCTATAAAAGCCTAAGCCCATCCAAGCTGTGCCTCTACTATAAATGCAAAAAACCCCTTCATTAAAATACCATTGCAATAAGTGTAGAGCCACAGAAACTTTTTTTTTAATGGAAAAGACAAAGCATTCTCAGAAATATCCGAGATCATGATCGTAATCATCCTACCACATAAGTATCATTAGTCACAAAGACCTGCATTTACAAAGCATTTCAGCACATGCTTGAACTCCAGCATGTGTTTAAGTCCTGCTGCCTCCAAAGGGACTCATGTGCACGTCTGGCTAAAGGCCAATCAGCCAACTTCACATATCAGCACATGAGCAGTTTCACACCCATGCTTTGCAGGATGACTTCCAGCCAAAGGTCTCCATAGCCTTCCCGTGGGAAGACAAGTGTCACTGTCTTGTTCAGCTGGATGAGAAACAGAGACATGGGGTTTGGCCAGCTTAGACCCTCTCCCTAACACTGTGCCAGAGCCAGGAATTAAATCTTTCTGATGAAACTTTAGCAATCCCAAATAGTTCCCCATTCATGAGACCTCTCCTGCCTCAATCAGGATCGAAGCCCTGCTGTATTTGCTTTGTCTGCTCTGCACTGACAGGCACAGGGCCGATGCTCACAGCGGCCACAACGCCGTCCTGGAAAACAAAGTCCTTGTGGAAGAGCCATGCAGCAGCTCAGCTGCTGCACCATCCAAGGCAATGCTAATGGACTTACCCAGGTTTGTCTGCCTAAACTTACACCTGAGAGAAAACATTTCAGTACAAGTTGATATTCCCAGACTGGCTTAGAAGTCCTTATCTCTGGTTTGTTTGACTACTGCCAGTTCCAGTCTCTACTTATCATTATTGTGCCTTGAAATTACAGCAAACATTTTCTTTTTCTTTTTAACTTTATCCCATTTCAGTCTTTCTACTACTTTTCTGATAGCAGATGACAAGGTTCACTGTCACAGGCAGAAATATACAGAAATGCATTACAAAAGAGATGCTTCCACTGAGGGTGGAAAATGCAGCTCAGCAGGCAAAAGTCAGTGAGAAGGCAATTCCCTCTGAGAGTGTCTGTTGCTTTATGGGTTAATACATAGGTCCTCAAACCATTTCATAATTGCATCACTTCTTAATAGAAGACTGGCTTGCTGACACCTTTCCATTTGCAGCTGTCTGGACCACCTGCCCTCCCCATTTGCAACCACATTACATCCCCGTGACACCCTAGAAGAGCAATGCCTGATTAGTGATCTATTTTGTTTTACCTTGTGGCAATTTATCAGACTGAAACAAGCAGAAGGGCCGGCTCCTCACCGCACACGATTAGTTATGCAATAAGTGATTTTTAGGAACAAAGTGAAAACTTTAGCTATTGTAATTGATTTGATTCCTCGGCGCAGACAGAGCACTTGCCTATGACTGTGCTGCGATGGCACAGTGCCCACCTCTGCTGTGACTGCTTATGGACAGTCACCCAGGGCATGGCAACATGTGACAGACTAATAAGCCCAGTGCACTCGGCATAGGAGTCCCTTTGGATGGCTTGAGAAGGACAGGACACAAATGACTGCAAATTAGAGGAAGTTTTGCCAACAGGAGCATAGCCCCATCATTGCCCCTTTAACTGTTCCAAGCCCAATTCTAAACCGATCCCTTTCGACACTAAAGGATACAAAGATATCAAAACCATCCCCAATCACTTAGAGAGTATCTTGAATAGCTCATTCACAAATTAATTGCAGTATGTCATCCTTTGTAGTTCACAGTCTATTGTTACTGCCAGGTGCACTGGCAAAGGCAGTATTTGCCTCATGCTTTAGGCAGCGTTTCTCCCGATAGAGGAAATTTTCCTCTAATGGCACTATTACAAGATTTAGAAGGTAGGCTCAAACAAAATAGGAGCAATACTGTTTAAGGTATCACAAAATATACTTGGATAAAGCCCACTCCAGACCTTGACAGCTGAAAACCAACAGAGAGATCAGAACTATCTCTAGGAGAAACTTCCTGATATCCTAGTCCTCACAAAAAAAAACAAAAAACAAGACTCAGAGACAGAGTGATTTGACCAGGATCATTTGCGATGCCTGTGGCAGAGATGCAAACTGAACACAGCTCTTTGTGACCAAAACCAGCTCTCTGCCTTGTAACTACAGAAACACCTTCTCATTCTGACTGCCTGTATTTAGGAACTTTATCATGCTATGCTGGTTTTGGCTGTGATAGAGTTAATTTTTCTTCATAGTAGCTGCTATGGGACTGTGTTTGGGATTTGGGCTGAAAACAGTGTTGATACTACAAAGATGTTTTTGTTATTGCAGACCCCAGGGCCCGGCACAGTGCAAAAAGTTTCACCATCCCTGGAAATGTTCAGAAAACATGTGGATGGATGTGACACTTGGGGACACGGGTTAGCAGCGAACATGTGGGCAGTGCTAGGGTAATGGTTGTACTTGATGATCTTAAAAGTCTTTTCCAGCTTTAAGAATTCTATGATTCTAAGCTGTGCCTCCTTGGAATAGCCATAGCACTTTCTTCCCCCAAGCATTCTATCACTTCATCAGGATCCTGTAATTGTTCAGGAATAAAGTTCCAGACCATTGCAGGTAAGAAATTCTCTAGACACCTGCCCATATTCTCCCACATGCTGGGCCACCCATTGCCGCCCTCTCATGAAGCCTGGGCCATATTCCTAAATGGCTTGTTAACCTTAGACAGAACCAAAGCATTATTCCTAAGAAATACCAATAGAAGTATTTTAACTACCCAAGGATGTTGAAGGTACTGAGAAGGTCTTGTAAGGAGGGAGAAAAGATCACAGAGAAAGGTAGCAAAGGCGCCATTCTGTAATTCCTCCATTAAAAAAAAAACCAAAAAAACAAACAACAAAAAAACCAACCAAACAACAACAACAAAAAAAACCCCAAACCAACAAAACCAAAACCAAAAAAACAACTTCTCAGAGAAAGAATGACAATTCCCACTTGTCTGCATGAGATAGTACCCAGAGTACAGTAGTGGCTTCAGTACAGAGCCCAAATATCAGATTAAGCTTAGGTCAGTGTTTTAACAACAAATGTCCCAGGCAAAACATCATTAATCACTACAGAGCACAGCAATCTGAAAAGCCAACACCAATCTTTTAACATGTACAGTGAAAAAAAAGTGCACAGTGCAGATCAGATAAACTAATATCAAGAGCAGATGAATCAATATCATGACCCCCAACCATTAACAGGTATAAATCCCTTCTAATATGCTCTGGTCAATCTGTTATTATCTCAAACCTCTTGAGCCCCACATTGGGTGCCATGGTTTAACTCTAACTGGCAACTCAGCCCCATGCAGCCACTCACTCACTTCCCTCCTGATGGGATGTGGGGGAGAATCAGAAAAGGAGACATGAGAAAACTCAGGGATTGTAATAAAGACAGTTTAATAGGGAAAGCAAAAGCCCCTCATGCAAGCAAAGCAAAGCAAGGGATTGATTCACTGCCTCCCATGGGCAGGCAGGTGTTCAGGCATCTCCAGGAGAGCAGGGCTCTATTGTGTGTAATGGACACTTGGGAANAGCAAAAGCCCCTCATGCAAGCAAAGCAAAGCAAGGGATTGATTCACTGCCTCCCATGGGCAGGCAGGTGTTCAGGCATCTCCAGGAGAGCAGGGCTCTATTGTGTGTAATGGACACTTGGGAAGACAAACACCACTCTAAAAGTCTCCCCTTCCTTCTCCTCCCCCAGCTTTATGTGCAGAGCATGATAACATAAGACATGGAATATTCCTGTGGTCAGCTGGGGTCAGCTGTCCTGGCTGGGTCCCCAAGTTTTTGTGCCCCCCCCTCCCAGCCTGCTCACTGGTGGTGCAAGGCAAGGAGCAGAAAAGACCTTAAACTGTGTAAACTCTGCTCAGCAATAATGAAAACATCTCCATATTATCAAGACTATTTTCAGCACAAATCCAAAACACACTCCCATACCAGCATAAAGAAAATTAACTTTATCCCAGACAAAACATACAACAAATTAAGAAGTTGGTGTATTCACAGGATAAGAACAGACTTAATACTGAAGGTAGGAAAAATCATACAAATATACCACAATCTACAAACTCAATATATTTATTGCCTCTGACTTTTCACTCCTTTTGTGCTCCCATGGCTTGTCTGACAGTGCAGTGTGTCCTCAGGAAACACACACACTTCCTTGTGTGACCAGAACAAAGGGGTTCACCCCATGACACAGCAGCCCACAAGACAGGTAAGTCTTAACATCGTTGCAGAATTAGAAAACGCCAGTCTTACTGTGTCCAGAGAACTTAGCATTTTTCTGTACAGCTTTTGAGATTGTTTTTGGATGCTTCTCAAAGCAATTCCATTGCTGCCATAATAACACATCTCCCAGCGAAAAAGTTTCCTTGCCAAGACTAAGTATGAGGACAGGAAACTAATGACTTGCTGGAGATCTCCTAAAAAACCACACTTTGGGTTATTGGAAATATTTTTCCACTTTAATACTAGTGTGGCTTTTCAATATTTCTCCTTCCAAAATGACCTGCCACCCTGAGGCCCACGGATTAGGATGCACACAGTATTTATCCTGCTCAAGACCTTCCTAAGCATCTTGGAGTCTTCAAGCCAACCTTGTCTCATCCCGAGTATCACAAAGGCCAAAGAACAACTACTTTCAATACATCCCAAGCTACTATGGAGCAGCAGGTTTTGGCTGTGTATTTAAGTCTTTAAATGTGGTAAAAGCCATGCTGAACGAGTGTCACAAGACTGTCAGAACTGCACTTACTGTGTAGCTTTGCCAGAAAAAGTCAAGTGAGCTGTAGTCAACATCCTTCTTCCTCCAGCTGAGGGGCATACATGTATCTGTTCTTTTCCTTCTGCCACGTGCACATCAGTCAGATGAAACTAATAACACAAGGCTGCTTCCTAGTTCATTGCAATGAAACTTGAAAAAGCTTTACTTTCACCCTAATTCTTACCTGATGTTCTTCATCAGTAGCTCTGTGCCAAGAGGTGAGAATCCTTATTTCCAATTTCCAGATAGGAAAACGGAGGTAAAAAGGAACAAAATGGCATGGCAAAGCACTCAGTTACTATTAGCAGAGCCAAGAAATTAACTTCAATTTTCTGAATCCTATTTCTAGGGGCCTGTTTGTTACACTACACCAGAGATTTCTTCCTTAAAAATATCAACATCATTTTTCATATGAAATTTATGTACTTTAGATTTTTATACATACTGAAGAAGTAATTTTAAAAAGTAAAATTCATACATTCCTCTTGTACAGCACACTGCCAAACATTTTAAAAATGCCACCATGCCATACTCCTGCAATCCAGGGATCTGGAATTTATGCTCTATTCTATTTTTTCCAAACACAGTGCACTATCTCCAACAAAACCTGAGTCCGTGGATTTAGTTTAATTTCAAAGCCTATGCAGCTGACTTCTATAAAACATGTTTCTGAAGGGCTTGAGATCCAAGACTGAGATGTAAATTCATGGGAAATTAAAAAAAATAAGAAAATAAATTAAAGGCCGTATGATTTCAAATGAGGTGCCCTTAGAGCTCTGAAATACTCCTCTGATGCAAGACCAGTGAATTACATGCCGTCTCTGATGTTCCCATCCAGATATCCGGCCACGAATTACAGGATGCTCATCTCCCAGAGAGCCTTTTAGCACTTAAACTTTCACCGTAAGGAATAAATGACCGCTTTTTTTTCCACACGTTGGACAATTTGAAACCAGATCTTACAGAGCATTGACTCCAAGCACCCTTGTCTTTCTCAGTTTCTGATTTCCAACACAAGCCAGTTTTGTGTCCATCCTGTGAGCTCCTTATTTCACCTGTGAACTCGGAGACAAATCGCTTTTTCCAGGAACCCAGCACTGCCAGCTGGATCTTTCCCACATCGCTCATTCTTCCTTGCTGACACCACACACCCATCCAAGTTTTACTATGGTATCTATCAATGTTTTGTAATTTGTTTACCCAGGACAGCTCAACTCTGATGGAGCATCTGTTTTTCAGCAAGGTCTTGCTTTTGTTACCCAATTTTCCAGCTGGATTGACAGAGGCACAAAGAAGTCAAGTGACCTGCCCGGGTCAGACAGCGTCGGTGGCTCGGAACAGATTGGAGCCCACGATCCTCCTGTCTCCGTACCCTGCACTAGACCATGCTCCCTTTTACAAGTTGTTCCACACTGGAGATAAATTGTGTTCATTCTGCCTTCTTGTTGTTGTCTCATAGCAATCCCCTCCTGTTTCGCCTGTATGTTGTTTCACTTCTGAACATGGGTTTGAGCTATTTGGAGGTCATTGAAATATACAAAATGAAGCATTCAAGCCAAATTTTTCAGCGTTCTGGTCTCCTGATCCCTCTCTTGAACTCAATGACCTGGCAAACACTTCTATATCAGGTGTTCATATTTCCTCTACAGCTTCCTTCAGGAAGAAGGAATGCAACTCAATTTGCCACTTGTGCTTTGTCAAATACTAATTGTTATTAATTTTCCAGCTAACCACTTCCAGTGAGATTTCAGGCTATTTGCAGGCTTCATTTATCATGGGAATTCTATTCCCGTCACACAAATACAACCTACTATTTACAGTTATTACACAAGTAAAGATGCTTGTACAGACCTGGCCTGTGTACTTTTTCACTTTTAACTTTGTAACTTCCAGGCTATAAACATGAAATTCCCGTTTTAACTACTACAGCCCAGAAGCTACAGAACTCCAAGGCCAACTGGCTTTTCTGAGATCTTTAATAATTTTCGTAGGCTTTTTCAATCTCACTTGGACTGTTTGCAAAACTATGAGTTTCCTACTTTATACAATTGAACTGAAAGTAAATTAGTTAAGGTTTGCAAAGATGGAAATTGTTAAAAAAGCCTTTCCACTGGGGGCATTTGCTTCCTAATATAGCCTCACTCTTAAATTCCAGCTGAACCACGCTTTGCTTCAGACCCAAAATGGATTTGGAAAGGTACACATGCTTTTTATCTATAACATTAATGTAGTACTAGAGCACTGCTGAATAACTTCCTTTAAGCTTTATTTTCTTGAATAAACCCACCGACCTAACATCTTAAATTCCATTTGTATTTCAAACCAAGGATTATGAGAACAAAGGGAGCTTAATACTACTATTTCAGTGGTATTTCAGAATAAAGTACATACATAATGGTACCTTGGTTATTCATTAAGCCAAATATTTACTAAGTCTCAAAATAACCTTTTGTTTCATAAATGTAGGGGTTTTTTTTCCTTGAGAATAATTGGATGCACTATTACCAGGTAACAAAGCATCTGATTTGAGGCAAGCAGAGGTAGGAGGTAGATGTCTGCCTATGATATATCAAAATTTACTTCAGAAACAGCGTAGTCTACCTGAAAGTGCTAATGCTCTTTCTGTTACCTTTAGTCAAATTCACTTCCATAATCACATTGGCTTCTCTAGAAGGAAGTCTATTTGCTAAATTTGTATCTTCATTTTTTGACGTCATTCAAGAATAAATGTTTACATTAGTATGTCCAGAACCAACTTAAATTGGTAAAAAGAACCCATTCATGCTAAGCCTACTTGCTCTCCTTTCACTCACAACATAATGCATATTCACACATATACATGTAATCCATAAATACCACACATGGTTCACTTACTTCCTTTAGTGAAATTCTGCCAACACCTGACCGTTAATTTATGATTCCTGTTATCATGGTTTTCCTTAAACTCTTTCATTTACGTCCCTAATGACGTTGTCAAGTAGTTGCCCAGTTTATCAAGCTCACTTAAGCCCTCCAAACACGCTGCCTCTAGGAAGGAATTTTTGCTCAGTCAGGTGGATGGACAAGAATCCTCACCAAAGTCACTCATCACTAATTCTTGTGTCTCCATAGAGGCAGTTTCTGAAAAAGCACAACTTCTATTCAAGAATGCTTGATTCCAGAAGGACCCTCTCAGCCCTCCTTTACATGCATTGCAGGTCTGCCTGTGCCTTCAGTAGGGTTCTCTGTTAGTATTTACATAAACCACAGGTGTCCTGACACCATCACACTTCACAGTTTAGTGGGCATGAAAGGGCCTGGGTCCACAGCACTCAAAGGCAAGGCAAATACCCCATAATGCATCCCAAAAGAGAGATTTTTATGTGCTTCTGTGATTAGAGAACTGTACTTTTGGGTGCAAGATGTTCTCTGCACACCTCACGTTCCTACTTTGAGGGATGTGACAAAATCAGCTGAGTATAAGGTGAATATCTACCTATTTCCACATCCCTCTCATACTTTAAAGGTTATGGATAAGGGGTCTATGGGTATTGTGAGAATATAGGGCAAATCATAAATGTTTTTCTTGGGGCAATGGGTCTTCAGGGAGTGAGTCCTAAATTTCACTCCTTTGGGAGACAAAAGGAAGGCAGGGTTCCATTAATAGGCAGATGAAGAGTGGCATGGCTGGGTGTGTAGTAATTTCTTCCCAGAAGCAAAGTTATTCAGTAGCTAGGCAGACATGTAAAGGCTGGTTATGATACTATAAAGGCACCGGGGCTCCTGCAGAGCTAGAATTACAGGGTTAGTATGTAAAGAAAGTAGGCCCAGAAGGACATGAGGTATTTAGGAGGAAGCTAGGGTGTAAATGCTATTTTGGATTTTGTTTTAGAATTCTTGGAACCAAAGAGGAGGCTAAAATGAAAAAAGCTTCAGGGTGAGGGCTTTCCATAAGAGCCAATTCTGAATGTAATTTTAATTTGAGGTGTCTCAAGTACTGACGAAATACAGCAAGCTTAGAGCATGACTTAAAAATAATGAATAATGTAATACATGCTGAAAAATGCATCTACTCTGTTGTTTTAGACACTACGTCAACATTTGCACTTTTCACTTCTTCAAAACTCTTTTTTTCTGTGGCTAAACCTCTAAGATCAGAAACATTGTGAATAGCAATATTAGCCAGAAACTCGATGATAGTTAAGGTCAAGGTAGATGTCATGATTCTTCAGTTGGACACTTGGTTTCTTTGGAGCAGAATCACTCTCAAACCTCCTCAGTGATGTGTAATTGTAGTCATTCAGTCTAAACAGGTTAATCATACTTTATACAAGGGATAAAAAGTTAGTCCCTGCCTTACACAACTTCCTTGATAAGTTGGGAAACACAGGCACAGAAGGACTGGGAAGCTTTATGCACAATAATGAGAAGCTTCATAGTAGATCTAGAACTGAAATAATTTTGTCAAGATCCAGGGCTTGATTCTTTCTGTCTTGTTCCTACAGTCATATTATTCAAGACTTTCTCAATGGGGTCAGTCTTACGGATAAAGGATTTTTAGGAGACCTGTGCTCCTTTGGACTGGCGAAAAGATGGGAGATGCCCTGTGTCATCTCAAGTGGCCACAGTTCCGTATCTCTGGGCAACTGAGTTGTGCCATCAAATCTGACCAGTCCTTTTCCAGTTAGTTCACACAACTAACCCACCCTGTTACTCATGTGGTTTGTTTGAGCCTACAGAAACTTTTCAAATTATCTGTCCATACTTGCCGTGACTACATGGCAACTAAACCATGGTCTCTTAGTTCTTAACTATTTATTAGGTCCAACAACTGTTATTTACAAAAATTAACTGTGACACGTTCTTCTTAAAAACTTAACCCCTTAATCCCCGTTACCCATCCTTCTAAACCTATTGCACACGCACTAACACCAAGAATACCTTACATTCATTACTTCACTTTCATTCTCTCTGTTCCAGGATTAATGAATCAGTGGAGAAGATGCTGAGACCCCATGACATGTTTGGGGGTTGGACATCATGGTCTTTAAAAGTCCCTTCCAACTTAAACCATCCCACAATTTTATGACATTTGCACTCAGACTTTGATTTTTACACCAACACTTGAACAAAACTAACTTCTAAATAAAACCAGCAATATTAATAACACCGGGAAAATAATTCATAACTTCACACCTTGCCTGTAACTGTGCATATACTGAACCATTCTCAGACATCCCATATGGTTTGGAAAATGGTTTGACAAAGGCAACAAAGCTCAAAACTTTTAGCTGGTAAGGACTGGTTTGTCCCCACTGTCTTCAATGCAAACCTGCCAATTATAGCAGATGAAGATCCAGTCCAGTCCCCCTCTCCTAGAAAATTTCCACTCTTCAAAATGCACTGCTATAGGCAGTTATTTCTGCACATCCAAACCCTTGCATTCAAGATGCTCAGAGACTTTGTATCTCTTGCTAATGTATTCCTTGGGGAAGTTACTATCCCCCCAAACCCCCCATAGTTATTGTTAGGAAATCATTAACCCACAGCTCTTTTCAACTCTTGGTAATTATGATGTTAAAAAAAGGGAAAGTTTTGCTCCTAACAGTTGCAACAATGTATTTGTTTGCCACATGCGATGGAAATCTGATAGACGATATCTGTGCACTCCATCTGTTACACTGGATTGATCCGCTGATGAGATTCTTTTTAGAAACCTGCTTACCCCTGCTGGTGCTGCAAGCTTGAAAGAGAAAAAACACTTTCTTCTCCCTGTTCTCTTGTGTGGTGGTCGACCCTGTCTTCCTCTCCATTAGAACCCATCCTGCTGCCACAGATCTCACAGGATTTATATTGTTTTGATTCCTTTCAAACACTGTCTTGTTACCAACATCTGACAACAGTCTCTTGGGCTATCACGATTTTACAAACTGACCAGGCCTGTAAGTCTCCATAAATCCCATGTGGATACAGACCTGTGAAAACGTCTTTAACTATCCACTAAAGTACACAGTAGCTCTTTTATTATATAAATAGTCATGGGTGTTCTATACTTACACGGAGGAAGAAGCTGTATTTTGGGGAGGGGGGGAAGGAGGGAAGTGCTTGAAAAGTCTGCCAGAAGAGGTTGTTCCCTCAGCACTCACTGCACATCACTGAACCCATTTGCTCACTGCGCTGCCCGATGAAGACACACCATGGGTGGTCTTCTTGCTCCCCACCCCCTTCATAACAGCGGTGAAAAGCCACAAAATAGTCACTCAAATTTAGGCATGACCATGCATGTTGGTTTCTCACAAAGTCAGGAAAATTTTAGCAACAATCAATTCAACAATCAACCATACCCAGAAAAACAACAATACAAGTGCATATCTACAGCTGGAAAACTGGAAACATGTTGAGTACATAATACAACAAGAAAGAGTTTCAATGAAATATTTTAGCACCTTGGCCTTGTGATAAGTGTAAAGCTTACAATCTGTGTGTGCATGTGCACAGGTATGTATGTAAGTATGTGGACAGACAGACAGACATCAACACTTCTTCACAGCAAGTGAAAGGGAAAATCTGACTGGGTTGGAAGTGCACAGGCTGTATCTAACTTCCCTGTTTAAATAATAGTACCAATAAATCAAACTCCTCGCAGCGAAACCAACTCGCCTGAATTAGTGCGTTACTCTAAAACAAACCTGCTGTTTGCAAGAACAGCCACGACCACGCTTCTGCCAACTCCAACAGCTCGCTTGGGGAGTCAGATGATGACTGGGGGAGGCGGGGAGAAATCAAATGGTTAATAGCAGGGCTGTTGCTTTTCCCAAGCGCAGCAAACTGAGCCTAATTGATGCTGACGCATGACAGACTCGTGTGTACAGTATTGCCCGGGCTGCGAGTGAAGCTGCTGACAGAGGGTAAATGGTGCATGGCAGCTGGTCCTGCCCTGGCCTGGCATGGCAGAGCACGCACACACTGCCTGTCAGGGGATATCATGAAGGCTAATGAAGGGCAGCCCGCATTTTTAAAATTCTTCTCACTGAGTTTTGGATCAGACTTTACACCGT
Source organism: Melanocharis versteri (assembly GCA_013397845.1). Taxonomy (NCBI): domain Eukaryota; kingdom Metazoa; phylum Chordata; class Aves; order Passeriformes; family Melanocharitidae; genus Melanocharis; species Melanocharis versteri. The sequence goes on from VZTG01000491.1 coordinate 205,160, forward strand.
GGAGCCTTCTCAACCTTTTAGTGCTTGGTTAAGGATATGTGACACTTATTTAAAAATTAATGTGGCCTAATCAATTTAAAGTTGGGAAACTAAAAGCCAGTACATTTCTGTTCAAGAAAGAAAAGAGAGTGGATACGAGTGTGTGTAAGATGGAAAGATATGGCAGGGAAAGAAGAAGAGATGGAGAGGACAGGAATACAGGCATTTTTGCAGCTACTAACAACTGAAAGTTATAACATGGAAGTACCACCAGTTTGTCTGACCGCATTTCACTGGTCTTCTACAGCTCCTTTTAAAACAAAAAGTAGTGCATTTCTAAATGGCTTACTAAAAAGAAGGGATTCCTTACAAACAACAAATGCTTCCTCTTTTCCTGAATCCCACTGCCTGTAATTGCAGCTGAATAATTGTATCGGCATCCAAAAATGAGAGAAATTCCACCCTCCAGTTCTTAGGCATAAAGAGTTAAACGCAGGAAAACAGAATTAGGGTAAAAGAGACCATCTGAGAAATCTACCTGATTACTAACTTCAAATCACAAGTTAATAGCTTAGTTGGACCCTCAGTTCTCAGAAATCGCTGAAGGTTTCACATTCCTTTATGTTATTTTGCATGGGAATAAACGGCAGAGATATTTCTGGCTTTGGTTCTCCTGAAAAATTCTGCTTATAGACAAATGGAAAATTCACATGCAGAAGACTGTCAAGACTTTTCAGGGTATTTCACTGACCAGTGCAGAATCATTTCTTGCCACAAATCCCTAAGGGCTTTATGCTGGTTCCAAAAAATCCCTGGCATTTTCACAACTGACTTCAGGATTTCAATAGTTATTTTACATGCCTGTAAAAAAAAGTGCTTGGTTCTCATCTAACCTGGAATGGCTTATCCCCTGACAGTCACTATTAGTTTATGTGGAATAGTCTCTGAGTTTATCAGACAGAAAGGATTTATGTTCTGGGGAGACTGACCATCTTTTCTGTCTCTGTAAGTTAAAAGGAAGAACTTTGACAATTTTTTTAAAAAAAAGATGTTATAATGTTGTCACTCCTTGCCACTGCTTTAGGTATTGTGGCTTCTATCTTCTTTTCCAAACTAATACAATGCAGAGAAGAGGGAAAAAGACACCATCTGAACTACTATACCTAAGAGGAAAAGAAAGGGAAAAGAGAAAAACCAAACAACTTTCTCATTTAAAATTCAAATTCCTCATTCAAAACCCACAAATTGCTGCATTTACTTGATAAATAAAAACTTCCTATTTTTTAGGTTTATCAGTTAATGTAGGAAAAAGTGAACCCAACCTTGGCAAATACAACAGATCATAAAGAATTATCACACTCTGAGAAACACACAAGAGAAGCTGGCAATGGCTTTGGCCCTCAGAGGAGTCATTTGTTCATTGCAAATGCTTGTATTGAAGAGACACTCAAGAAACATAAAACAGTGGCAGAAGTTACAAAATGAAGCACCTTGTTCTCACTCTGATGCCACCTTAAAACATAGCTTCACTCCCCAGAAGTGCCTCTAGAGAGAAGGCCTCTTTTGTGTAAAATAGTATTGGAGAGGATCATTTTTTATGAGATTGGCTGATGAATTTGGGGAAAATACCAGGTGATGAAATACAAAGGTATTGCTGATCCCTCTAAAGCTAAACTATCACACATTGGTAGGTTAACATGGTTATAAGCAGATTGCTTCCACTGCATGTAAGAAATTATGTGTTAATAAAGGGTGGTAAAATATTTTCAATTGGGTATTCAGTGTAAGAATTAGTAAGTATTAAGTAATAATAATTAAAAATTTTTAATAAATTAAAGAATTCCCAAGTCTTTAAAAATTTTCTGTTGTCTGCAGTTTGATTTTAAAAAAATCTGTGTAATTCACTTTTCTTCACTCAATTTCACATCCTATTTCTTCCACTACAGGATGGATATGACAGGACTTCATCCCATATTTGTAAAGAAGTAGAACCGTGCTTGATTATACAGTAAGAAAAATATACAAATATATCTCACTTTCTACTTCCAATACTGTGAAGTCCTGAAATGAAGTAGTTTTCAATAAAAGTAAGTAATTTTCATTTTTTAAAAGACACATCTCTGTTATAGTAATCTTCAAAATCTCTTAAGAGATCTGATCTCTGTCTAGTTTTAAATGACAAAGTGTTTTGGCTTTTTTTTTTTTTTCAGTTCCAAAGAGAGGAACACCTGGGGCCTGTATAAAGGCCAGTAAACTGTATAAAAACACTTGATCAGTTTTGAACAATCTGCTTTTCTAGTCAAATCTGTAATTTAGCTTAGTAAGAAAAGGCTGCAATGTCACACCAGCCTTGCACTAGGCAAGTTCACGTGGTACTGCATGATTTTGCAGGTCTGGTTGAGGAAATAATCTGTTCTCTAAGGAGAGAATAATCACTCTGAGTGTTTGACACCTTACTCTAGACTTCAAGGCAGAGTTTAATAAGTTTGTGCTCATGAAACTGCTGCCTATAAGGATTCAAAATGTGAGCATTTGTACTAGGTTTGAGGACTTGGCAGCACGGTATCAAAAAACAATTTTGTAACAGAAGAATTAACACTACTCACAAGCAGTATTTGTAAAGCTAGATGCAAATTAGAAGAACGTGTTGAGCATGAGGAGGGTAAAATTTGATTTAAAATTATGCCTGAACATTTTGACTTAAAATTATATGCCTGAAAATATATGTATATATGGAGACACACACAGTGATCTACTCTTGGGATTGTGTGTGCACATAAGTGTATTCGTGCACATTTATAAACACAGGTGACCTATTTAAAAAGCTGGCTTTATGAAATTTTTGATGAAGTCTAAATCGAAAGAAACTCTGTACTAACTGTTGCACCTTGGATTTTACAGGAGCTTTGTTTGGTTTTGGCTGTGAAAAAGCCGGAGTTCTTCTCTGAGGACCTCTCTTACAGACATTCTAAACTGGTCAAGTCCAAAGAAGCAAGAAAGATATTTCTGTGCATCAGGACTATAGGATCAGGTCCTTTATACCCAGCTAATTTATGGACTTGCACTGTGCTTGTGTGCAAGTACATGCAGGTGCATAAACTATTTAAGTGCAAATTGCCAGGATGTCAGTAAATTACTGTCGGAGCTGCAAAGCATTTATATACCTTAGGCATGAGCAACCAATTGGAACTTCTAATCTTTTAACAAGTTACTGCTCAGTGACATAATAATGAATAAAATGAAGAGTAATGAAGTTGACCATACAGCTTAGCAAATAAACATTGTACACAAATCTAACAATTCCTGACTAGCTCTGCACACAAAATCTACTCCTGGTTTACTCCCAGTTACCATATCTTGCGCCAAAACACAGCAACATCCTCCAGCCATTGCTTTTGGCAATACTGTTATTGGTCTTTTTGTAGATCACTATCTGCTGCCCTCACCATACTGGGATTCACCCTCATTATAACCTGTTCCCCTGCAGATAGCTTTATCTTTCAGTATTGTTCCAAGGAAGTTTTTAGAAGCTTCCCTGTCTCAATACTCCTGTCAAGGAAGTTGTGGAAATCACCCTCAGGATTACTGACAGAAACTTTCATTTGTTTGAAATCTGAATGTGTAGCCTGGGTTATCAGCACTGACAAGGTCAGAGACCAGACTCTATCGTTATTCTCACTTCTACCAAGACTCCACGATTAAGTCACCAAAAATAAAATTCCACTTCTGTCAAAAGACAGGGCAAATCACTCGCAAGAGCTGCAAAGATGACTGACCATTCACTGTCTTTTATGGGTAAGAAAAAAGTGTGTCTAATATGGTAATATAGCTGGAGTACCTTTTCTAATTGTGACTGGCACACCCTAAATTCATCTCATTTTTGTATGTAGAGGAAGTCTAAAAGGTATCAAGTACAATTTTGTTGAAGACAAACTTGGTTCAGTCATTTGTTATAATCTAGATAACTACAGAGGCAGGTGAGGAATAAGCAGTAGGATTCTGCATTAGGCCCCAACAAGACAACAGCAGAAACAAAAAAAAGGCAATAATGGGCACAAGTCACTGCTGAGTGACAAGCCTTTGAGGCAGAAATCCACTTCCAATTGAAGTCCCTATCAGGAAAACGACCACCAAAATTCCTTCCACTAACAGCCATGCTCGTAGCTGAGGCAGAGGGGCTGAGGACAACAAACATTAAAAAGGAGAGTGTCAGAGGCTGCTCTTGCAGCATGGGCACTATGGTGGAGCCTTGAGGGAAGCTTGAATTGCTGTTGTCTTTGTGGTCTTTTCTCTGTAAAAAGAGAAAACTGCCTTTTTATGATACGAATAAGGATTTTAAACAGTATTATATTAAAAGCTCTGGGGAGAGTAACTGAAAAGCAAACATTTACCTTTTACTTATTCCTACAATGAAATAGCATGGTAACATGACATTACCGCTCCAAGGTAAATATTTACTTGTTAGTATTGGGCTCTGCATAAAAATATACCTCCCTTCCCCACCCAAAATGACTTGCATTTTCTATTACCAAGACCAAAACAACCACCCACCCCACAATTCCCAGTTTAGTACACTGTATATACTTCTTGAGTATATGAATATGAACATACGGAGATGCTGAAACATACAGAACGGTATTTGGGCTCCAAGGATACGACTCTCAGTTCACACATCTTGGATAATGAACTGAGACTGTGTGATGACAAAAGCAAAGGAGGAAGTTTCTACTTTCAATCTCCATCTCCAGCCCAAAAGAGCATTTCCCGTGAACAATCCACAGCTGAACAAGGGCTGTATCTCGCCAATACACACCATCACCACAAAGAGGGCTGTTATCTTTTTCCCCATCAGCTTTTACTATTATTTACTTGTTACTTTCACTTCAGGAAAAAAAAAATACAATGACAATCCAGACTAAAAGGAAATCAAGTAGTGTAAATAAATTCTTTATGATTTCTTATATGTTTGGCAAGTACTTTTGTACTATTTTAGCAAAGGTTTTGAAACTTCACAAAGCCAGGACACACAATTCCTCATGGGGAGGAGCCTTTGCTTAAGCAGTGTTGGGGGGTAATGGAAGGCATATGGTTTTTGAAGTTTGAAGATTTTATTTTAATGCTATAATTTGCAAATACAAATTTAAATTTTATCTATACCACAGTACTGCAAATACTGTGAAGTTCTTTGTGCTATGCAACATTAACAGCCAGCTATGAAATTTACTGAGAGTTTTTAATTTTGCCTTAATTTAATCTTTGGCTAAAACAGACTAGGCACTGAAGAAGAACAAAAAGTTTCATTTTGGGACTCAGATACTTTAGCTTGAGCTACTGTGCTCTCATATTTCTATGAGAGGAGTAGCAGAGAAAAGAGAATTTTTATCCAACAATATCCTGAGAATGGGTCTGCACGGCAAATGACTGAAGTGATTTAAGATGCTTCTGTCAGATTCCCACGTTTCTTGCTCCATGTATCTTGCTAAGGCTCCTGCTTTCCTGTTAGAGGTATAATTGTCATGACAGCAGAGATGGCAAAACATGTGTGAGCATTTCTCATCTGGCACAGGCAGGAATCAGACAAACTCTCCGAAACTTAGCCCACGTGACACAGAGACCTTTGGAAGAGCTCACAGTTTCTTTCCCATAGTCTAGACTCTTTGGACATGATGATCCAACTGCTGTGCAGTGACATTTTCTCTGCCAGACCTAACTAAAGTGGCTGAATCCAAGGTCTTATCTTAAACTCTGTCATCGGATCAGTGGATGTGACGGATCATGGAATTTTATTATCAGGAAGCCAAACTCCTTCGGTGTTCCAGCAGCAGGACTCCACGTTATCCCTGCAACTACCACGGAGCCAGGTAGCAATTTGGGAAAATAAAGGCTAAGGTCTAACCAGAATGAAATAGTTCAACATTGTTTGGCAACACTGAAAAGCTTAATTTCAAGACTTCCAAACAACCCAAAACATTCTAGTGTTTCCAAGCCAAAACTCTGCAGAGCTTCCTTTCCAGTGAAGAAAAAAAAAAAGGATATTTCAACTTTCCATTCTTATTTGAAATAAAAATGGGTGAACTCATGGCATTTCCCAGGAAAAAGGACCACTGCTACTTACAAGCTTCAGGAGTCATACATTCAGAAGAAACTAAAAATCGATTCCATTCTTGCTTTATAAATATACTTCTGAAGCTAATAATTCCTACAGCCAGGTCGACCAGACCATAAGTGCCCTACAGTCCCAGAATTACTGCCTTCCCTCACAGTAGCCAAATTACTGCTTCCTCTCTTTTTAATGTCCTTTGAGTGCTCAGGATCTCAGAGTAACTACTAGAAATATGCAAAAAGGTGTATAAGGAAAAAATGGAGTTACCAATCATCAATGTCAGGCAAAGAAGGAAAAATAGAGAGCAATTAATATTTGGTTAAATGATAACACCCTCTCCTCTTTGTTTCATATAAAAAACCCAAACACTAACAAAACAGAAATAAGTAAATAAGTAAACATTAAAAATCAGTTTCCTCGATATCAACAACATTAAACTCCTGGGGAACATTCTGATGCAAAACCATTTTTCAGATATGAGACTGACAAACTTATTTCTCCTTCCAATGCCATAAATACTTTTATTCTAGGAACAGGGCTGTATCACAAATAAAAAAAAAGCCTTTGTATTTTGAAATTTTAACTGGCAGCTTAAATGCTAAAAATACACATTTTGAACGAATTAATACTTAAGTAATAATAAGAAAAATGGCAGGGAGAAATACTAATTTATAATGTCCTATAATCAAGATTGTGAAACTTGGTGCCGCAGAAAGATTTCCTTGAATAAATTCATTGTATTTTTCAGAGAGAAATTTCAGAGAACATAGTAGTTAGTAAATATTTAAAACCTTTGTGGTAAAGGCTCAAACCTCAAAATAACAAGGAAATGACAACTGTTTATTTTTCTCCACATAAAACTGAAAGTTATTGTAAAGTCATTATAATGCAAGCCTGTTTTCTCTTTAAGAAGTAAATAATTACACCACTGATTTGAGTAGACCTGCCAGTAAGTCTACATGTGGTTAAGTCAGATAGACTGATGCTCTAAAATTGGCAAGTAGCTGCTCCCACAAGCTATTAAGCAACTCTGAGGTCTAGGTAGCTCACAGCACTTTCATCGTATGTCTCTCAACAGAAAAAGGAAAAAAACCCCACATTTAGACTACAGTTGTTGTGCAACCTTTGAACACGGTTCTGCATATTCCATGATAACGCAGAAGCAGAATTTGATGCAGCGTTCACTCTCTGCTGCAATACACAACTGCAACATCTAAGCTTTCTACAGAAATGTGTCTCTGACTCTTGTGGTCACAAGGAAAGCCTTCATAGACATGAAATGAAAACAATTTGTAAAGATATGATGACGTTCTTGAGCTCACAATCAGCCTGAAATAATGATGGCCGTGTCACTGCAAAGACTGCATTAAATTAATGGCTGTAATCAAAACAATGAACTGTTGGCTGTTTAACCTCTACTTTACCCACTGCTGAGTTACAGGTTTTAGCACCACCATCAGTATGTGTTTAATCCCACCTCTTTAGGCACCAAGACCTCAGCTGGCGTGGAGCTGTCGATACTCCAACCTTTGTCAATGAAATTCTGTAACACAAACTATGCAGCGACCTGGGCAGCTGCAGTAACCTCTACACAGACAGCACGTGGCAGCAAATGTCCCATACAATGAATACCTTCTGATATTTAATTGGGTAAAACTCTTCGTTTACTGATTTGAATAAATGTGTTGCATCACAGGGCCGCGGGAGCTCAGGGAACACCACTGCAAATTCTAATCCAGCCCACTACAAGACAAATGCAACTTTGCCTGTGGCCAGTTCCCATCGCCATTTCTACATCTGGGCTTCCACTGAAGGCAAAGAGAGCTCTGCATGGGGGACAGCAACAGAATATAGGTCACATCACCATCTGTGGTGTGAATGTTTACCCATTGTTAGTAAAACAATCTGCATTTTCTTCCCCAAAGATAAAAATCAATCCAAGTATGAAGTTGCAATCCAGATTAAAAACAAAACAAAAGTAGCTAAACCACTCACATCATGGATCCTGCCTTGCAGCTGTGGGAGGGTTAGATGCCTCAAAGCCCTTTCTATAATACTGCTAACAAACCGAAAAAAGAAACCTGTATTCTGCTGGTGACAGGACTGCCATCACATGAGCCCTAAGATACACTGAAACTCCTTCTCTCAGGATCTCACGGAACAGCACAAACAAGAGGGAGCTAAGGGAATGACTGACACACAGAATAAGGGGTGCAAGGAATGCAGTGAACAAACTTACATGGTAGCACAAACAGACCTCCCCTGGAGGGTGTGCTGGCCGTAGATGGCAGTCAGCAGTAGGCTGAGCTCCACACAGAAACCCCAGCACACAGGCAGATAAAGCAGCTGGATGTTTGCAGCATCCCCTAAGAGAAAACCCCTATTAAGTGGTTCCCCTTCCCACTGAACTGCACCACCCTCCTTTCATGCAACACAAACAGATGAACAGGCACCCAAATACCATGCGTCTCACAGTAAAGATTTCCCCGAGCTGGAGCCTAAAGGGAAACGTGACACATGGAGGGTTGGCAGTAAGTGTCAAATTCAAGACTTGCTTGTTCTTTAAGTCACAAAACACTAATCTCTGCTAGGTCTCCATTTTGTGGCACAGCCTAATTTCTACTGGTGAAACACAGAGTTCCAACGACAGGTGACTGTGTCTTCTGGTTAGCAATCCTAATGCTGAGGAATGGAGAAGCTGGAGGAACTGAACCATTTGTCCTTGTAGAGCACAGGAAAACATTTTCCCAGGGCAGAATATGAAAAATTCACCACTGCTACTTGAATGCTGGTTACAAAAAAGGAGGCTTTAGCTCTTCCAATTAATCAGTTTTTTTTTTTCAGCAATAAAAATATTAAAAGAATAAAGAAGAGAAAAATGATCAAACAATTGGAGATTATATCAAGTCCATTTAAAGATCAGCACAGAGGAAGATGACACAAGTTTTGGAAATAGACTAAAATAAGCAAGAGGGGAGTTGCAAGAATAAACAAACAAAAAATTCCTTTGCCTTGAAGTCCAGTACCAGTTTGATGCTATTAAAGGAAATATTCATTTTCTTCTCTACAGTTTTGCTATAATTCTGCTAAATAGCAAAAATATACATATGTTCTTTAAAGCTTCAGCTTTCTAGCAATGTGATGACACAGCATCTGAAAGGATCAACCTATATGTTTTCTGAATAACCATTTCAAACTTCTGATTTTTTTCCTTCCTCTTTTTTCATGTTGTAAATGTGCCATGTAATGACAAATTTGGGCATAAATCTGACAAAAACAAATAAATAAAATCAGTAGAACTACTCACAGTAGTAAAGCTATGCAGATGTCTAAATATTTGCAGGTGTCTTAGATAATAAGCTTTCACAGCAGGAACTATATATCTGTGATTAGTTCACTAGTACACTTTAGAATTCTCTAAATATATGTAATAATAAGGTTAACTGTGGTGTATTTTTGTTTGGCTCGTTGTAATTAAATGCAGCATAAATCTTCTGTATTTTATTTTCTTTGTACATTTTCCATTGACACACACGTATATACATATACAAAAATATTTATACATTCTACATAGACACAAAGAAATATCTTCATGAAGGTTACATTCAACCAGTAATGCATACTGGTCAACAACAAGCAACCATTCTTGTCCTAGAAAGTGTTTAGTTGCAAAAATGTTAATGAAATCCACAGAAACACTTAGGAACCAGTTTTTTAATCTCATTACCATATCAAGGAGCTCCCTGTTAATCACTGTCCAAATTCATTTGGATTTATTGCATCACAGTTATGCTTACAATTAAATGCCACAAGGTCCCAGTCAGATTAAACAAATGATTTTTCCTGTAGTCCTTACAGGACTAGTAGTGACAAATCACATGGAAGTAAAATATATCATAATTAATTAGCAGAGGCCCATAGATAACCTCTCCCACAAATCTCCATGGGCAATTTTAATAGGTTTCAATATTTAAATATAAAACCCTACAAAATTGCTTAAAAATTCAAGGAATACTTGCACATATTATAGGTAACGAATATGTCAGTCATCTAATTTTTTTATTACATAATTATTTCTTTAGGGATGTTAGAAACAAGTAATTATTTTCTTAAAAATGAACTGGCAGCAACTATTTTAAGCATGCCATTATGAATGAAATATTATCAAATAATTGTTGTATTACTAACAACTGACTTACAGAAAAGAAACATTTCCTTATCAAAGCACGTAACATCTCACCATAGTAAGAAAATTTAATCTTCTTTACAGAAGCTTCAGTAAGCCAGTAGGAATTACAGGAAGATAACTGGTCTTAACATAAAATATGAACAGCAGTGTGAAGAAAAAGGGTTTGGCTTCTTTAGCTTGATTTCTAATAGTCCATGTTAGATGCTCATTCCTCTTATATGTGTTAGGGAAAGTAACAGATGACAGCATTCCAGAGACATGTCGGAAAAAAAATCTTCCTGTACAGGAAGAAATGCTTTGTCAAACACTATGAACTGTTCATGGTAATCTCTCTGCTTAAGAAATAGCACATTCTACCTAAACCAATTCAAAACAATGTGTTCCCAGAACGGGCAGGCTACAATGTATAAAACCGGACAAACAAAAAGCCCTCATTTGTTTCCAGAACTAAGCTTTCATCTCAGTGATTTGAATTTGTTTATCAAGTAGAGGCCTTGGCGATCCTTCATAAAAATCCTCAGTACACTGTATTTTGTCTGCCTTCAGTCTCTTCAAAACATCAAAATGTCTCATTTCTCATTCACTCCTTGCTAATGTTCACTTAGGGGGATATTCTGCGCTAGCCCAGGAAGACTGGTCTCTTGACACTGGAGAGGAAGGAACCTAACTTAAAATAAATGTTTAATGATGAAATTATTGAACTGAGTTTAGCCTTGACATGTCTGCAATGTCAAAAGACAGTCTTCAAGTTAAATAAGAAGTTGTAGAAAATACCCAAGTTTCAACTCTGGTTAGTAGCAACTTCAGCCTGTAGAAGACAGGTTTACTTCGAGCCACAAACTTAAGCTGAATCTCTAGTTATCTTGCTTTCAGGTATTTGGAGTTACTTAATTGTGGTAGCCAATCTTCAGTATCCAAACAATCTTCCTAAAAGAATCTCTCGGAAATTAAGCAAATTCTTTCATTTAGAAGCATCTCAATACTGACTCTTGTGTTGGGTACAAAAAAATCCCAACAGTGTGAGAAGAGAGATGGGCAATTAAGGATATGAAATTTGTGGGAGAACATCATGATACACTGACAGCAAGCAGGCTGCGAATGGACTATGCAAATGTTACCAGGGTCTCCAAGTGAAAATGTCAGACAAAAAAAAAGGAGAAAAATAAATTTGTGAAGTCAGCCTCTATAATAGGAAGTAATAAATACACTGGAATTTGTAATATAGCTCTTCAAACTATTTGTGAAGAGTGAAAAAACTGATGTTTAAAATACACAGCTATATTTTATGAACACTACTAAATCTCAAGCAGCAATAACATGATTTTCAACAAATAGAGGACAAGAAATGGAAAAATTGATCAACTTGGAACAAAAGATAACATCATAAACTTAAGAACAAAAATTTCAGTCCATTATGCCCATTTCTGCTGCAAGGTAAATTCTCAATTAGGTAAGTGTAAATACCTCAAAATGTAAAGTTCGCAGTACCTCAAGAGGTTTCAGCAAATTACCCTGTGTGTATTAAGTAAATTACCTGTTATTGTATAGACGAGGAGAAGGTCTGTACCTGTGCCTTTCAGTGGCAGCTCACCACTAGATTAGTCCAGTTCTAGCATGAAATCACACTCACAATATGTGAGCAGGGTTAATTTTTGTTGAGGCACTATGTGTGGAAGAATAGCCAAAACCACTCTGTGCTGATGGAAGTAATCATCATTAGCTAAACGAATGTGCACTTAATCTCCTGATAAAGAGCAGGAGACAAGCACGGAGTTGGGGAAACTCAGAAAGTACTTTAAAAGGCTGTTTCTGATGAGCTAGAAGATGGAAAGCTGCTGGCATGATAAAACAAGGAAAGGTAATGCAATGGGACATCTGACTTGGGAAATATTTGCAGCAGCATTCAGAATGGGAAAAAACCACGATAAAACAAAAAAAATGTTCTGTTAATAACTGAAAATATCTGGGGATGTGTGGATGCTCAGGGAACACTAGATCTGAAGAGTGACACTTGTGTCTATTAATATTAGGACCTACAGAGATCGGAACTGAAAATGGTACCTGTCACTGAAGGGAGAGAAGCAGTTGGCAGAAACACTGGTGGCCAAAACATTTGAAAAGATTGAAGCTTCAATACATGAGAAAATTCTGCAAAAATCCGATCATTTTTGTTAATCACAATGCTATGTTAATTAAACATAAAGAATTACTACGGTAAAAGCAAGCCCATCAATACAGTTGCCAATTACCACTATTAAACTTTTCAGAATTGATAAGTTATTTTTAAATTTCTGACTACAAGCTGTAACATAGGATTATCTTTTTAATAGTTCATTCATCTTTGTTTTTTATTTACTTCTAATAGCTATCCTTTTATAGAAACCTGTGGGATTTCAAGATACACAGTTTTGTTTATGAAGGTAAAAAATAAGAATATATTTTTAAGCTTACTTGAAACATGAATAAATCAGTACATAATTGTTAAACCAAAGTAGCATCTAATCAGTTGCCTTTCACATCATAGCACTGACCCTAATCTCTGAGGCATAAATAAACATGCATTCTTCGTGCAAACTTTAATCATAAAAAAGAATGAAATATATTCCAACATAAATATTTCAGCAAATAGCCATGTGAAGGAGCATGAATGTTTAATTTAGACATCACCTCTGTCACTATCTGTTAGACATCATACCAGTGTTTCTCCTCTGGGAATTCCAAAATCTAACCAAGTTTCCAGTGCCCAACTGAAAATGATATTCCTTCTTAGCCCCACAATACCCATCTTCTTCTAGGAACATTAAAATATTTTAATATTTAGCAAAATCCTTCTTCGAGGTGATCATGCCATGTTTTGTCAATCCATGTCTACTAATACTACCTACAAAGTTTGAATAACCTTCCATTGCCTTGCCTAAGCAGGAAGGAAGGGTTTAGCCATCTTCTTCCAGCTATTACTACCAAAGATCAAGTCATTCCTGAGTTCCTCAACTAGAACATACCACTGTGGTCAATTTAAGGATCTTCTGTTAGACTGAATTTCTTTGCATCTATTCAAGAACTTAGCAATGGCACACGAGATAGGAGGATAGATGTTTTTAATATTGGCTTTCAAAGACTGGAGACACAAGCTTAAATGAAACAGACCAGGTGAAGAAAAATGTATGGTTTCCATACGCTTTGTCATTCAAGATAGTGATCCCCCTCAACTGCATAAAAGTGCCTTTGATCTTCTGCCTCAGCTAAACAACCATGTGATGACTCTTAATTGCACCTGAACTATGGAACTGTTTGGGAACACAGCATGGAGGGATTTGTGGCTGCATGTCTGGAGACATGTGGATACACAATACATACAATAAACGTGTCTGAGTGGAAGGAAAAGTTATGTTCAGCAACTGAGTTCATTGCTCTGTGTACAAAAATAGTGCCTCATGAACACTAGAAAGCTGCACTTAGATAGCACCCTAACATTAAGGTTTTGCTCCTCAACCCCTGCACCCATTAAGTCTATAGAAAGGAATAAAAATATAAATCATCATCATTTTGAAAGCACATACTGCAGCACTTCTAATGTGACATTTTATCTTAAAAATGAGCTTAGAATAGCGTGACTTAGAGGAGCCACAACAACACACAATCTCTTACAGCTGGTTTGCAAGTGGTCTCATATTTTTCCTCACTGGAGCTCAGTAAAGAATTAGCACTTCCCAGAACACACTGCCCAAGACTTAATGGAGTAACAGAATGTGAAAGAAAGCAACTCAATAAAAGCTGCAATTGTGTCCTTTTCTCCTTTTCTCTGCTCACCTGCTCTCTTCTGAAGTGCTCTGACAAGTGCTTGGCAGGATGGGATCTCTGTCCATGGCCTTGCAACCACATTTCAATGTCTGGCTTCTTATGCTGAACTTTAGGTGTTTATGGACTTCATCCTAACTTTCTCCAAATCTCAGTATGGGAGGATCTGTTCATAAGAATGAGTAATTGGAGCTGGCTGCACATTTCTAATGAGAGAACTAATATATTACTACATATGAAAAATGGATAACAGAATAGAGCTCAATAGAAAGAAATGGTGCAAATACAAGTCTGGTTCAGAAGCAGTCATAGAACATCTATTCTATAAGCCAACGTACACCACAAACTGAAGTTCCTCCCAGGATCCTTTAAGAAACTTTTAAAAAACCTTAAAAATTAAAAGCCACAATTATAATGCTTGAGAGGAAGACAATAACATCACATGTTTGAAAAACCCAACAGACTAGCTATAAGCAGACAAACCAATGTTCTGCGTAGTAGCAATACACAGGATAAATGAAGATAACTTTAATATGGAACTTAATACCACCAGTGAAAACCTCAGAAGGCCAATGGCCTCACACTGCCAATTTGGTCTTCCCCCATGGTTAAGAGAAAACCTCTTATTTTCCATTACAAAATTCAATGTGCCTATACCATAACTTTCTGTCCAAATCTTAATCCCATTACCACCCAAAAAAATGTTACATGTCTATGTTGTCATGTAAAAACGAAAGGAATATGTGGTTTCACAAAGGATGATCATTCTAATTACCCACAAAGAAATCTTCAGCACATCAACAACCTTAATACTCATCTGTGTATCTCACTGCATGAATATTAATAGACCCTATCATTATTAGTCTTTGGTTTTTTAAGAGAAAATTTACACAGTTAAACTTTTATAAATAGACTATGAAGGAATAAATTCATCAAGGGAATCAACAAAAAAATCCACATTATGTCTTTGTCCTGTCTTTGTAAATTACAATTCTGACAGGCAGAAGCTCAGGAGAAGCTAAGACAATTTTTGGTCACAAGTGGAGGAGAACAGAGCATTACCCCTAATAGGCTTTGTTAATTCAGTTGTGTAACAGATCAGAACTAGTGCTTGTCAATATACGTAAGTTGTGAATGAACAGCAGCTATGTCCTTTATTTCCTAACATACTTTTAGAACTAACTATAGCAACACGAAAACCACAGTCAGTCCTGGCTGAAATAGAAACAGCTCATTTTCATGGGAGAAAAGGTACAAGAGCAGCTCATATGCTCAATGCAGAACTGGAAATGTGTACATATCAAATTGCAGTTCAAATCAATTATCTGTATGACACGGCATTAAATGACTTCCAAATTAGCGGAGAGCATCCTGAAAAAATCAGTCTAAACCCATCAGCGACGGGGTTTGAAGTTCTCAGAGTGTGTACATCTCTGGAGAGATTTGTGTTTATATTATTTCATTTCAGGGATTTATATTGAACCTGTCAGTGTATTTGGACAAAGACCTCATCCAAAGACCTTAATCATATGGATGTTGCCTTCTGTTCTGAAGGATGTGCCATACAAGGGAATAACATCCATATTTTGGAAGCTCTGACAAGTGCAGAGCATGTCTCTAAGTTGATGGGTGACTGTGTTCGTCAAGTCAGGAAGTTCCCAGGCAGAAAGCAGCAACTTCACCTCTGCTCCAAAGAGGCAGGTAAGCTGCCAGCTCGTTTCGGAATGACTTGGTGCTGAACGAATTCAAATATTTGAGATGCTTCTGCATTTCCGAGCAGCATGAGGTGCTTGAGGAAGGAGCTTCCCACGAGAGGGAAAGCTGCCACAGCACTTTGAGCAATGGCCCATACCACAAAATAACTCTCAGACTGGAGCAGTGGAGGCAGCTGTTTCAGTCCACAAGGTTTGATGCAAGGTTTTTGGGATTTCTAAGGTCTGCACTAGTGCAGTAAGCAGAAAAATACAGATTAGACAGACAGGAATGGCATTATAGGACATAGTACCATATGTTGAAAGTTTTCCCCTTTCACACTTAATCTGTAACATGTTTTTTTCTCCCAAACTGCTCCTTGCTTTCAGAGGTTCAGGCCCAAGACTCTGCCTATCCGTACTTGATCAAATTGCTACAAGCCCAGGGCCATTCATTGCATGAAGTAAATCAACTCTTAGCTCACTAAGTACTTGCAAACCACTGTGATTACAGAGAAAAGTACATCAGTTTAAACCACCCTTGTAATGTAGCACTGATTGTAACAAACTAGTAATTAATACAAAATCAGTTATCATTACGAATCTGAGAAGAAAATCATGAAGCTAGCACAACTGAATTGATCGCAATCATCCATTCACACCCTAAATCACACCATGTGCCTGTAAATTACTCAGTACAGTGAAGTCTTCATTACAGTTGCAGCCTTTAGGCACTATATTAATTGAATAACAAAATATAATGATGATGATAAATAATAATAATAATAATAATAATAATAATAATAATAATAATAATAATAATAATAATAATAATAATAATAATAGTCGAACAGAAGTTTTAAAGAACCTTCAGCATCTTAACCTGAACATATTTAACATAGTCGAGTATCTTCTGTGTGAACTTCCCATAAGAGACAAGAGCAAATAGCAGAGCAGTGATTGCGAGGAAGCCTTCACAACTTTGGTGCCACATCACCTCTGGCTCAGGATAAAGCCTGCTATACGTACAGCCCATACACATTTTGGGGCCCTACATGGCAGCTAGCTTTCTGCCAGGTAGCACTACCAGAACTACAAAGTATTTTTCCTGGGATATTGTTCTGTCCTGACCACAAACTGAAGCACAAACTTTATGAGCAACAACTTCAACAACTTCGGAAATGGCCCCACTCCAGCAGGACACACCCCAGAGTGTGTTACAGCACTGCCTTGTAAACTCTTATTAATTTCATAATAAATGCTTAGGAATCAGACTTTTTGCAGGTGATAATTAAATATAAAATCAAGGCAAAACAGATGTGTGATAAATTCTTGGCAATGGTCCTGTTTAACTGAGTTTTAGCATGGATTTCTGGCAGGCCCAGCCCTGCTCCTGCTCTGGATTCCCCTGCAGTGCACGACGCCAGGGCCACTCATGGAGCACTTTGCCTCCCTCAACACTGTCTTTAAAGTTTCACTTAGCATTACAACATATCAATGTGGAAAGGTTTAACACTTGATTTGGTTTTGTTCAAGTTAAAATCCACTGCTGCAGTTCACGGTAAAACTTATTTAAAAGATCCATAAACTTTTTATGCACTTTTCAGCTCAATACCAGCTCATTTTTCTTTGATGACATCAGTGCAGCAGTGACTTTCTGTTGCACTTCCAAAAGGGACAAAACTACCGAGAACTTTCAATAGTTCCATAAAATGAGGCCTACATCCCAGAACAGGAAAGTACATAACATCTCAGCTCTCCTCCCTTCTCACCTCTCTGGCTGTCAAAGGAAAACTACAAATGGTAGATAAAAGAAAAAAACACAGAAAACTTAAAAATGAATAGAGCTTATACACACACAGGGTCCCATTAACACATAAACTGCTGGCCACATGGTCTGTTTGCAGAGAATAACACCGGACTTTGTCCCTACAAACCCGATTTATGTTTGGAAATCCCCGGTCTGTTTGAAGTGGCTGATACCGGACTTCACCCCTACAGATCTGAATTAACTTTGGAAATCCCCATTCTGAGTCTGTATCAGCCAGCTTCCTTCTCCCCAGAAAAGGATGGGTTTTATTCACTCTCATGGGTTTTATTCACTCCAGCTCATGCTGGAGAATGAGGGGAGGAAATGAGTGAGGATGAACTCCAGTGAACTGCCTGTGCTGGGCTGAGACCTCCTCATTCCCTCTGCTCAGGCTATGGGCACAGCTGCAACTTCCAGCCACACAGGGACACACAAAGGCCTCTGAACACACGGTGTCTTCCCCTGTCCAATTCACACTGTGCAGTTGCATCCAGTAAAATTACAAGCCAGGCCCAACACAGGTGGTTTCCCTTCCCTTCAAAGTGACCCTTACACTCTGTTGCACTGCCTGGCTCAAAACCGTGTCTGATTTGTTGCCATGAGCCTGCCAAGGTTGCAGAGGGATGGGATAAATGTGCCCAAGAATGGTATAAGCCACTTTAATTTGTCATATAAGGAAGTGTATAACTAGATGCCATGTCTCTACTAAGGCCTGTCTGGTTTGGCTCAAGAGCAGGACCACATCCACTTACACAAACCACTAAACCCCTGACCTGTGTGAACCCATAGAGAAGCAGAGCAATGTCTGGAGCTCAGTAATTCCTTACCCTGCTGCTCTCTACTGTCCCAGACACGAGACATCAGGAGCATGGATTATGAGCAGGACATATTTTCTAGCTTGGACTATTGTTGCTACAACTAAAACCATAAATAAAATTAACTTCAGCCTGTAGTCTGCATTACAAAGTTCATTTGCTACTAAATTTATAAGGACATGTACGTAAGGCCATCCAGATTCCTCTGTTGGTCACCTACTTGGGGCTGACAGAGAAAATCCACCGCACTGGAGGGGACACCTCACAGCCCAGGAAGGGATCCCACATGGTCCCCACCCTCGGGAGCCTGTTTCTGTCTGGGGAGGAGAGGAAAGTCAGACAGTCAGCGAGCTTGTGGGAGCATGTCTCCCACATTAACCTCACCCATCCAGCATCAATGCCTATGAATTACAGAAGCAAAGAGAAACTGCATAAAACCCTAGTTATTTTAACAATCTGTTTTGCACAGTAATTAATCAGATCAGCCCTCTAAGGGGCTCCAAAGATCCTAAGGTAAACTTAATTCACTCTAATTGAATTAAAAACTATTAAGCTAAAAGTTACAATGCCTAGCAAGGATAAAAAAATGTTCCTATAAAACCTCCCTGTAAGTAGGGAACTAGCAGTGATGCCAAGCAGCAGAACAAGAGGACATGCACTGCAGAAATGACAAAAATCAGAACACAAATAAAAATCCTTCAGTCTAAGTTTTAATATTTCAAAGTTAATCACAGCATTGTGCTCAAAGGTGAATGATAGAGTATTTTTCAGGGTTATGCTATGCATTGGATAGGGCTGACTGTCAGCTTGCTTTATTTAATACAAAAGGCTTAAGTCAGTTCTGAGGTAAAGATTGTACTTCCCACTCTTGAGAGGTGAAACAGAAACAGTGATCTATTTCGAGAAAGGAATTTTATCGCATCTATAAAGTAAATTATTTATGCAAGTGTATTAGTACATTTATTAACTGATGACTGCATACAAAGATATCCACGTATACAAATGTCCTCACCTCGAAACAATTCAATAATTTGTTCATGTGAACATGTGTGGCCTGTGGATTGCCTGTGAACTATTTGTCCTAGATACTGTTTTGATTACTTGTAATTCGTATTTTTCTCTCTGCAACACTTGATTAATCACCTCCATCTCATGTTATTGTTCTTACTTGCAGCCTGGATGAACCCCAAGGAACTTTCATGTTCACATACCTGGGACAAATATTCAAATTACATACCTTTGCATGATTATCTGTTACCACTTCTTTTCTCTGGAACATTCCCTCCATTAAACACTTACTATTAGGAACATTCAAAGTGAATAAAAAGCAACATGAAAACCTAAAAGGCATTCACGGAATTTTTCTAGTGAATGTTCACTATCTTTTTTTTAAAAAAAAAAACCTAAAAGCATCAGTCCAGAGAACAGGCAAGCAAAAAAATGCAAGCTGTAGAATAACTAGAGTGCAATTACATCAACAATATTTCTATTGCAACATTAAACTTCAGGAAAAAAATCCAAAACAAAGTTTTACTGTCAAACAGGAAAAAACAATTTTCCTGGGAAGTTTTCCTTTAAAAAATAAAACAAAATCCAGAACTCTGCATACTGTCAGCCCCAAAAAGTAGATGGTAGCTATTAGTTTTATTAAAATTATCACTGAACTTATACTCAGAAATACAGGCTCAATGGCTACATGATCTGTCAGGAGAATGAAAAAAGATAAACAACTCAAGAGTGTTCTGAATAAATGGCAATTTAGCAGAAATACAATGTTTCCTTGAATGCTCTTTTGGCTATAAGCAATAATGCTGCCACAAAAATCTGGTTTGCATCATCTAAATGCTTGAAAAAAGAACACATAATTTAGGAGAAAAGCAATGGCTGCCACTTAGCCATAAAGAGCAGCACTAGTGTTAGAAATAGCTTTCCTATGATATTTTTGTTCATGTTCTGGGTTTTTTCAGCAGTAGAAGTAATTACCGTGGTTTGTGAGGGCAGTGTTTAGTGCTATTATCCTTTAAACACTGTACACAAACACTGAGTCTGACTCCAGGAAGGTTGAATGTGGCCACAAGCAGGGCTGTAGCCACATCCTTGCCTTTAACCCACCAAGGAGCCCCAGTGATTTCACGGGAAATAAAGGCTGCACTCAGGAAAAGGTGTCTTGCCTTTGATCCAACTTCTTGTGTGTTGGGAAAAAGCATTCTTTTACACCTTATATGATAATTTTATGCACAATACCTTAACCTAAAAGACAGTGAGTGGAATGACCCTTGAAACTTTGGTTTCATACACTGGATATTCTTCTACTTTTCTTAGAAAATGGAACCCAGTGCCAAATTTCTTTCATCTGTGCTCTGTGAACTTCATATTCCTACTTCCAGGAAGATCCTTTACATGTCTGAGAAGCTACTTTGAAAGAAGACATCCTTAAATAGCTAGAGATGGATTTCTGACATGCTATCACAGGTAAAACAGGTACTGATGATGCCAGAGGGGCACAGGCAGATTTGAAGCTCAGTGTGCACCAGGTAAGGCTTTTACCACCAGTATTTCAGGAATTAGCCTGTACCAGCCTAATTCATTGCAGTCACCCCTTAGAGTCTGTTTGAAACAGCTCACAACAGCCAGCGGGGAGGTTTGCAAAACCTCCAGATCCCTCCAGGATTCTGTGGATTCCTGTGATTCCTGGAGCGTGCACAACCCATGCTGTCAGTCTGCATTGACCTCTCCTCCCCAGAGCAGCTCAGCACTGCGACCAGCTTCCTCTCCAGCCAGCAGAAGGCCAGGAGAGACTGCAGGGAAATCACCCAGTGACACACACACTGCTCCAGCTCCTTTTTATTGGCACAAAACTCCATCCTGCTTTGGCATATAATCTGCAATTAATCCAGATGCCTGTAGACAATACGTAAGTGCTCGGCTGAATACCAGTTCATTCTTCTCCTGCTTTTACACAACCTTCTTTTGTAAAAACTTTCTATGAAGGTGCCTCTGGGACTGGTTCTTTAACTTCCTTCTAAGACTCAGAGGAACTCTGCTGTGTTGACCCTCCAGCCAGCTGAAGGAGCCTGGAAACAGCTTTTCTGAACGACAGACAGGACACAAGGAATGCAGGAGTTTCTCCAGCTCCAGTGTAACACAAATCACTTCCTACAGATAATAGCATGTATATCACATGAATCCTCTGCTGCGTTTTTAACCTTTGCTGAGGAAAAAAAGAAGTTGCTAGTAAGGGCTGTGCACTTTGAACATAAACAAGCAACACCCTGCACTTACCATTAGACCATGGGGATGGCCCATTTATTAACACTTGGATTTGCTCTGATTACAAAGCTGGTTGGTATTCCCTTCCTCTTGCAGCATGGCAGGCTGACTGCAAAAAAATCAATATGCCAGTTGGCATAGGTTTTGAACACCAAATACACTTTACCAACTGTCTGGTTGACACACGGTGCCTGGTCACTTTAACAGTGAGGTGTGGGGTCAGCAAGGATGCAGGTTGCACCACGGGACAAGCTTCTCAATTCAAAGAAGAAATATTACCTTCCAATCAATGGATTAAGCACCCTGCCACTGGCTTTGCACCAAGGGCGCGTCTGCTAATTGCAAGGAGCAGATTGAGCACCCCACATTCCTCAGCCCAGACAATAGGGAAGTAGCACACCTAATCCCTTTAAATGGGATGCCTGGTGTTGCCTGCAAATCTGTTTACACTGTTTAGCAAATGTGAATTAGTATTTGCTGGCATAAACGCCCTGCTGTGCAGACCTTTGTTAACTTGAGGCTACTTCCTTGTCCTCTCAAAGCTGTTAAATGACTCAATCTGGCCTTAATATGTTTCAGTGTTGTGTTCACTACTTATCTCTCAGGCCTATTGTTTTCTAATGCGTCCTCATAAACGTCTAAGAGGTTCTTCATTGTGACAACAATTTGTTCAATAATTACAGGTTCACATGAAGAAAGACCAATATACTGTGTGGAAAATCAAATATACAGATGGAGGTGGAAGGAGAAGAGATAAAGACAATCTCAAATTACTTTTTTTTTTTAAAAAGATAGGTCTGGTATGAGATGTCTCTAAGCGCTTTAGCATTCTCATAATTACAGAAACAGGAAATTAATTAATGGTTATGTAATTTACATAGTTTGTTAGGGGTCTGCAGGGATACTGCACCAGGAAAAAGATTAATTCGTGTAGTCTGTGCTGCTCTTTGGTTCACGATATGACCGAAAACAATGGTATTTGGCATTAAGAAAGTATTGAGTATTCAGTACTCTGTGTCCAAGGTGTGGAAGATGAGGTCTGTGTTCCAAACAGCTTACAGAACAAATGCATTTACAAAGGAACTAGTAACAAATTATCCCGGCATCCCAAGTTCCTTTATTTATAACAGAAAAAACCTCCACGAATATTATGGCTTCTCTATACCAGGAAAGAAGCCACTGAAGATGTTAGTTAACTTTTCAGACCTTAGTTAAGTCTTCAAATACTTGCAGCTGGCAGGCTTGCCATCCAAACGAACATTCAAATCATATATGCACATGCAGATTTGTCCAGGTCACAAGTCTATGACCTGCCAGCAGTGGCTTCCTGCGACCCCTCAAACTCACCTTTCTGACCCTGTTACCTCTTTGTCACTACCTCGATAGGAAAAATTTGCCAAAGCCAACTGTGATGTTCAGCAACAAAGTGTACCTCAGTTCTGCAGCTGCACTAAATCAGCACAAAAAGCTTCCCTCTCCCCCCCACTCTCCTTTGGCCAGCGGAGCAAGCCATGCTCATCACCAGAAGTCCCCTGTCACTTTAAGAACTGGAACGGGAAAACCTGTACCATTTTTATACTTTTGTTCATTCTTTTCAACCCATTCTAACTCCTTCCCCCTGGGAGCTAGCCCTCCACCAGAAGTTTCTTTCAGTAAAGCACTAGCTCTGTCTATTAAGCTTACCCAGCCCTGCTTAGCCTTAACACTGCTTTCTTTGTACTTGCCTGGTGAACTGACCAGCTATACAGCACAATAGCTACAATTACTAAATTACACTCCCTGTCACTGCCTTTTGTATCACACCTCTAACAGGTGTCATTACCATGATAGGCAAATTGTAATAATCCATTCACAGACCCCCCCCCCACCCCGGTCTTCATAATGATTATTATTATTATTATTATTATTTTATTTTACATAATATATGTGTGAATACTGCACAAAGCCTGAATGGTTGGTAAATGCACAGGACTGAAAGATTGAACTGTGTAGACTGCACACACAAACAGCAGCATTTAGGACAACAAAACCAAATGCTACCACATCCCTGACACCGTGAATACACGCACGTACACACATATATTAAAACAGTAATATTAATGCCAATAAACGTGGTTATGGAAAACATATTGGTTTGAAAAAGAGGCATAGGAGGCATTCCTGAGCTGAGGCTGCTCCCCTGCCCTTATCTCACCCAGCTGTGCCATGGATGTGATGGGTGCACCAGGACAAACTGAGATCATTTGCGAAACTCCAGCGGGTGAGGCAAGCATTAGAAAGCATTGCAGGTTATAAATTCTATGAACACAGCAATTCAAGGCAGGTTTTTAGTATAAATTTAATAGAAAAATGTAATGAGTTATACAATTCACAAAATCAAACATTTAAGCAAGTTTTAACTAAACCAATAAGGAACTTCTTTATTTAGACCAATGGAACCTGCCATAACCTGTTAAAAATTATAAATATACCGATGTGTTGCTCTCTGCTGTTTTCTGGGGTCTCACTTATTACTGTGTTATTCCAGTTGTACACCACACAAATCCACTGACTTTATTGACTGGAATAAAAGGTCACATAGTAGCAAAATGGGTTCCAAAACCCAACCTGATAATGATGGCATTGACAGCCCCACCAACACAGTTTGGATTTCCTCAATGCAACGCAGAGATAGAAATAAAACACAAAAAATTTTACACACTTGCAATATAATATCTGGAGTAAAAAAAAAAAAAAAAAAAAAAAAGATACTGTGTCTCAACACTTAGTTGAGAATACCCTTAACACTTAGCTGAGAATCTCCCTTCTCTAGCTCACACTGCCAAGATATTCTGGATAAGCAAAAAGTAACTGAAACAAGTCCAGATGGATAAAATAGTTTTCTTTTTGCTTCCTTTAAAAATTGAAATCCATAGTTAAGCAGTTTTTAGCTTTACAGGGTATTGTAGGAACACAATTGTTGTTCTAGCTTGAGAGAAACCCAAGAGATGGCCTGAGAAATTTCATTATGATACTTGTTTAGATGCTAATAAAGGTAAGAAGGATTGTTCTTGTCTTTCTGAGACACCGTATTTCAGAGCTGAAGTCATTTATGACCTATTAAATACCTGGCATATGATTTCCATGAAGTGCAGATAGTGATAACCCAGACAGAGCTTTTCAAGCTTTTTTGCCAGTCTTGTGATGTTGCACATGTCTGAAGAAAGCAAACTGAAGGAGATGGAAGCAGTCTCATCCAGGACAGGTACATAACATTTACACACAATAAAACTATTTTTCTTTTAGATTTCATGGATTAAGATCCATGAAAAAATATCAAGTTTATGTTCCCTAAAAATACTGGCTGGTGAAGCAAGGCACTGGCTGAAATCAGCCCTCGTCTCAGTAAGGGCTTTTGACTTTGACAGCAGTAGAGAGACAAAGGAAAAAGTAAATGAATATAGAGAAGAACAACTTGATTCTTCATGCACTGCAGTGGGAGAGCTCGAACAAATCTCCAGCACTATTTTTGTTAACCTATTATCTATGTGAAATGATCCTTCTGATCAAGGCAATGTTACCCACCTGCCCATTTTTGGAAAATTTTAGACCACAATTTTTGGTCCTACAGCATCCATTGAAATAGCTACAGCTAAATGCAGGAATCCCACTACTCAGCTGTATTCCTGCTACAAGTTTGGCATCTCCTCACACAGCTGTTTCTCAACGTGACAAAAAATTAGATGCAGACATTGTGCCCTACCCCATCATCCCATTCTTCCTCCTTGCACACAGTCCTTAACTAAGTTCCCAAACAGGACATGCTTCAGGATGATCCTGCTTCCGAAGACAACAAACCCCTGTAACTCACAGAATGCAGCACAGGTGTCAGTCTTTCAGATAGTTGCAAAAAAGTTTGGATTCTGACATTTCTTCTGCAAGAGGGACATACTATACCACACTGAGAAAGCAGGTAAGCTCCTTTGAAGCACATGGCCTCTAGGCCAGATCCCCTTTCAAAACTCTAACATCACCATCACATCATAATGCAAAAAGCTTGCAGGGATCACTGCTATGCATAGGCAGGAAAAAATGTCACCCCACTTCAGGCACAGAGCAGCAGTCATTTGACAGACCTCACGATTACAGTATGGATCTCAGATAGAACAAGGAGGATGGAAAGGTATGAACGTTTTACCCTCTTTAGTCTGTAATGAAGATGTCAGTGTCACCAGCACATGTGACAAGTGGTGGACTGGGGTTATCACTCACAGTACCAAATTTTACAGTCTACAGAAGTTTCTACAATACTCACAAATATAAGTTATACTTCTGTAGATCTTAGCTCTGGGAATTGCATATTTAGGAGGAGGAAAACATAAAAAATGGGTGCTCAGGATGGTCTTGCTCTTGATTCTTTACCACACTTTCTACAGTTAGACAAAAAAAGTAAACCAGAGCTGGTATGACACACTGTCATAACTTGGCAGACACGAAACATAAAAGCAACACAGAAGCTGCCTCATGTCTTGCATAATCTTTGTGAATCACCTGTGAATCATGCTCCCCTGAAATACATCACCAGACTGAATTGAAAGCACCTTACTTCTCCTCTACATATCTTAAAAACTGTGTTGAATAATTGAAGAATACAGACAAGGGCCACAGGAAAGATTTACAAATTCTGGGCAAAGAACCCTATTTTACATAGAGGGATTTAAGGAATTCAGTTTCACAATAAAGCTGAAAAGAAGTTTAATTTATGCTTCTAAATGTTTTTATGGCAAAACATTCCACTTTCCAATACAGTCTCCAATCTGCCAAGAAAGGGAATATGAAGAATTTAGGGTTGAACTTTGAAGCCTGGCAAACTCAGATTAGAAACAGAATCACCTACTCCTTCAAATGCAGACTGATTCACTATTGGAATGATTACTATGGAAAGAGCTGGCCTTCCCATCTCTTGATACCCTCAAACTAATGGATGCTTTTCTGGACAAGCTATTTTCATGCATACAACTCACGGAGTTAAATGATGAAATAATTAGGTGAGATTTGCTGGCTTTGTTTTATACAACAGGTGAGACAATGATTCAGTAGTCCTCCATATTTAAAACCTATGAATTTATGGACTGTGTCAATGTCTAAACATTTTCCTCCATCAGGTATGACAGCAGTTTCTCTCCTCACTTTCTAGGTAAGTTTAAATACAGATTTATCAAATTACTCTCCCTCCCTAGGGCACGTGAAAGACAATGGCCATGAAAAACATTGAGTAGATAACACTGAATCTGAATCTACACAGTAGATCCAACCTTTTCAATAAGGCCCTCAAGAACAGCACGTATATATGAAGATATCTGGAACAGAGATATTTGAAGAGATGAAGTGAGCACAGAGTGGTGCAAGCACGCCTCTTCATTCACAGAACCCAAAACTAAAATTCTTAAAAAAGAAATTACACCACTTGCTACATAAATCTCTGTGCAACATTTATGGATCATTGCAATAGTGAACCATATCTAGAAAACAGAACACTTTAATAAATACCCTATTAAAATCTTACTAGACATTTTTCTTAGTTTTACGAAGTCTGGGCGACATCAACTTCAAAATCAAACACTATATTCCATTCACAGTATGAAGGCCCCAACTGAACATGCTACTGCCACAGTACTAACCCAGCTCTCTCAAAGTGGAAAGGTAATACTTTGAAATGACACACACACGACTGGGAACACAGGCCCATTCTCAGGTCTGAAAGAGGCTGTGCTTCATTTTATGGAGATTTCATCAGAATCAGCCATTTCCTATTGACATGTTCACAAACTAGCAGGGATTTCTTTACTAACTCCCAATGTATGTGTAGATATAAACAGAGAAGGAAAAAGAGGGAGAGAGAAATTGTATGCAACTGGATGTACTACAAAAGATACAGACATAAAGTCTCATAGTGCCTTTTAAGGCTGTGGGAGTTATTTCAAATATTTTCCATGATAGCAAATAGTTACGTTACTCTTGCATCTCTCGGTCCATCCTTAGCATTGAAGCAAACAATTGATTTTAACACATTCCGTCATTGCTTCTACAAGTTCAACAACCAAGCCTTAGATCTGCCACACTTTAAAATATTCAAGAACTGTGCTGTTAGAATCAAATTATTGAAAAACGATAAGTGTGCACTTCTATTAGAATGTGCAGCCATTTCCCTAAATAAACCAAAACCTGGAAAAAATTCCTCCCATGGGCTTTGATGATATGAAGAATAAACATGTCATTCTATCATGACCTTTCCTGTCCACTTTATCTATCATAACACACTACTTAGCATACTGCATGAGACAGACGAAAGTTTGCTGGGCTGCCCAATTTTGTTCTAGCCTCTTGATTTATTATGTTAAGTACTTATCTGACATCTGAATTAAATGAGACTATCAACAGTAGAATCTAGTTTTAATGAAAAAAGAAATGATCGAGGAAGACTTGTCTCTTATAGGGACATACCTGAATATATCCAGCCTTTGTTTCAAGCCCAACATGACTAGAAAAGAGTTCTTAAACTTTCTACTGTCCCCAACTCTCCCTGTCACCTCCTTTCTCTTTTAGCTGGTACCATTGCTATTTCTGCAAGATTTAAGCACAATTTTCGTATTCTTTTTACCAGACTCAGTCTAAAATCTTCTAGATTATTTCCTGGTAACACTGAAATACAGACTTCTCTTTCAACTGATATGTAAATCTTCTGTCCTGGCTTTCATCAGCTTTTCATTGATTATTCAAATAATCCTTCCCTGGCTTTGATAAAATCATTCTTTTTCTAGCCAGTGGTTTGGGCAACTTATCTCCCTCTCTGCAGTGCTTTCCTTCCTGCTACTTCCTTCACTCCTGCCTCCAGTTTTCATTCCTTTCCCACATCAAATTTCAGGTGCCGTTCTTCAAGGCCAGGCCAATTGCACTTGAATTTTTATTCAGTATATCGTTCAGCCTCTTGGCAAGTATGTATGACCAGACAAAGTGACCAACTTTCCAATCAAATCTGCAAGCAAATACCCTGCCCTCTCTTGTTCACTGCCCATCAGAGTTGGGAGGATTTTCAGGCCCACCTAAAATTACCTTTCTGTTACATTTACAGTTACTATTTCTCCTTATGAACTTTGTAAGTTTCTGTTAAACTCGATTGCTATAAATTTTGTGAGAAGAAAAAAACCCAGCCCAAATCTTATCAACTGTAGGCCACTAAAGCAGCAAGATCCCTGCCCAAGATGCTGATCCATCACTTTTCTTCTCTTCCTTTATAACCCGTTAATCCTCATCCATCTTCCCCTGTCTGATTGGTAGGTTTTTGGAATAGGAAGCAATTTTTTCCCCACATTTGCCCAGCAAATAGTACAACAGGGCCTTCATCCAAGACATGGATCCTTAGTGTTGTGGTATTAGAAGTTGTAAGGTAATGTATTGCAAGAATAATTACAAGGCCAGAGATCTGCTGGACTGCATTATACATAATACAAGCTGCAGATACAGTAGATTTCCTAACCACAGCTGCACTGGCATAAAATAAACCTTGTCCCATGCATGACATCACATTTATACAACATACTTTAAATATACTGGAAAACAAGGAGGATTTTCTGATCACTTTGTTATTATTTTATATATACAAGGTAGGAATAGTTCAAACCTAATGACTCTGTCAGTTGCTCTTTATACTGTAATTTCTGCTATGCTTTTTTAGTGATCACAGACATATGTCTCCTTACCAAATTAAGTACATACACGTTTAAGTGACAGCATATTTTCAGAATGCAACATTATATGTTGGCAACAAAAAACTACAACATCACAACATCTAAACTTACAAAAAAGCCAGAATAATAACCTGATAGTATCACATTAAAATAAAATTACACTATATTATTATAGCATTTGAAATTAATA
Source organism: Melanocharis versteri (assembly GCA_013397845.1). NCBI lineage: Eukaryota > Metazoa > Chordata > Aves > Passeriformes > Melanocharitidae > Melanocharis > Melanocharis versteri. The sequence continues at coordinate 234,732 of VZTG01000491.1, forward strand.
TTAAAGCATTTTGAAAATGAACATTTAAAAATGTATTCTGTTTCATAAGAAGGGATCTTATAATGACCATACAGAATTTGTGTTTCAGGTAAGTTGGATGTTGAATTTGGTAACACACGAAAGAAAAAAATGGCACAGGAACAAAGATGCAAATTATTATTTAAAAACACANTAAACAGAGCACAAACACAGACACAGCCACCACTGCAAAACCAGTCGTAATGACAACAGTCAGAAAAAATAGAGACTATCTACATAAACCAAACTAGCACTCAAAAATAAACCACACACATTTCTAAACAGAAGGTTTTATGAAAATGATAGAGTATCTGTGCATCACAGATCTACACAGTATGAAGTTTATCTCACTAATCAGTGATTAAGTGAAGGTTTAATAGTTCCATAAGGGAAGGTAATTCCCTCTTTTTCTAATACCTTCACACCATTAAGTGACTGCTAGTTTCATAGAAATGTGCTTACAATCTTCTGATGCAGAAAGTAAAAATACCAAATATCTAACACTGAAGGAAAACAAACCCCATTGAAACTAAAAATACTAAACACTCTGCTCAGAAATCCTGCCCCCTCTTCCCCCCATTAGATGTGGTTAGTGTTTATGCAAACGTATTACTAATGTATATTACAAATTAAGCAGAACAGAATAATCTTTTGCCTAGACTTACAGGACATTTTACATCTTCAATTAGATGAGCAGCAACAATATTCACTTTGAGTTCTAAAATCCCTTTCACAGATAGAGAGGTTAATTGGCTGATCTTAGAGTATGGATAATATTCAGTACCTAAATTAAATGCACGCGTATAGATAGATAGATAGAAAAACATATATATATATATATATATACATATATATATATATGTATGTATAAAAGTATCTTTGCACTTTTTGAAAAAGTTATTTTAATTAGAATAACAGACACCTTTTTGAAATTAATTAAGTTTAAATCCTGTTCAGGAAAAGCTCGCATATTATTAACACTGTATTTTTAACTCTTACTCAAATACAGCCACATGCTTTTTTGGGTAAATTTATTCTTAATATCCCTGGTATGCAGATAAATGTTTAATAGGAAATTGATATACATTTCAAAAGAACAAATAACAGTATTATAAGCACTGTATTAAAAAGTAACTATGCCATATTTATGGATACAAAAAATCCTAATAGGGTCAAACTTATAAGACACTGGCTAACGTTACAAGTAGGTACTTAGAAACATGCTGCATTTTCCCCAAATTCCATTATGGCAACAAACACAAAAAGATGCTGATATCCAGTTCTGTTAAGTACATCTTTAGTTCCACCCATTACACAATATCAAGTCAGAGAACAGTTTTATCTGACTGGTGGCTCAATGGCGCAGCCTATGTGTGCAAAAGTAGAACACAGCAAGTTTCTGGTTTTAGAAATGAATGCCAACCCTCTGGTTTTGTTGTATTTAGGTAATCAAACATACCTACAATTTCCAAAAGTGATGAGCTGCATAAAAGAAGGACTGCTTTAACACAATATGCATACTTACAGACCTAAATTAATGAAATTATTGACGACATAAAACATGAAATTCAAGTGATTCTGTGCAGAATTAATAAATAGGTATAATTTATTTGTATATTTCTCTGTAGGACTAGATCTGAAACAATGATTTTCACTCAACCTTTATTTTAAAAACACTGCAGAATGTAAATATATATATATATAACAGAATTTCACCTCACCACCTTTAAAATGCCTATTTGGGTACCTTAATACTGCTTGGTTTGTTTCTTATTTTCAGAGACAAAATACCTATTTAGATTTACACTTTCATTTTCAAAACTATATATCAGTGTAAAATGTTTTACTATTCTGGTACAAGTAACAAGGAAATTCTTAGCTTATAGCTATAAGCTAAGCATTGCAGCACAGAAGGATGCAAAGCACAAACAAACACTCTCCTCCTATATATGCATTTAACATGAATTAGCTTTCCCACTTCCCCACCACAGCCCTCACTCAGTTCAAAGCAACCAAATTCAGTAATTCCGCTTAAATATGATCACAAACCAGTTACAGCACAGGATCTATGCGTGGACTGTAAAAATCGGGGAGAGAAAAGGCGTGAAAGAGACAGGGACTGATCAGCTCACGCCTCTAAATAACTGGATAATAATTTTCAGACTGGTGAGAATACCAGTTTGTTCATTCCAAGTGGGTGTCCGATACCTGGCTATGACATGTCATGACCTCTATCACTTGCTCCAAGAGAGCTGAACAATCTTAGGGGGTCTGAACTGGGGAGACCTGCAAGCAGTGCAGTTTGTTTAGTTAAAGAAACAGTCTCCTAGTTAATCTGACAGATTTTAAATTAAAAAAAAAAAAATCGTCACTTTCTTCATAACAGAATATAAGCACATATCCATTGAAATGTAGAGGCAAAACTCCCAAATAAAATCCTTTTAACAATCAGATATTTATATTTTGTTTTAGAGAACAAAGTCATAATGGTTTTATAAAGCCAAGTATACCGACATAAAGCAGTCTTTTTTTTGTCATGCAGAGTTCGCTGCTAATCCAGGCATAGAAAAGAACAGTGTTTTATATTTACACTCCATTCTTTTTTTTTTTCTATTATTCTAATAAAATGACCCTGCATATTTACTCAAGCTGTTTAAGCAGGTAAGAAGTGCAAATAACATGGCTTGCATCATGTTACAAACCCAAATAAGTAAGAAAGCTGCCGGCACAGAAATATATATTAAATTCAGAAAAAATAGATAATTTATATAAATAAATAAAAATATATATTAAATTCAGAAAAACTTATGCATAAGTTAATTTGAGGAGTGCAAAACCTCTTTTAGATATTTAAGGAATTTGGTTTTTTCATTGTTAGCACCTCTTATTTTTTGTAGACATGCAATTAATGAAAAATTCCTGAATTTAACTCAAGCTTGGATAATGTTGTCCCTTTGTGTTCCACCTGAAGCAGTTTTGCAGGTTTGTTTACAAATAGGTCGAATGCTCCTATTTCTTTATATGCAAAACAAACCCATACACTAATTTCACTTTACTTGCTAATGCTGTTCATTGCTGACTGTTAATAGTTTCTCTGGCCATTTTCAAGTTTATTTTTGAAGTGCTCAGAATGCATGGAAATGATCAGTCACATACTTGTCACTAAATTGTCCAAGCCAAAAAATCAAATGTGGGAAACAGCAGCGACAACCTGCATCCTACAATGAACACATATTGTTTTTAGCAGTAATGGCTTTGTGTATTTATTTAGCAGTGATCTTTAGTGCTGATTCAAATAGAAATTTGTGTTTGGCCATGGACATGCTCATAGCCTGAAAAGAGATATTTATTCTGTAGAAGTTAAATCCCTACTCCAACTGTTTCTTTGGTTGCTGTTTGCTCATCCTAGAATTAAACTGGTCACACACATTTTTCATGTTTGATCCATTGAAATAAAACTAGACAACTTTTACAGACATGGTTTTATTGAAATGGATGTTTATTAGTTAGATCATACTGCTCTACAGAAAATAATTCTCCTGCTGCTTATAAACATTTTGATCAGCCATATTCAAGTGAAAGAACAAGTCTAAGGGGGAGGGGGAAAGGAAAAGAAAGAAAATGGGAGGAGTAGAGACAGATACCATGCACAATTCTCATGTGACCTGTGGTACTACCTAATTAGAAAACTTAAAGTTTCCATAAACCTTTCATTGGAAGCAGCAGTATTCCTACTATATAATTTCAGTCCGTGTTGGCTGATTTACCTACATTTCCATGAGCAGAAGAACAGAAAATGCAACGCATCATTTTGTGGAAGAAATCTAATGGCACATTGTAAACAAGCACCATCAGTTTAGAAACTGAATGCAAATACAGCAAAGGGATTTTTCCAATAGATTTTTCTTCATTAAGGTACAGGACACATAAGAGAACGCTACTGAACTGCAACCTCAATTATACTGGCCAGCAAATTACCTTTAACCATTAAATCAGAAAATGTTCTCCAGCACTATTCAGTTTAGCATTCTACACTGTCTCCAGGCTGAAGGTGGTCTGCATGTTGAACTTAGTACTGTGTGGGTTATAGTCTTTGTTTGCAGTCTTAACTGGGGATTGCACCTTAGCTACCGTAGTTCAAGCGTAAAAATACTTTGTCTGTAACACTATATACTGTTGCCAGCGACCCTCTAAATCCTTGAACCAACTGTGTCCTCTGGTGTCACAGAAGATAATGCCAATTTATTGCAATGTGTGGCTTTTTTAACTGATTAAAATTAAGCCGTAAACACGTGACAATGGAATTAGCACATTTAGAGAGTCTGTTTTCCCACATCCCATTTTGCGCTAGTGCGGCTGATCCCTGCAACTCTACGCGGGTGCAATTTTAATGACTTTGCTAGGTTTTGATGTTCTTATGAAAAAGCAGTGCTTGGTGTTTGTGGAGAAGGTAGATATGGAGGCTGAGTAGCTGTGATTGCGGACACTGTGACATCGTCTCTGTTTTTCGATAGGATCGGTGTCATTTTCCTCCCCACGATAAGACACCTCACTGACAGAGCCCGATTAGGGAAAATTTTATTATAAAATTCACTTCTATCGAACAAGGATGGAGTGATAAACAGTTCAGCCTCAGGGAAGAAACAGGAAAATATTTTTCTTCTCTCTAGAACTCCGTCCCTTTTTTGTTATCCTTTTTTTTCTCCATTTAAGAAAAACCCTCCCTCCTTGTAGGACTTTTCCTGAACGTGAATGTGTTAAGCTAATAAGAATTGCCCAAATGTAGAGATCAAAGACATAAGAACGTTGTTCTAAAAGGAGAAGAGTTGTGTTACCTCACAATTCAAGAATATGATTTTAAAAAGTAAAAAGCGAGGACATTTTCTGAATTACATTTTCTGTCAAATTCATTAAAATCAGAAGTCTTCTGAACAGGAAGCTTAGGCAAACACAGTTTTATTTTCCAATATCCACTTACATTTCTCCCTGGTTAGAAAACTGGCAAGCTGCTGGGTAAACAGGGAAAATGGATGCTTGTGGCCCTCTAATGCTTGAAGATGGACTAACCTCCAAGGAAGAACATAAAAGAAATATTGATTTTATCTTTTTTTTAATACTAAAACATCTATGCTTCTGCGTTTGATAGCTCACAGAGGATACCTCTAACAGGGCATCCAGTGCCATATATGCAACACATTTCTGTACAGTAATCAGCACTGAGGTAGCCAGTAAATATCATCTCTAGAAGGCGGCTTGGGGAACTTGGAGAATGAAGTCCAGGTACACAGAATTATTCATTCCAATACTTATTTTCTTACTTTACATATTTTCTTAATTTACATTGCCTCACTGAAACACATTCATTAACTGATTAGGAAATAAACAGTGCTAAAAAGTAATTTTTCTAAAAAAAGAAAAAAAATAAAAAGAAACAAACACAATGGAAAAGAGTGTACTGATGATTTTTTCAGGCTTTCAAATCCAAGCTGTAACAATGCCATGAACCAAATGGTTGTCTTGGTTGCTCAACAATAAAACTTCCAAAGGAAGAAAACCCTAAGCACTGCCAGTGTTTTCTTTATTTATGTCCAAACCGGAGTCACTACATTAAAACTAGTCCCTCAAGATGGTGGCCTCAAAGTTACAGACGCTCCTTAAACGACTTTTAAGCACTTTCAATTAGAACGTTACAAATCTGCTGTCAAAGAGAGCCTTAGCATACAAGTCCTTCTGGCAATGTTCTAGATTTGCTTTTATTAAATAACAATGGGAGGATGTTTACAAGCATATATAATTTTCATTAGGCACACTCAACTCAAATACAGTACACATATGATGCAAAATTCAAATAACTTCAGTAGCAGTTGTAGTCCTTAAGTAAAAACTTGCCAAAAATGCCTGCTTATTTGGCTAACACATCATTCTAGAAATTGTATTTACTGACATCTGTGCCTTTATATTAAGCTGAATATAAGTATTAACTGAAGGGACTGCTGAAATAAACAGAGCAATAAATTTTATGGTTCTATGAAACTACATTAGACCCAGCCACCGAGACAGAGCTCAGCTCCTTCACTTGCAACTTGTTTGAAAGAAGAGATAAAAATGTTACTTAACACTCTTGGAATAGTCAAGACAAAACATGTGCTCCATCTATCTATAATTTCAAGTTGAGCACCCCATATTTTTAATGATGTACAAACTATTTCAGAAGTCATGATCATACTACCCAGTCTCATCATGAAACACTAAATTCTATCAAATATTATCACCATGCTTTTTGACTGATGATTCAGTTCTATGCTGTACAGTTCCACACAATCAGAAAAAGAAAAGTGTTTTCAAAGATGACTGCATTACAACAAACATCAGTGTGAAAAAATATGACTAATGAAGGTAAGGCAGATCAATTAAAGGGCAAGTTGGAACCCCAACACATTTCTTTTCAGCCTTCAAAATAAGATTTTAAACAACGAGTTTATTATTTCAGTAGGGGAAGTAGCCAGAGGTAAAAAGTGCATCATTTGACTAGTGGTCTGTTAGATAGATTTCCTTCAATAACTTCTTAAAAGAACATTTGCTTCTGATTGACTGTAGCTGCAGCATCAGAGCTGTTAACTGTGTATTAAACATGAAAAAAAAAAATACAGCTCAATAACCCCATCTAAACACAGAGGAATTCTAATTAGCAACAAGGCAATAAGGCTGTTCTCCCCTATAACTTCTTCCACGTAAATGTCTTCAAACCTGAGTGGAACTTATTCTCTTTTCTGGGAGCAGGGCAAAATAAAACTACTTGAAATAATTTAAACAACTCAGTGTTATATCCTCCTTGTGCTAAAGTTGGCCATTCCTCTTCATGTGCAGCCTGAACAGGGAGCTGGTGAGACTGGCAGGAAACAAAGGTGAGATGAGAGAAGAGCATCATTTTGTTCTGTGTAAATACACGGTGTTGCACTTTGCAACAGAAACCAGAGTTATACCTGAACTCCAGTACCCAAGTGAATAATTAAGATCTGCACACAGTTACTAGATTTTTTTTCTCTGGAATATCCCCAAATAGCAGCATTAACTAGAAGTCTCCTGGAAGGAGCAAGTAATTCCCTTTCTCTCCCCAAGACGTAGCACGAGTTGTCTGTGTGGATCCGTGTAGCTATAAATACATTTATCTAGAAGAAATAGTCAAACAGTCTTTTCTAAGAGGAGTGCCTGATTGGTTAGCAGAAAATTGATACAGTGGAGTGAAGAATAACTGATAAAGAGATAATCCAGTGTGGCAATGTAGTTCCGCAGCGCTGTAGCTCCAGCCTTCATTGGGTGGTGAGTGTAGGGTGATGGAAGAAAAGGACAGGCTTCCGTTGTTTGCATTTGAAGTATGAGGGAGACATGGTGTGAGCAAACTTCAGATGTGAAGAACAAAAGCCCAGTTTTCCTCTATACCATCTTTAACTATATGATGAAGCCTAAAGCTGAAACCCTGTGCTATTCCATTTTTTCAGCTGATGTTCTCTTTATCCGTTTTTTACCTCTACAGAGATGCAAATACCTGCATGTACTTATTCAGTGCATGCATAGCTTTATTTCCAGAGAGAGGGTCAGTGTATATGTTCTGACCTGACCCTAATTTGTGCAGTAATTTCCAGACTGTTACATCACGCTCATTACTGGCATAACCAAACATTTCCCAAGCAGGCTATATTTAACAAATGTTTAAAATTATTTCTGCAAGGATTAAATATCCACAAAGTATTTTATTTTATTTTATTTTATTTTATTTTATTTTATTTTATTTTATTTTATTTTATTTTATTTAAGTGAATAATTTGGAGAGAAGAATAGTACCTAAGCTGGTGGTGGATCAGAGTATGCCAGTTACAGGAGCACTTAAGCGCCCATTGGCACAGCAAGACTCAAAGACCCGGTAGGTTTCAAAGAAACACTTCTTTTTTTTTTT